>VZSE01002604.1:1842797-1926796 GCA_013398275.1 Promerops cafer | reverse complement strand
GAATATATATATATATATATATATATATATGTGTGTGTAAGCCCTCTCTGGCATACATTTCCACTTCTCAGCTATTGAAAAAAACCCTTGATCACTATTTCCTTGGAATAAATTCCTTCCTTTAGAGCAGGAGGACTTGAGTTTGCTAAGGCAAAAGAAGTTTGCACTGCCTTTTATCCCACGTGGTATTTAACATCCTAAATCCCACTTGTTGACTGGCACAAAATACCCACAAGGCTCATGCATTTGGGACCACAGCTCAAATGCTGAGCTGCTGGCTGCATGTACGAGGAGGTGAAGGGAAATACTGGCTCTGCTTTGAATCTCAGTGACACATGAGGTTAGTGTGGTGTGTGCCTGATGAAACTGCAACTTGTTTTTTTGATGGGGGTACTGAGAACAATTAGTGAATGTATTATGATCCACTAAAAGCTACAGGAGATAATAAGCCACAAATTGGCCAATATATAATAATCATGGTGCTTTCAAAAAAGTCTCCTTTATATTTGCTTCAGCTCCTATGTTTTCTATGCCTCTCATGGCCCTAGCATGGCTTCTGCCTGCTGGTGAGGTTACATTTTGATGCTGATAAAATAAATAATAAAAGACAATAATTAATGTTTTTTTCTATTATGAGAGATTGCTGTTAAAAAAAAACAAAAACAAAAACAAAAACAAAAACAAAACACCCTGATGATCTTAGAGGAAAAGACTGGACATCTCAAGGCAAAGAAGAATCAAATTGCAAAACTGTCATTACAAAACTGTCTCTGAAAAAGTTTTTTTAGAGCTTTGGGAAGATTTTTCATTGGGTGGCAACTCCATGAAAAAGATAATGGAAATGCCTTCCAAAGAAGAGCAGCAGCAGCAGCTCTCTGAAACATACCAAGATCTGCAAAACAGGTTCCTGCTGCCATTGGGGCTGGCAGGTCCAGCAGCAAGACAGCTTTTTGTAGACTGTGTTTGAAAGGGAGCCTAACTGGAGGAGAGCTGCAGAGGCTCAGGGGGCTCCTGAGCTCGGCATTTTTGTGATTTTGAGGGCCAGTGGGTCTCCCCAGCACTGTGGGCACTGCTGTTCCACCCCAGCAACAACAGGCCTGGGTCTGGGGTGTGCCTACAGAAGCTACTTCCCAGGATGGGAAATTGGAAACATTCACAGCAGCACTACGTGTACGCACCAAGGAAGTGGTTTCTGGATCTGAAGCCATCTCCTAAGTGTATTTTTCTGGCTAAGGAATGTTTCAGGCCTGGTCTAGCAACATATTCATGTAACCTAAACAACAGAGGGGTTTGCTACCCTTGCAGGGAATTAATTAGATTCAAATTTGCATTTGATTTGACAGTGTTCTCACAATATGCTAAAATCTTTGTAAAAGACTTGTGAATATTTTTAAGGCTTTTATGCTTCTGGAGTCCAGATCTCCATGATGTGTTCTTATGTATTGATACTTGCCATTTATGCAAAAAACTGACACCATCTGCTAATTTCTGACTAGAACTTCCATTATTTGTTTCTTAGTCTAGTACAAGGAAAATTCTCTAGAGAAATACCATGAAGAGCTAACTTGTCATCACCAAAATACAAAGATACAACAAGCTTGTCCTTGCCTTCAAACATAAACTACCTTGCATACACTATGGAAAGAGATCCAGAACCAAGACTAAAAATATTATTCATCAGCCACAAGAATTTGGAACAGAGGAACTTCCAGCTATGTTCAGAAGAGCTTAAATTTAAAGTTCCAATATTGCACTAATTCAATTCATTTGGGCAGGATCAGTGGGCAGGAACCACACAAACATATAATTCACTCCCATGGGCTTTTGGATGCTTAGCACCACAAAAGAGCCTGAGGCAGAATATGCAAAAACAGTAGTGTCATTATCAGTGTTACTTCACAGGTTTAGCACTATGCATAATTGAAAAAAAAAAAAAAGCTTTCACAGCTAGAAAATCATAACTCATATATTCTGAGTCTTGTTCTCATACTAATGCACTTTGTCTACTACTTTCTCACTCAGAATACCTGAGAGTCCAAACACAAACCTGCAGCATGTGTAGACCCATAAGGTTGGGCAGCCTGGCCAGGACTAGAAAGGACTTACATCTATTGCAAAGGTAACAGACAACATGCTAGTGCTTACTGAGCATTAGTAAAAAAGACAGGAACAGAATCCTTCTAATGACTTGATAGAAATTGATGCCTTTCTAAGGTGAGACACCATCCTCTACTTGAAAAGTTATGTGAATGTGAGGCTGAAATCTATCATGATTGATTGGCAAGGATGGGATTCAGCTTCACGATGAGTAACCTAACTTAGGGGTTCAATTTGCTTCCTTAAAATACAGTCCTAATGGCATTTTCACTATGCAACAAAAATGTATGGTTGGCATCATGATGGAGGACTTAATGTGAAATACCAGAATAAGTAGATAAAGAAGAAGCAGACCAAAAATTATACACTATTATAGACCAAAAATGTCTATAATAGCACCAGATGCCAGTATTTAGGCAACCAGATTTCACCCTTAACTTCCTTGTCAACACAGAGGTGCTGACATCCTGCTTTGCAAGCTGAGTCCCCCACACAAAAGGTGAAGCTGCAACAAGTGAGTCCATGTGTGATGTGCACACACACACACACATATGGAGCATGCAGACTGCCAGCTGCATGTGAAATACAGCACACCCTTTCAAAACATGATCAGTATGCAGAGCTTTGCAGCACAAGTTCCCATTTTAATCAAATCTGTATTTTTTCACACATGGGCACAAAATCCAGTGAAGTCTCGAGTCTGCCAGATAACCCTCTGATTTCATGGACAGCATGAAATCTGGAGGAAGTTTCCTTTTGTATTTTCAGGGGAAGAGGTTGCAAAGGAAGGAAAATAGGCTTCCTGCTAAGCGTCTGCACCTTATAGGCAAAAAAACAAATGTCAAATGGTTTCTGCCAGAAGGCAGATGTCTCAGAGGTGTGGTGATAAGGGAGCAGTTCAGGTTTGAAGATGCATTGAACTAAAAATAATCAGCATAGTTAAAAAAATACTGAACGGCTGTTTTTCCCAGCTATTGTTCACCATATGCAAGCTGCAGCTTTTGACATTCAGGTGAAATGGTGAAACTGACTGCTTTGCACAAATCTTACATCTGGGATGTCAGGACACTGATATTTCAACTCAAAACTGTCCCCTGCCTTCCCACCCCACCCCATCGCTGCTCAGGAGCCTTTAAACAGTTCATCAGCACCTGAATCAAAGTCCCTCATTCCCTGGAAGATCAGCAGGAATTTCTTGAGTTACGTCAGTAGGTCAAAACTATCTTCTGAGTGAGTCAGAAGGGACCATACTTTTCCCATTTCCATTGTTCCAGCAGCTTTCCTATCATTACCCAGAGCTGTCAAACAGTCCATGTCCTCTCTTTCAGTATCCTTACATTCTTACAGCTTACCTCCATTAAATGTACCTAACAAGAGCTTTTTAAGAGACTCTATATTTGAAATTTCATTTTTACATGGCTTATGTTCAGGTTTGTGTGTGTATTTTGGTAGTTTTTGTTTCTTTAGCTATAAATAATCTCGATTGCTAAATATGGGTCTTAACTTTCTCTGCCCAACCAAAAGTTCTTTTTGCTGTTTTGTGCTACAGACTATGCTATTCAGAAGAAACAAGCTACAGCATAATAAATTCCTTCAGAGTTCATTGGACTTATGCTAGCAAAGAATTACTGACTTACCCTTCCTCTCATTAGCATCCTCATGGTACAGTTAACTAATGTAATGTCTGGGCCAAATTCACTAGTAACTATTAAGGACTAGATCACCTTGAGAGCTCTGCATTTATATGATTATAAACCCAGTGAAATTTAACACCACTCAGAAATGAATCAAGCTCAAAATTTATGCTGATTAAAGCTGAATTACACTTTGTAGCCCTCTGACAAAGTTCTGGCTGAAATAAAATAACATAAAATAATAAATCATTTTCTACCTCCTGCATTTCCTTATCCCTGGGGAAGGAGGAGAACTTTGGGTTGTGTTTTTTTCATTGTTGTTTTTTCTTCCTCCTAAGTCCCCAAAGCATTAATTAGCTGCTTATATTTTTCTCTACCAAGTAATAGATAGTGACGCAGTTTGTTAACCCAACTAGCACATTTCTCCCAGAACTGAATTCCCTTGTTATTAATACACACCTTCCATGGGATTACAGTTACCAAATTATCTTCTAAACCATTACCACAATATCTCCGCAGGAATTTCCCCAGATAATTTCTTATCTTACCCACAGATTTGTTTTTTGAAAGATTATCACTTTTGCAGTTTTGTATAGTCCTCTGGTTTTGCTGAATGGTAGCCAGCTTTGCTCTGAATGCTGAGAATTGTCAAGCATCCTAACATGCTTGCATTCTCACCCTCCAGAGAGATGTCAAATTCTCTCTATTTTCTTATTTTTGCAGTCATTCATTTTTCTTCTTCATCCATTTAATCTGTGCTCAAGGGTCAACTAGACCTAAATGAGATATTCCCTCCCTTTCTCACCCACACTCTTCTCTCTCTATTTACCTTTTCACCTCTCTGCATGTAGAAGTCTCTAAATTCCATAAAATGTTTTAGGGCTAATTGTGGGAGGTTAATGAATGATTTGATCTCTCTTCATAATTTAAATTATATGAATGCAGGAAGAATTCACAGTGTAGTAAAACCCTTTGAAATCTGTTCCACTAAAATTGACTCACTGTGCAACTTGGCCAAAATGTTTAGTACCTGCTCCAATACAAACTGAAAACAGTAGGAATAGAAAACAAATGTGTACATTTGTACACTAAGTGTGTCTGTGTTATTTTGATTCATGGAAAAATTCTCACTGATATAAGTGTATTTGAACCAATACTCTAAGCCACTATAAAATGGAAATCCAGACTTGGGTCACCAAGATTGGCTGCAAGGTTTTATGGATTAGTGTTTCTGAAGCCACTTGGAAGGCAAAGTTTATAGAAAACAAATGTAAATCTGGGTAATCATAAGGATTCTGGATGCAGTTTTAATGGAAAAGCAGTGATTTATTTGCATATATAAAATTTGCAGAAATGTGAAGATTTTGCCAACATTTCCATGAGTAAGTTATTCAAAATCTTCTACGCAATATGAAATATGCCATATTAATAAAGCTAGAAAGAGGTGCTAAGATGTATAGTATGCGTTAATGGAGAAAAGGTGAAATTGTTTGCAACTATGTGAAAGGAAAACAAACCCCTTCTCAAAAACACTGTGCATTTTCTTCACAATAAGTTGTCAAAAATATTATTCAGCTGCTCATTTGGGATAAAAAGGCCTGTTGCAATGCCAGCCTTTTCAGGGGACAAAGCTGCATAATTTTGCCCATTACTCTGGCAAAGTGCTAGCGGAATTTCTTTCTCACATTAAAGCCAATCTGTTTCCCTCCATCTACAGCTCTGAGGTCCTTGTGGTAAAGTTGCTAGGAAAATAGTAAATTGTATTTATGAAAAATTGCATAAATTCCACACATCCCCCTACATCTGACATTTTTCTCCTTTTCTGCTATTTGTTCAGTCACAATAAATGCCCAGCCTTTGTTGTGTAATGGAGTAGCTGGCTATGGGACATTTAACTTACTAGACCTCTGCAGTGCAGAAACAGAATGAAAAAAATCCAAGCTAACTTAAAAGCCTTTCAGCACCACAGCATTGGTGGTGGAGCTTTGGACAAAGTGTGGGGATAGGTCATCAAAGGCAGCAGACTGCCACTACCCTTCCCTTAAAGCAGGCAACACAGAGAAGCAGAAAACACTTCCTGTGCAGGCACTTCCCTGGCACTCCCACAGTATCATCCCATGTGCCTTGTTGCAGGATGGCTGTGATCCCTTCAGAGCACAGGGAGGAGGTACAGCTGCTTCAGCATGGATCCCCACCACCATCAATAGTCCTGATTTAGTACTCTTTTGCTGTTGCCACTCTCCAAAGACCATCTTCTGCTCATGCTGCCTGTGCTGCGCAGAGCTCTCCTGCAGAAGCTGGAGGGGATGCCTTGACCAGAAGGGGAGGAAACTCCAGGGAGGGGAAGGAGCTTCAGGGCAGGTCCCATTATCCAGGTGAATCTTCCTCTAAGGCTTCTGAACCCCAAAGACAAACACTGCCAGTCTTCCAAGAGCCATTGGGGGATCTCTGTATTGGGAGGGAAATACAATGAGTCAAGTATTTCCAGGTTGTATTAAAAAAAAAAAAAAACAAAAAAAAAAAACAACAAAACAAGAAAAAACCACAAAGGAAATTAAAAAAAGGCTGCCTTTCTCTGTGTTGTAAGAAATTACAGGTCATCATCGTGTTGCCATGGTTTTACTTTAAGACAGTCATGTCTCGGCTGTTATCCTTTATCAACTGGAGGCAGAAATAATTCACCTTTCCCCGGAGTGTGCAGATTGCACATTCCCAAGCGCCATCTACTGGTATTCCACCTGGGAGCCGCTTCCAAGCGCACAAGTATCCTTCGTTCTGGCGTTTGGCAGGGCGCGGATTCAACAAATTCCTGTTCCTACGAGTTCCAAGAAAGCACAGAGACGTGTAAGATAGGAAAAGAGAGCTCCTGCTCTGGGCCTGGGGAAAGACAGCTGCTAGAACCAGCTCCGGGAAAAGCTTAATCCTGGATTTCATTAGATGAGAGTGGAGAATTCAATCAGAACATCCAAAGCCATGCAAAACTGGATCTTATTTGTTCTTCTTCTGGTGAAACTTTCTGCTTAGATTTCTTCTCCCATGTAAGAAAAACTCTTGAAAGAACATATTCAGAAAACCCAGATCTCCTAGATCATATGAGTAAATCCCCGGAGCTTTCAAGATGATTTTCTAAAAACATTCTCTAAATAATGTATTTTTCTTAAGATAGACAGTGGAGCAAAACACCTTCATTAGTTGACTCTGTAACTCTCTATCATTTTCATTAACAAAACTAATTAAAAATATATATTTTATTCAATTTTACTAAGCGCTGTTTATTTTGCATTTTTGCTTTCCTAATTGTCTTCCCTTCCTTTTTATAGTTAGTTTTAGAAAATAATCTTTTATTCTTTTCTGTCAAAACTTTGTTGAATTTCAGGCAAATTTGCTACAATATTTAATACCTAAGCAAAGGATGGCTATTTACTAGGGAAAGTGTGGACTTTAAAATATCTTCAAGGCAACTTTGAATATTCTCAGTTCTGAAGAAGTTCTTTGAAGATATCATCCTAGCTCTCTCACCTGGAGGCTTTCATACCCTGAAGTAGCTCAGAGCATCCACTAAAGTGTTCAGAGCCCCTGTGGCACTTGCCTGAGAAGTCATTATGGCAATGCATTCCTGATTCCTGAAGATTAAGTGTTCTTACATGATAGCACTGACCCACAGAGAACCTCTTTGTGGTGTTGACCACCACTACCAATTCATAACAGCCCTTAGTTGGTGGGCAACATTCAGAATGTTTTGGACACCCATCGCTCCCACATATGAATCAGGAGTTTGGTTTCTTCAGAGGACCAAAAATATTACACATTTCCATCTCCCCTCAGTTATAATAGACCTGGAAGTAGTTTAAAATATGAAGGCATAAGCCCCTGCCCAGTAGTCAAAATATCTACCGGCATTGTCTGCAAAATTTGGTTTGAACATTCCTTTGTATATTCTCACCCAACAAGCCAGACACGTACCAAAAAGATGGGGTGGCTTTCAAATCATGTAAAAGAAATTAAGACTTGAAATAAACATCACTACATTCTTCGGTACAAACTCCTCAATTTTTGTGAGCTTTCTATGCAGAAACCTTCCCCTACTCAAGAAGTCAAATATCTGCAAAACCGTCTGTACAAATCTCAAAAGAGGATTTTTGCACTTGTAATGGTCCTGATCTGTAACAAATTGATGTAATTTCCCATGAAGGAAAAGAATAAATCACAAATCAGGAAAAAATGCCTCAAATAGCAGACTCAGGAACCAATCTCCCCATGAAGGAAACAGCAGGCCTCCACAGCACCGTGCCCAAATCCAAGATCCCACGTGCTTTGTTACTTGTAAGGGATTCCAGCTACTACTACTACAAAAAAAAAAAAAAAAAAAAAAAAGCTAACAAAATCCAGCAATGCGGCCTTTATTCCCTTGAAATGAATGCTAATCCTCTCTTACACCGTGAGCCAGAGGAGGGCTGGCCTGTGGCTGACAAACTGTCCAGTCTAGGATTCAAGACAGACTGGGTCATGGCCCAAGCTTATCAGAAGTGTGGCATCTTTCTGCAGACAGATTAGATTTTCTGGCATTTGGTTTGGCCTTTGTAAAGCATTTGCTGGCTGTCCCATTTTGATCCATCTATTGGGGGCAGAAGATTGGTTTTATATTGTGCAAAGATGGTGCCACTTGTAGAGGCCCCAGCCTTGTATTGCAATTCAATACAATGTCACCATTTCAAAGGAACTTCCTGTAATATTTTTGTGCTACTCAAACTGGCTGCTTTCCATTCCCTAGGCCCCAAACAAAAATAGTTACCACAGCATCCCTCAGTACACAAGTTATGCTCCAATATATTAATTAAAATGAAAATGACCTTTTAATATTGATAATCTGCATCTTTGTTCAGACACATTTCCTTACATACTGGAAGTTAATAAGATGCACACAAAAGAGCTAGATTAAGGTTAATTTACTTCTGTTTACTCATCTATCCTAAAATACAGGACATAAAAAATAGGAAAGAATCATTTCAAAAGCAACCATTCTGCAGACAACTCAGTGGATACTTTTATTTTTAAATTATTATTAATGCTTTCCTCCTCATAGAATGTAGTGCAGACAAGTTATCACCAATGAAGAATTACAAAAACACATCTGTGCAGCAAAGGTCAGATAAGATTAAAAGAGCTGGTCCTATTTAGGTGTTTTGTAATACAGGATTCTGGGTCCCAGGGAAGCCAGGATGAAACTGTTGAGCCTCAGAGACCTCATACTTCAGCTTACCTAAAAATATCAGGAAGAAGCCAAGACCTTTGCAAGTCATCAGGGATTTGTTTGCTTTCTCAGCTGACTACTAGAGGAATCTTCCTCTAGCATAATCAATGCACTCTACCCCTAGCAGAATTTGTACCAGGCAGTGGTCAAATATGTTTAAAGCATGGTCAACACCTGAGGTAAATGTCGCTGGTTCCCCTGATATCTGAGAGTTCAAGTCTTTAATACAGGTAGTTTAGTATTTTTATGCAAAGGAGGCCCATTCTTTTATCTAAAATCAGCCAAGCCCCCTCTTACAGAGAACCTTAAAACCACCAGCCACTTCTCAGAGAGGATGCCAATAGCAAACATCTTTTGTAAAGGCCTAATTCAAGAATGAATTCTCTGTATGTACATGAGGAATGCAGGCTTTTCTAATTAAGTCCTCTATTAAAAAAAAAAAAAAAAAAAAAAAATCTTTGCTGCTGTTAGGCCTGGTTTGGCTCAATTTTGCTTTTGCCTAATTGCCATTTCCACCTATGCTTCTACCTAGATTTGGTTTTCCTATTCCCAGTCACCCTCATATTACCCCTTATCATCCACATTTGGAAGAATTGAAATGACATTTATTACCTTCCTCCTGCCAATGCAAGCATCTTATGCTGCCTTACAAAAATAGTGGCCACCTTACTGCAGAATACAAATTCTTTTGGATTTGTTGGTCACAGCATCTGTGTGGCTGAACCCAATTTATGAAACATTTATTAACTAGTTGGGTCTGTTTGAAACAATAGGGAAACAGGTTTGTTTAATTTGGTTTGGTTCATGGTTTTTGTCTGCTTGTTTTAAATAACCTGGCCTGGAGATTATTGCAATTGGCAGTTTGGACATTAAGAGAGCTGTTTGGGAATGCTGTAGTGTACCAGAGTGTGGTATGGAGCACAGGCTCAGCAGTTAGAGGAAACACCACATGATTTTTACCTACATATAAATATATGTCTATAATACACATTCTGCAGTAACAGAGTTGAGTATATTGTAGCAATTCCTCTCTGCATACAGAATGACAGAATCAATTAGCTTAGAAAAGACCTCTGAGATCATCGAGTCCAACCTATGACCAAAACCACCATATCAACCACACCATGGCACTGAGCGCCACGTCCAGTCTTTCCTTAAACACCTCCAGGGACGGTGACCCCACCACCTCCCTGGGCAGCCCATTCCAATGTCTAATCAACCTTTCTGGGAAGAAATTCTTCCTGATGTCCAGCCTAAACCTCCCCTGCTGCAGCTTGAGGCTATGTTCTCTCATCCTGTCCCCGGCTGCCTGGGAGAAGAGCCCTACCTCCACTAGCTCCAGTCTCCTTTCATGGGGTTGTACAGAGTGATAAGGTCTCCCCTGAGCCTCCTTTTCTCCAGGCTAAACACCCCCAGCTCCCTCAACAGTTCCTCATAGTATTTGTGCTCCAGACCCTTCACCAGCCTTGTTTCCCTCCTCTGGACACACCCCAGCATCTCAACATTCTTCCTAAACTGAGGGGCCAAGAACTGGACACAGCACTCAAGGTGCAGCCTAACAAGTGCTGAGTACAGGGGAAGAATCACTTCCCTAGTCCTGCTGGCCACTCTCTTCCCCAAAAGCCTTGGCTTCCTGACTTTCCTGACAGACATAAATGGTTATGATTAGCTGCACTACCAGCCCTGTTGTGCTTGGCCTCCATGCAAAAGTTTTTTCTTCCAACAAGTCTCACAGCTCTCAGCCATTGCAGGACACAGTTAATGCCACTCACCCTTCTTTCATCAGAGGGAAATCTAGCCTGTGTTTTCACAACATACTGGCATTCCATAAAAGCAACTCTGGAGTAGCTGATGTCTGTAACTCCTTGCCCTCACTTGTGATATTTTGCTCGTGTCCCCACACACCTCTTCAGATCCAGCCTCTGTGTTAGCTCATATGCCAATGAAGTCCCTCTTTAAAATTCTGAGCAATCCTCAACTAATGTTCCTGCTCGTTAACCCCTGTAAGCCTTAATGAGCTTAACTTCTACTTGTCCTTATTCATTTAATACATAGACTATCACCAGTTTGCAGAACAGTCTGGATATTTGTTAGTTTTTTTTAATTAGCAGCAGCTAATTGAAAGGACAGTTTCTGGATAAAAAAAGAAAGTGACTGTTAGAGCAAATGCATGGGAATGCTGTGTTGTACCAAGTTAGCAGAAATGGAAAAACTCACAATGGCCTGGTGACAATGCAGTGGTTTTACAAGCTATATAAAGCTATATAAATACAGCTGTGTGTATATATGTATGCTTACACCAGCTGACATAATTCAGCCACCTGTGTCAGCTGGGCAGGAGGGAAATACTCTCTTCCCTGTAGACCATATCCATCACCTTCATCTGAGTGCCCATGAGCACTTTATGAAGGTGAATGCTGCCCAAGGATGATTTTAGCCACCACAGAGATGAATGCAGCCACCTTCAGAGCAGAAAAAACCTGTCACTTAGTAGCATATAGTAAATATTTCAAGGGTCAAGGAAACAACACAAATCCAAAACGGAATGCAGCATTTGAATGAAGTTATGGGAAGATGGGGCAAGTAGATGGCCTGTACTGGGATCAGGACAAATGACCTAATCTAGTTGTCAATATGGACAAGACACGGTGCTAGGGTCTGGGGCTAGACAGCATTGGTGACATCCACTGCATCCCTCAGGAGCCAGCAGACAGCAACTGAAAGATTTCTTCATTTTTTAACCGCTAACCTCTATCCAGGTGTTGGCCATGGCTCAGTCCTGTTGCTTCTCACATACAACAATTTCAATAAACAGCTGAGCATTCCCAGATTTGGGGGACTGCCTTTGGTGTATTGTCAGATATCTTTCAGTCAATTATGAAAACTACTTTATACTTACAATTTGAGTATTATTTTCTGAATTGCTATAAATGCCGTTGTGGTTAAGAGACTATATTCAGATTCTCAAAATTATTTAAAAGTCTAATGCCAATTTAAGTCCCTAATCCACACTGATTTCCCTGGGAATTAGAAAGTAAAATACCTTTAAGAAGTTGGGCTGTAGTTCTTGTAAGAAAATTAACATATACCCTCAAGAAAGATTATAAATTATTTGATATGATATATTCAAAAGTCAATGGCTTTAGAATGCATTATGGTTTATAAGTGGCTCATTTATTTCAATATCTTGAAAACTTTTAAAGCAAGACACACTTTTTAAAAACATTATCTAATTATTTCTTAGCCAGTTTCAGAGATCAGGAGAACACACGCTGGAAGATATATACATACAAATGTGTAAACAGCTGCTAACGCTATTTTGTATTTTAAGAGATGTTTTAAAATGTACCCTGTTCAATACAGGAGGACTAAACTCAGCTGTAGACTTCTCTAGCTGTGAGCATTAACTCTGGTAAACAGCATGTTTAGTGTTAACTCCAGATCCTATACAACATTCTTGCAGTTCAAAATAACTCTGATCCTGTTGAATACATTCAATATAAAATCTGCTCATTTTAAACAATAGACCAAACTATGTCATTTCAACATGATCATGGGGGAAAAAAATATCCTCTAGGACTATCAAACTAGGAAAAAAGGTGGTTTTTTTCCTCTTCTTGAAGAAAAATTCAGTTTTCTGTAAAGTTTTCAATAGAAAAAGAAAGAAAATAACACAAACCCAAAAGTTTGGCATCTGTTCTGTGAGCAGCAACTGATTGAGGTTTTTTGTGCACAGAATAACTTAGTGTTTCAATTACAGAACTCCTCAAGTTTTAAAAGCAGCTAAGTATCTACTTCTAGCAGCTGGGAAATAGCCTTCTGTGTGAAACGTGACTGGGAAAATTGACTGTACTGTGTTAACTCAAGCAAGGGGAACAGACTCCCAAAGGGGGTCACACTCCCTTGTTGCTGGAAATTAAAGGTGGACATGTCAGAAAAATTTAGAGTATTGATTATTTTTTTCTGTGGTCAGATTAGCTGGTTTTCTGCTGATTGCTTCTCTGGTATGAAGTCCAGAAGTCAGAGGGAAGAGAAATATCAGATCTAACCTATGGAAAGTTGAAATTCTTGCACTGACTTTCAGGCTGCAGGACAGTCTCTGCCCTTTGCTGCCTTTGACTGGGAACATATAACAAAAACAAATTAAAAAAATTAATCTTAAACTGTTAATTTTTGATGACTGACTCCAACCAGGATGATAAACCTTCCTGAAACAGCTACATGGAAGAAAGCAGAGCAGTCACCAGCTGTGCCATGGGAGTTGACAACTTTTCCCAAGTATTTTGTTCCCTGCTCTCTTTCCCAGCTGACATACATTACCTCCCTTAGGCTTCCTGAGAACAAGTGTGCAGTGCTTCAGCAGAGAAGATGGTTTTCTTTGCTCTTTGGCTTCATCTCCATTCCTGAAGATGTCTAAAGAGCAATGAAGCTGGTGAAGGTTCTGGAGCACAAGTACTATGAGGAGCTGCTGAGGGAGCTGGGGGTGTTTAGCCTTGAGAAAAGGAGACTCAGAGGAGACCCTATCACTGTACAAGGAGATTGTACTCTGAAAGGAGATTGTAGCCAGGTGAGGGTCATCTCTTCTCACCATTAAAAAGAAAAAGGACAAAAAGAAACACCCTCAAGTTGCACCAGGGGAGATTTAGATTGGATACTGGGAAAAATTTCTTCACTGAGAGGGTTTTCAAGCATGGGAACAAGATGCCCAGGGAAGTAATTCAGTTGCCAATCCTAGATACTTCCTATTAGGGAAAGAGGTGGGTAAGTGGCTTTTAATTTCACAAAAATACTTACTCTCTTAATTCAGGAAAAGATCTCTGCTATTCAGAATCCAAAACTCCAAAGTGAGGTGTGGTGAATCAGACCATGTCTTCACCTCAATCACAAAACTTTTAGCTTGATATCCTTTTTTGTCTGGGCTGAGTACTAAATGACAACTCTCTTTAGCAAAGCTAGCAATCTGATGATCTTGATTTTCATTTAAAAACAAGAAATCCTTTGTTTTTCTGAGTAGCTGTCATTCAGCATTCATTACACAGATCTTTCAGAAATGTTTTTCCACTCTTTTTCCTTACTAATGGACTTCAGGGCATTAAGTTTGATGAAAATTATGTAGGAGATAAACATTATTACATGTATGTTCAGAACATTCAAGGACCATTATGTCAGTTAAAACACAAAACCTTGTTTTGAGAAGCAAAATTACATATTTCAAAACTTTGTTAGAAGGGTATGAAGCAGGCTTAATTTTCATTTAGGAAAAAACCTTCTACATTATTTTTTTATCTGAACTATTGCAACCTTCCATTTACTGAAATACAATTTTAATTAAAGCTTAGTATTTCAAAACTCAAAATTAATTTGGTGATGTCAGTATATATGTGACATATCTTCTTGTCTTGAAAGCACGCTTTTCAGCCAGATTCTTTTCTTTTCATTGAATTATGAATGTTTCATTAAATTGCAGCAAACAGCAGTGCCCATGAGTTTCTTATTTCCTTCTAAGAATATGGAAGGTCAGTGTCTGATTTCATCTTTGACTGATTTAGCAAATGCATTACTGAGCTACTGCTTTAAGCATTTTCTCAGTATTCTGGCCAAATTTTATGTATTTTTAAGTGTCTTTCTTCACAAAGCCACAACAAACACAGGGCTCTTGTGCCCACAGCATTCTTTATGAGAAATAAAAGCAGCCAGGTTGGAAGCACAGAGCCCATTGCTGGAGTTTGAATTCATTATGAAACTGCCCTAAGCTCTGAGTGTCTGAAGTTACTCATTTGGGCATGTCCCTCCATCAGAAATGTGGCCCACATGGACCCAGCCAACGGGGTCAAAATTGTTGGAACCAACAACTGGTCCTTGTGAATTTTTTGAAGGAGGTTGACCAGCTGAGACTCCTCACATAAGAGAGCAGAGGTCACCCTGAAAACTCTAGCAACCAAAGACCCCATCTGGTCAGACATCCGTGTTAAATTCCATCTTGAGCTGGACAGGTCCGAAGCTCTCATCCATCACCAGCTGGAATATGTCAGGTATTAAATACATTGCTCTCACCCCTCTTGTCTCACTGAGCAGCAAGAATTAGCTAAGAACAAAACAGGAGTAAAAACTAGGGCTTGATACTGGATAATCTAGCTAGTAGCTTGTTTTATCTGCCTGAGGTTGGAAAGTCCTGGATAATGGCAGTACAAACTATTCTTGACTGATAAAAAATAGTTCCAAAGAGGTAGTTAATGAGGGATGGACATTCAGGGCCAGGAGTTGGACTCAGTGATCTTTTTGGATCCCTTTCAACTCAGCATATTCTGTGATTCTGATACTTCTGTTCCTTCCAAGTCATATGGGCACCCAAATATTTGAAGCTACTTTGATGTCCTCCAGTAGAAAAGGCTAAACATATTAGAAAGTATAATTCTTATTTAACTACAAAGGTAAGTACTGACCTATCAGAATTTGCAGATCATGTTTATGCCATTCAATTGCATGACTTTTCTGAAGAGAACATATTTTCCCATTCAGAGTCACAGTTCATACAAACTCTATTGCCTACCAACTAATTTATGGATGTGAAGCTTTCAAGTGTTTAATTGGAAATATCTTCTCTTCTGCTGTCATTATATTACATTGATAGAGAAGCTTCATACCAAATGCTTTCCATGAAAACAATTTCTAAATCAAATTATTTTTAATGTTGTGAGTTTTTTGCACATGAATAAGTACCTCAATTGAGATGTATAAAACCAATTAGACCTCTATTTATCTCTGCTTAGCAACTTGGCTCCACTAATTTCTTTGGTCACTGTGTTTCACTTTGGAGCTTACTCTGTTCATACATTCTGGTGATTGAATTACTCAACATTTATTTTAGAATGCATTTATTTAGTGGTGCCCTTTCCAAACCACTTCCTTTTTATCTGATCCTGAAAGTCCTGGAAAATTCCTTCACAAATATTGGAGACTGTCATAAAAAAGATGCATTAGTTACCCTCTATGTGCTTGCGTAACAAAACTTTTGAGCAATAAATAACAGGTAATTGACTAGAAGAAGAAAAATTCTTAGTTTTTTTCCCATTGTCATATTAAAACCTTTGTTGAGTGAAACATTTAATCACTAGCAAAAATACACATGGATATTTGGCTTTTTTCTGCCCCACCTCCTGTCCCAGAAATCGTGACCATTTTCAACTTTAATTTCCCTTTCATAATGCACTGTCACTTAAGCTTAGGTGCTCTTTTATATCATATGGATAAATCCTACAATGACTCACTCTCTGCTGGGCAGAGGAGCGTGTTCTTCATTAGATAGCCCCTTTATATATATATAATACATAAATCCAAAGAAGCAATATATCCTTTCAACGCTGCACCACTTTGGTTAAACACATTGCTGATGTTCAGAGTTTAGAAGTTTGGAAGGATATAGTATCATAAGGCTGGCAGGATGCTGAAAGGCAATCTTTAGGATAAAATGTATCTATATCATGACCAGCAGATGTTCATGCTCATTTTTGCAGCATAAACTATTTTTTTCCATATGATCCATGAGCATAATTGTTAGGATTCTTCCCAAGGTCTAACCTATCAAGCTCCTTTTTGAGCCAATTACTTCTTGAGCTACTTCTCAAGAAAGATGGGCAATTGGTTATTTTGATTTTCATGTACATTTTATGTCTATATCTACATCTTAGGTATCTATCTATCTATCTATGCATATATACGTATATATGTATATATTTATATGCAAATATTCTGCTTTGCATAGATTATATGCATATATTTTATATACATAAATGTATTGAATAGGCATCTATAAATCTAATATCTATCAAATATATATTACTTATTACATATTACATATATTTAATATACTACATTATTATATACTATGCAATTTACATATACATTATTTATTAATTATTTTCATTTTACTTATTCAAAGTTCTTTGTTTATTCCCCTCCATCTTCTGTGTCGACCAGTGTTATTCATTGTCACTTGAACCATGAACAGTCAGAAACAAAACACTGTCTATATTTTTTATGAATTACGATTCAGCTGAGGAGAAGTCAACACAACTATGCATCACGGATTCATACCTCACTTATTTAGAACAAAGATGTCCTTTTGGATGTCTAATTTGTCACTGTAATCTTGCAGGTCAGTTGCTCTTATCTTCTTACCTCAGCCTGAATATCACTTTCTGCTGGTGAGCATATTTCAAAGATATCTAATCTTGTTGGTCTCACGGTACAGTGGGCATGATGATGAGGCGTGAAGAGGATAAAAATATCAGAAGGAACATTAATCTCCTCTTAATTTTCCAGTCAGTATTTTCCAGATGTTGTAAAGAACATTTATGTTTGATACCACATTGTGAATCATCATTATTGAACTAAAGAATAGGTCTGTGGAAAAAAAAAAGATAAAAAACCCCAAGATATTTTCTCCTCCCTGGTGAAGTAAAGTATCAGTGTCAGGGACAATGAGCTTTCAGGGAGTGCTCATGTGGCATAGGTCTTGCTTCCTTTAACTCCAAAAACTTTAGTCTCTCCAGCCCTCAATAATTCATCATGAAACTTGCAGTATTTGTAGCATCTCATAGAAACGTTTATCTTTGATTTCTGAAATAAAAGTGCCTGTACATTTGAGGCTGTTTTGTTTAGCATCTTGTTCTTTTTTTTTTCTTTTATGAAGTCTTATAAATTCCCTAGATCTTGACTTCCGCTGCCTGAGTCAGTTCTTCTACATCTTTGGCTGGCAAGAATCTCTTACAGTAATGCCCCCCCAGGGGGTGCATCTACCTTTTGGGACTTAGATCAACCCAGGAACCCACCACCGTGGGCAGATCCCTCACAACCAGCACAGCACTATGAACACAGAGACTATATTCTCATGTGAGATTTAGCTGCATCTCATCCCCTCTATTGTGCTAAGACAGGTGTCCTAAATAATTTGAGTTTTTCCTGGTTTTCCTGCAAGCTGGTTTAAAAAAAAAAAACAGTCAAGCTGTTTACATTTTTTTCCTGTTTCTCTGTTAGCATGTTGTACCATTTTTTTCCAATGTTGATATATCTGGGTTAGAAAAACTTTAAGGATAATTGCTATCAAAATTAAGAGTAAACGACCTGCTTTCTGTTCCTTTGTTAAACTGGGATTTTTAAGTGCTCTACAGAATTCTATTCCAGCGGGAGGATATTTTTAAGTTGTCTGATTGGTTAATATGAATACAAACAAATATTACTGCCTTTGACCAAGATCTGTAAAAATCCCCACAGGAGGATATTCTGTTTCCAATCTCCATTTTGAACTATTAAGCTCTATTCAGAAATTGAGCCATTTTTTTGGAAACCTGGGCACACATTGCCTTGCAGACTTGATGCCAGAAACCCTTGCAAGTGCCACCTGGGAAAAAAACATATTCCACTGCTGCATGAACAAACTGAAACATGCCAAATCATCTCAAAACAAACATCCAGGAATTATTGCACAGTTAACTTTGTGCTTTTTTGCCTGGTGAATTCTCTCTTGTCTCTAATAAAAAAAGCAACACAAATACTGTTTTTGGAAACTATCAGGAAAAAAGAGGATAACAATACTAAGGACAGCTTAATTGACTGTGTATTTCTACCTGAAGGACACTTTCTAGCAAAGTGCCAATTATTTATATCACAGCACTGATAAGAAAGATCAAGCAAGACTCAGCTCTCCTTGAGGCTGAACTTTCAGGAGAGTCTATCACAAGTCTACCTTTGTTTCCAAAAGGTCTGCACCTTTTATCTTGTCTTACATTTAATTAATAAGATATTTGGTGTCAGAAGAGCATTATTCTGTTTGTATAGCATGCAGCTCAGCAGGTCCAGGTAAATCCTTTGGATTCCTGTTTTTGTGGCAGTAATGTTTTCTGTTTGTCAATTCACTTCTGGCCTGAAAAATCCTAAGGTTGGGAATCACCGTGCTGCTTAGTTCATTAATAATAATAATAATTGTAAAAACAGTAGAAATAATACACTGTTTGAGACAGAATGGTCTTGTTCCTTAGGAAATACACACAGCAGAGCAAAACAAGATTCTGGATTATGGTCAGCCCCTAGTACTATAGCAAAAATCATACTTCTAGGGACATCTGGATCTAAGAAAGCTGTACATTAAAAACAAACCCTTTTCTGTGGACTTCTAGATGTCACCTTTTAGAGGCAGAAGAACCACTGGTGTGTAGCTAATACTACTAAGTTAAATGGAAATTAACCAAAGCAGTACAACTACATTTGAAGCCAGAATCATATATTACTACAGTATTTTTTTTGTGGTTCTGTAATAAGGGAAAGTGTATCTTGGAGCCATGCAGAGACCAGCAAATTTACTATAACTGCCAGAGACAAGTGGGCATGAAAAATGATCAGTTCCTAAAAGCTTTTGAAGCAGCAGTGTTTGTCCTTCTTGGCTTTATGAAGGTCATAAGTCTCTCTGGTATGATCTAAGAAATGCTACAACAAGGTTCACGTAAATGCAGCTGTGTCCTAAAACTGTGCTCAGAGAGACAAAATTCCTTTACAGAAATAGCCACTCAACTTTTATCTGCAGAAGACAATATTCTGCAGAGGACTTTGTCAGAGATGTGGCCAACTCCCAACCACAGTCCAGTGACAGAATGATCTATAGGAATTTTCCTGCCAGGAAAGCACTGTCTTAATTTATTACTTGCTTGGCTTATACATCTCTTTACTGTGTCTTCACTAGGTATACGTAGATACACACACTAATGTATTTCTGTATTTTATATGTAGACATATATATATAATATATACACACATATGTACATGCATACACACACCTATATAAATTCACACATATATGTATATATATTACATTCTTAATGGATTTTAGATATTATCTAGGGCACCCTACAGTCTGGTCCAAGCAAAGGAGCAGACAAATTTTTGCAACTCCCAACAAAAAGGAATGACCAAGTTAAAGATGACTTCTCTCTCAGGGAACCCAACTGCCCCTGGTCTTCCTCTGCCACAGCTGAGTCCTGTGGCAGTGGTAACTTAGCTGTGCTGGACACAACATGAGGAACAGGAGGAGCTGAGGCTCATCCAGCCCCAGCTGCATGGCTGGAGGAATTGGCAGTGCTGTAGGTGCCCAGATATTCCTGCTTGCTGGACATTCAGTGCTGTGCATCACTGTGATTCAGAGACACACAACCTAGCTTCTGCAAAGCCTAATAAAAGAACCTGGCAACTGAGAAGAGTGACTTTCCCTGATGGGTTCTTCTCTGTATCCTTTGTAATTGCATTCTACCTGGTGAGCAGCAGTAGAGCAGACATCCTGTACAGTAATTGATGATTCTGTTCAGTGCTGTTAGGAGTAGACTGTGGGCTCACCCTTTGCAATGTTATGGTATTCCAGGAACAGCTGCCATCAAATATTTCCCACATTTTGGAATTGATACCATCAAAAATAACGTAAATTTGAGGAAAAGAATGGCCCTGGTTATTGACCTGCTGTTATTTTGCCTCAAGCTATGTTTGGAATCAATTTAAAAAAAAAAAATTATCCCCCTTTAGGAAGGAACTCAACTTTCTCTGCTGCCCCTTCCCAAAAGGTGTCTTTCTTTATGATGGATGTTTCTCTGCCCTTTTCTCCAAAATGCTCAACGATAGAACATTCACAGCCTTTTCAAGCAATCTGTTCCAGGGCATTCTCAGAGCCAGTGCTCCTTATTATCCTTACTTTTTAAAACATTTGTGTTGCAGTCAATACAAGATGAAATTCAGAAGGTGGCTTTGTCCAGCTGAGTTCTTGTGCTCAGAAGACACAAGTTATTATACAATGTTAAAGAAAAATGAAAACAAATAGGGACAGCAATACTTCGTCTATCTAATTCTTGCATAGCACTTTTCCCTTGATAGATTTCCTTTTTATAAAGGACTTTATAAATAAAAGATCTGTCTTATAATGCCTTTCTGATAGATGGGGCAGGGCAGGCAACATTCAGTGTAATTTGTACAATTCCTCCATTACTTCACCAGAGGAGAGAAGAAGAGAACACAAGCATTTGCTTAAACACCATCTGCTTTCATGCTTAATTCTTTTGTGAGAGTTTTGAAAATACAGCCCTAAACAACGAAGGAAAGGTGAATTACAGTCATCCCAGGTAAATAACATTATCCAAAGAACACGTATATCAAGATATATCTTTCCATCTACTTTAGTGGGGCTCAGGTGAGATTACTAAGCCTTAAAATGAGTATTTATAGTGCTGTTAGTATCCTGGAATAAAAACCTATTTACTCAATCATGAATAATGATATGAGCTCAACCTTTCAAAAAAAATATGAAAAACAACTCTTTTTACCTCCCACCATATTTATGCTAATACTTCAGTAAAGTTATGGAGTTTTAAAGTGCGTTATACAGTCCCAAGCTAAAGTTTGACAATTAACCTTTCAAAGGAGTTCTCTAACAAGAAGCCTCAGAAAAATGCAATGGTAGCAATTTATTATGAGTTCCTCAGTCTGGATAGCCTGGGATACAAAAAAAAAAATCCAGGTTAACTCATCAATTCCAAAGGAGCAACTGTTATTTCACGTTTTGCCTTTGCTTTAAAGGCACAGTGATTCCTTATCATCACACACTCGCTGCAGGAAGGGATGGATTCATAATAATATGTCATTTTTAGAGTGAGATATGAAACAAATCATCAGCATGCTGTCTCTTAGAAGATAGATTATTTCAATTTTAGACTAAAGGAAACTGGAATAGTGAAGATCCTGTGTCAGCTCAAGAAACTAGACAAGAAATTCTGGCTTCTTTATATCTCACACTTAGAGATCTGAATTGAGCCTAGGATTTCCAGGTAGAACACAAAAGTGTAAATATAATTTTTTTTACTGATAAAGAAAAACCTTAAGGTTATCCTAAGGTGCCATAACTGATCATTCCCCATTCTGTACAACCCTTAGTTTCCCCCCTAACAGCTCACCACCCCAAATGTGGAGACTTCTTTAAGTCCCACATCTGAGGGAGATTTAAGCTTGGCACTTACATGATTTTCACTTTTCCTACAATATTTTTCATATTTGTAGATAAATAGAGGCATAAAGCAGGGGAGCCTGTGGGAAACAACCCCAAAATTCCTGTTCCTGAATTTCATCTTTCCTCCATCTCTCTCTCACTCCTCCTTTATTTTCTGTAAGCAAAGAGATGTATTATGGTGTGGTGAACCAAGGGTACATCCCAACATGCAGCTCAGTGAAGAAGAGCTGTTCCATGGGCTTGGTTACAGAGCAGATGAACTCTCCTATCCACTCACCTTTCAATCCATGCTCACAAAGTGAAATGCCCAATTGCAGTGGTTACTGTGGGGTTAAAAGACATAAATCAGGAAGGAAAGCCATATCTGTAGACCAGCCTAGAAAGCCACCTCAAACTACAAGAAGACTCACAGACATCATAAAACAGCTTTTCTCTCCTTTTTTTTTTTTTTTTTTTTTAATTCACAGTCTGTATCAAAGATATAAAATCCCAGTTGGAACCTGAAGCCAAACCCCAAACACAATAACAGTCACAGTTAGCTCAGGGGAAGTGTGAGAAACAAGAACAAAATCACACTTTCTGATGAGTATGGATTCACAAATCAATGGAGACAGGAAAGGAAACAACACCAGGCTCCCTTTGTAAGGCTGTGCTCTGGTTTGACAACAGGGAGGCTGGCTCATCATTTAGCCATTCCACCAGCTATAGTAAATTTGAAGGACTGCATACATGAAATGCCACAGCAGCAACATTTAATTAAAAAACCCCCACAAACAACAACAACAAAGCCAAAAACTCCACAATTTTCTGTTTGTTAATGCAATAGAAAGGAATTCCCTGCAGCTCTGACAAAGGAAGCACTGGGCAGATAATCACAGGTCTTCCCCAGCACACAGACATTTTCAAAAGGATCAGCGTGAAAAATTGCTTTGGAGACTCTGACAACGTAGGAGGAGAGCTGAGCTGTGAAGAAAAGCTGAAAAAATATTCATCATTCAACTGTTGGCCCCTCAATATTGCCTCTGAGCATGTTTGCAAGGAAGGTCACAACCTCTGGTTCCAGTGAGTCCCTTGCTCCCAAAGGGACCTGTTCTGTGCAGATGCAATGGGGACAGGACACCTTTCTGCATAAACTCATTCTAGATCCACCATCAAGTCTGCAGGTAAAATCTCCTTTTGTTACTCAAAGACATAAGAGCTTTGCCAGGCTTTTCCACAGATCTCAGCCTGTGCACAGGAAGCAGAGGTGGCAAACCACCCTTCTCTTGCATTAGAAGAGCAAGACAAATCAAGTTTACAGAGGTGAATATACTTTTGCTGCATAACTACCTTCAACCATATGGAAGGCAGTGGGGCTCAGGCTCTTGGCAGACTTGCCTCTACAGCTACAGAGGGAAGAAAAAAATACATGTGTCTTTGGCTTCTTTAATATTTTCCTGATACTGGTGCATGAAGTGACTAAGTGGAAATGCAGTCATCATTCTATAAACATGGAGTACAGCTAAGATACCTCAATGCACTTTCTGATTAAGAGAAAAACTTTATGTTACCCAATGTTATTTGCAACTGCACAGTTGAAAGTTCTTTAGAAGAATCTAAAGGCTAAATTTAAGACTTCAGGGACCCTTTTAGGTTCTTCTTTTTACATTATTGTCATAGTTTCTGAGTTTGTGTTCAGAGAAACAGCCTCAAACTTCATTGAATTTCAAAAGATTTTGGGTGCCTCACACTTACCAACTCTTTAAAAAAGTATAAACCAAAGAGAAAGAAAGAAAGAGGCAATTTGTCTAAATTTATATCAGTCTATCCATAATAACACCCTGATTTTATTACTGGCAAAATATCTAAAGCTTGATGATTGACGAGTAACTGAGACAAACATCAAATGCTAGTAATAGGAAGAGTACTTAGAAGGGAACTGCAAAAATTTCTTAAGCTTACCTTTTAATCTTTTATATGTTCAGGCGTTGATATAAACTTGTCCATAGTATGACCAATTCTTTCTTTTTCCTAAACACAAGAGCTATAAATTTAATGATGTCTATAATGTACTCCCAATACCTCAGAGATGAGCAAACCTGCAGTTACAACAGCAATAATAAAGAAACAAAAAATATTCTGATTCTCTCTTGTGAGGCCAGAAGTGTTAGGCAGTAAACAGCAATTTACTCTTATAAAAGGAATTTTATGACAAGGATGATAACTAAAGATGTGCCTAATTTATACAAGTCAATAGGTGTTCAGCCTTGCATACTTGTACATAAGCACACAGACACACTGAGTACTGCTCAAGATATGAGGAAGTTAAAAACAAAGAAGAAAAAGTAAAATATATAGTTTCTTTTCACGTAGCTCTCCCTTCCCTGTTGTTGAGATAAACAAAAACTAGTGCTGAAGTTCAGATTTTGGAGCTCTCTGCAGTGAGCTCTGAAGCAGCAGCTTGCAGGCGAAAAAGCCCATTGTGCAACCTCGCCAAGAATTATCTTGGTATGGGAATAAAGAGGAACACTGACACACAAAATATGTGCGCTGGTTTGCTGTAGAGCTCACATAGCAGTTTACAGCAGCAGAAGGCCAAATGCTTAGAATTCAAGGCACCAACACTGTGCCTGATGAAATGAAAATTTCATGTTGGATAAGTGCTCAAGTGAGATAACTTGGTTTTATTTCTACTTTCTGGAGCGTGCAGTCAGAGATGGCTGGTGCCCTCAGTGCAAGCTGTCACCAAAAATCAGCACATTAGGAAAATTTACCCTGGCATTGAGCTATTTCCTCAGATTAGAATAGGAAATCTGCTGGACCTGCAGGAATGGTAACCACTGTGGAGTAGATGAGCAGGTTGGGTTGTGATCACAGTGCATGTTGAAACTCTGTCACTTTACACGTGTTAAGAATACTTGTATCCTTACTGTAGAAACCACTCTCTTTTTGGTTTTTTCCTTTTCCCCTTCTGGCTGTTTGACACATACCTGGAGAAACAGATTTACTGACTGAGAAGGGAAGATCCCCGACTTCCAGCAGAGATCCTTGAAACCCAGTGTTAATGCTTTGAGTTTGCCTTACACATTTCAAAAGAGTTTTGACTGACAGAATACACACAAGCTGTTAAAATCTGCCCCCTGAAAAGGCTTAGAGTATATCAAAGCAATCTTCTTTGGGGTTTTGTATATAAATATATTTCTCATGAACATGGGGAGACAGTTAACCCTCACACTTGGTTGAGTTGATCAGAAAGGCTCTTTTATCTCTTAGACATATTCTACATGCTTTTATCATCAAGAAATGACTGCAGTAGATACTTTGGTGAAAGCATGTCACCTGCTCCTTGCGCACTTTGTTGTTTCAATTATAAATACAAATTAACACCAAGACCAATTCAAAGCTATTAATGATTTTGACATTTCAAGTACTGTGGTTCATTTTACCTACATTAATCTGCTGTTTGAGTGTGGTAAATATTATTTCTTTTTCCCTTCACTACACACTGGCTCATGTACATTACATAACATATTGGTGGAACCTGAAAGGATACAGTAGGATAAACTTCAGGATGGCCTGAAGACAAGACATCCTACACCCTACACGTTGAGCTATTGTCAATATTCACAGCCGAATCTCTCCAGCTATCTAGCATTTCATAGCTCTTTTAGCATCCCACAGTCATTCATTCATTTTTCCCTGTGAGGTAAGTCACGTTCCTCAGATAGGAGAAGAAAATTACTAAGCTGTTTGGAGAGAGTACTTTTGAAAAGGGATCCATATTGTCTTAAAACAAGTCAAGTCTTCTAAACGTTCGGCAATTTAAAGGGACCTCTGGAGGTCAGAAACTATCATCCAATTTCTATTATAACCAGTTTATGCCCAGTTTTCTAATGATATTAATGTGCCTGGCTTTCCACTGCTTTTGTGCCTTCTGAGTCTTCACCCTTTTTTTGCCAACCTCAGTAAATTAAGCACGATTGGTCTCTGTGAGGAAATAGCCATTTCTTCTTCCTGATCTGCCTAGCCCCAGAGAACTGCCCTGCCTTTGGTAGCTTGTTAGAGACAATGCATGGAGCCAGCTATAGCCACACTGCTGGCAGGGTGGAGCCAACAAGCAGATTGCTCATCCCACTTTTGGGAAGCTCCAGACAGGAGGCACTCTGCAGTGGTCTGGCTAATGACCAGTGAGGCACAGCACCTGAACTAACATGTTCACACAGACCTTATCCAGATGAGGAACTGAATAAGCAGCCTGAGCTACTGGTGGTAGTCTGCAGCAAAACAAACCAGCATCCTTTCTACAGCACTAGGTCCTAACATCACCGGTTAATTTCTGTGTTTTATGACCCTAAAGTTAGACTAGAAATGCTAATGGTTTATAATTGAACTTCAAACTTTTTTTTGTTTTGTTCTGGTGGGTTTTTTTGTATGAACATATGACTAGAACTTGTTTCTGTATGCTAAGACCAAATCATACCTGTACTTGTGCCCAGCAGTAGCATTACAAAAACATAGAAATCACAGCCAGGTGAGATACAACCCTACCTTACACAATTAAGCTGGGTAAGTTAATGGAGTGACATTTATGTGGTCACATTCAGATCTCAACCTGCAGAGATTATGTGCATCTTGTTGGGTAAGTCACCCACACAAAACTTCACAAGGATTTAAGTACCTAATTCCCAAGAAATCCCTAGGGCACCTAACTTTCTGTGAGGATCTGGAATTAAATTAAAACATATGTAAATCCTGCAGGTGCTAAAAATAAGATAAATTAATTTTCTTCTACTGTTTTCCATTGCTTTCCTATCCTCTTATATCCTAACATTTGTAGAACCAGGAAGTTTTGCTCCTGCATGTGGATGGGGTCTTACAGGAGAATCAAACTTTATCTCCATTTCCTAAGGCTTTATCTCTACTTCATAAGGCCTGTGGATATTGCTTGCAAAAAAATTATTATTGTCAGTGTTTCGCTGAGGAATGTAGGTTGCTGTGCCTTACCTGCAACATGCTCTGACAGCACATTTTTCTCTGCAGTATTGCATAGTTAAGAAATAACTATTCTTTGCCAGTTCTTCTCTAGCCTTGTTTCTCAAGACACAGAAAGTTCCTGTGATCATCTGACATTTATGTGCCCATCTACCTTGACTGTCCATTTTCAACAGAATTGGTCACAGATTTGAAGGTACAATGTTCCTACAAGTTTAATGATAATATGAGGGAGAATAAAAATAATTCTACCTTCTTTCTGAAATTAATTTATCTTTATTATGAACATTGTCTCAGTCGTGTGTCAGGAATCTTAGATACACACCAGACTTCTAGTCAGGAAACCTCATTATGACAGATACTCTACAAATACATAAATGCCCCAGGCATTCTGCAATGTAAATGAAACCAATCTCACCTTCATGATAGCAGAATGTCTCAATCTATTCTATTTTTAGTTAGAACCAGAACTTGCAGATACTGCTCTTCAAGAACAAACAGAGTGAAACAAACATAAAAAATTCTATGAAGAGGTCTGGAGGAAAACAATCAACACTATGAAATTCAGGGAGTTTGAAACAAAAGAAAACCAAAATAGGTTAGGTGAGAAAACCATTTATCCAGGCCAGTCCAATCTTGCTAGAAAGGAAAGGTCCAAAAGGCATTAATTCCACTTCTGTGTTATTATCCCCAAAATGCATCACTGCAATTTGGACATATAAAATGTCTTCAACAATCTTGGAGAGTAAAATGTTGTCAAAGAAATGTGTGTTATTAGTTTGAGCTGCTAGGTCACCCGTGGGACAGCAATACAAACAACCTGGCTAATACAGCCAAAAAATAAGCGAGTGGTTCAGGCTGTAGTCAGAGCAGGAGAGGAGAAAAAGATCACTAATGTAATGAAGAAGGACAGAAAATGAATACCAGGTTGAGAAGAAGCATGTTGGTGGAATAGGTGTGTCAAGAGAGATCGCTGCATAGTTCATCGAAATGACAATATGAATGTTCTCTCCTCTGGCTCTGTTTCTTCCTGTCTTGTATATTTATTTTTTTGTTGTTGTTCTTGCTTACAGCAAATAGCTGGAAGGGAAACAGTGTGAACCAATGACTACTATCTCACTAGTCTTTTAAGACTTCAGACTTGTCCCCTTTCCAGAGGCAACCTAGAAAGAAACAAATAATCAGTTTAGGGAACATGGAAGCATGATAAAGAGGGAGGAAAAGAAAAAAAAAAAAAAAAAAAAAAAAAAAAAAAAAAAAAAAAGCAGTACAAGGATGAATGTGGTTTTAATTTAAGCCTTGTTATTAGATTGTTTACAAGTTGAAATGTGTTATCTATTGGGCTGCAGGTAAGCTCCAGCCATTCTCACTTGATTACTGTTTTTTGCTAATTCTCAGTGACCTGAAACCTGTCAAAGGAATCATACATATCTTATTTCAGCTCCATCAAACTTGACTGTGATGTTTTTTCGAGCCAGAGCTGTGACAAGAAGATGTAAGACTGAGAGGAATATTGCAGGAAATCTATTGGTGGTTGCACTCAAGAGAAAACCATGCAGAAACATGGAAATACTGGGATCCTCCAGGACTGGAAGGAGCCTAGAAGACATGCTGGGAAAGTAAAGGTGTGCCTCAAACATTGATACGTCTTAACTGTGCCCTGTCGTCAGCAGTTTCACAAGCCTGTACCCAGAGCAGTCCTTTGGTGGTTTTAGAACTAGAGATCTACAATAATTTCAGTGAATCTCTACAGGAGCTGAGGGCATGGCTGAAGGTACTGTCACTTCCAGAATCATTGTCATAGGGAAACTTGGGCTGAAAGGGATCTCTGGAGATATTTAGCTCAGCCTACAATTCCAGAAAAGTTGTCTTCAAAATTGTGGGTGCTACAACTGGCTCACACTGCATGTTTAGCTCAAGAAGAGCAATGGCAGCTGCAGTTTGTCAGGGTCAGGAAATATGACATATGAAATATGTGATATGTGCTCCACTCAAACCTGCTTTGCACATGAGGATGCGTGGATACAGCACATGCTGATGGTTCCCATATGTTCCTCAAAGAAAATCAGGTGAGTTCTTTGTAAGGTTTTTAAATTCCTCTTCTCAAGGCTGATCAAACTGGGGTGGTTTAAATGTAGGTTTTCTACTCTTTCACTATCAGAGTTAAACATAACAAAGGTAGGGATCCACAACTGTATTGGTGATGGATTTATTAGGATATTATTACCCCAAAAGCTGATCACACAAAAGGACCCTTGGGGGAATGAGACAGTTGACTGTAAAAAAGGTGCAACGGTGATCCGAGATGCTGCAAAAACAAGGGATTCCTTGATAGGCTTTCAAATACTACAAAATAACTGCATTTTAGCAGCCTGGAGCCTGAGAAAACATCTGATTTCTGGAAAATTTGTCTTTGAGTTGTAGGGTATTTTCTTTTGATAAAGAACTGAAGATTCAGCTTATAAAACCAGAGAACCAAATCCGAAGATATTCAAAATGTGCTGAATGCTGACTGAACACTATTATCACTTAATAGAAAGAGCAGATTGACTGCTTTTGAAAATCTCACCCCAAGTCCAACCAGAGTGTTTAATCTGCCCCTCAAGTCCAACACAAGTTTCGATGGATACATTAAACTGTCCAATTTTAATTACCCAGAGCGTAAAATTCAATATTCCTCTGTAGTTTTAGCAACTTTATCCTTAGAAATATTTTCATCACCTTCAGCTCATTTCTATCTTTTCTCCACCCACTTCTAACTATTTTTTATTGTCTGCAAACAAGAGGCATTTGAAAACCCTCAACGGGATTTCTTGGAATGCATTAAGTACTATCACAAAAACAAGCTGCACACTATGCTGAAAAAAAGCTAAGATCAAAACAAACACTTTCCTTTCAACATGATACAATGCAAAGAGGTAAAATGTCTAGAGGGAGTGACAACATAAAATTACAAAATTTATCTATACTTAGAAGCTCCATTTCTTTATATCCTCTCTGATTAGTTAGAAGTAGCTTATAGAAATCTTGCCTAGTAACTTAAGAAGGCAAGGTGAGGTTTGACAAATGTTTCTCTTAGGTTCTTGCTGGATTTTAAATTATTGTTTCCAGATCTGCTCTTTTTTCTTTTTTTTCCCCTTTTTGGTGTTTTGTCTTTCCCTTTTTCCCACAACAGGACAAAAATCTAAGGTCTGAATTGATTCACAATGCCTGCATTACCTGCCTGCTGGGAAGTAGTAACCGCACATTGGCAAGATTACATTTACAACTTGGAAGCAAAAAAAAACACAACAGCTTGATATGATGAGTTTGCTTAGCAATATTGGGGAGGAGAGAAAAGAAAAACTCTTTAAAATTGAAATTGCTCACCTGCTGCTGCCTGACAGCCTCGAGCTTTAACGGTGATGACTGCACAAAACCAACAGCAGCAACATGCTGCAAAAGCCTCTGCTGAAAACAGGGACTGTGCAGCAAGACATCCCATCCTGCCATTTATTTCCAAGCATATATTGGAACTGGAAAAAGTTCAGAGAGGAGCAGAAATGCTTAGCAAATATACAGAAATTCCCTTGGTTGAGGAAAGACCTTGAAAACATGAGGACTGTGGAGAGTATGGGGAGTTAGGATGGGAACTCATTGTTCATCTCTTCATGAGTACAAGATATAGGGTATGCTATGTGAGGCTTCTTGTTGGCAAGTTCAAAACAAACAGGAAAATAAAACAAACAGAAAAAACAGGAATTTTCTCCCCCTTACGGTGGAGGAGACTCAAAGAACATGAAGCTAGAGGATGCTGTAGATGCTAACAGTTAATATGCATTGAACAATAAAGTAATTAAGTTCATACCAGAGAACCCATCAACTATTATTATTGACGTGGCATTTCAGAGTTCACTGGGGGAAGTGTCATATATGCTTGTGCTGTTCTTAACCTACTCTAGACATCTGCTTGTGACCAAAGCTAGAGACTTGTCTAGAAGGAATTTTTTTTAAATCTGACCCACTGTATCTACTCTTACATTCAAGGACAGTGGCCATAGCTAAGGTAGCACTGGCATTCATCTTGCCTGTGAAAAAATGCCATCAGTGGCACAAACCACTACACTGAGAAACTAACAAATACTGAGATTAAACCCAGTGAGCTCAACCTAGAGTGAATCTGGTGAGGTTTTTCTCATCACTGGCAAAGCAAGTTCAGAGATTTCTTGCTGTCATGCTTTTGAGTTGGCATGCAATCTCTCTGCTCCCTTTCAAATGACTTTTTTAAACATTTTTTGCAGCCCGTGTTTCCAGCCACTTGGCAACAGGGAACAGCAGAGCTGGAGTGAGACGCTTCTAATGCATTGGGAAGCACGGCTCTTACTGAGATTACTGGAGAAAGCTTTTTCTCTTTGTTTAGGGTTTTTGGTTTGGGTTTTTGTTTTTGTTTTTTTTCCCCGGGTTGTTGACAGAAAACAGTGTCTGTAATAATTCTGGGCCTAATTTGATTTTCAAGCTGTTAGAGACCTGGCACAAGCAGAGCAGGTTTTGTCAATGCTGAGGGATTTTCATTTGAGAGACAAAATTAACTCTGTCTTTTCTTCCTCACTTTCCTGAATGATATTGGAAAATGTGGAGCAAAAGCAAACAAAAACAAAGCCAAAAAATCTCAAAGGCCTGATGATGTAGAGGACACTTAGATTTTCATTTTAACCTGACCACTGGGATTAGCAATCCTTCAGATGAGACACAAACTGAGGTACGTGAATAAAAGGGGATTTACTTCAGGTTGTTTTTTGATGAACTCTTCATTATCTGATGCTCACAAAGAATTCAACTGGAACAGAAAATATAAGGACATCACTCATAATAAACCATGGCTTAGTGAAAATTAAACAAATACACAAACCCATGCATTTCCAGTTCTGCTGCTTCTAAGACCCAGATACCAAAACTCAGAGCCTTGTAGGTAGCTGTACTTCAGTGCCATATAAAAAGTGATGAACTCACAAACATTACTCAAAGAGATGTACAGCACCTTTGGGTAACTGAGTAAACTGAAGGTATTGCATTAGTGATGTCAGACATGCTGCACAGGAGGGCAAGTGCCGTGGGAATTCCTGCTTTTTGCTGAACTTCGTGGTCAGGGCTGAGCTCTGCTCAGAGCTTGCTAAACACCAAACACTGCTAAGAAGGTGCTGCAGAGACCACTGCATAAACACTGCCAAACTGGCGTGGTTAAAGGCAAACTGCAATGAAAGCATTTCAGCCATTAGCTGCAGCCCTCGTCTATAACAGGGAATGAGTATCTTGCTAAAGCATAGGAGGATGTATGCAGAAGGAAAAATAGAAATAAAAGTAGTGTCCTGAGACTGAAGAGACCTGGCTTCAGATCCTAGTGCTTCCAAAGAACTTCTGCCCGAGCATGGACAGGAGGCCTTGTCACCATTCAGCTTTCCTTAGGGTTAGAGGATCCCAGCCCAGGGTGGCCCAGGTCAGTTTTTGGGAGCCCAGGCATGGCCAGTGTGTGCTAAAGTGTGTTCATTGCACCTATCCGTGATTCATTTTAATAAAAGGACTGAGACCTGTTTCTATTTGCCTAAGTAGTTTGTAAATCACCTTGAGGACTTTGAAAATAGGAACAGCAGCAGTCTGAATCCTGAACTTTCACGGTTCATCCTTGTTGTCCACTGGAGACCTGGATTCCCTGGAAGACACCGGATTTTGGGATCCACATACAGTGTGATGCTGAGAAAGCAGAAGATTGAGTGATGAAGTATTTGTTTAACATGTGGAGCCTCTAATTGCTATAGAAAAAAAGATTCTGAACTTTTTCACTTGACATTTTCACTGAATGAACACCTGTAGATGTGTATTTTGCTTACCTCGTTCTGTTTCTAGGAATTGTCTACAGGAGGGGAGAAGACAAGGTCCTTTTTCAGTGCTCTGAACATCAGTGAGAAATGGAAAGGGGGAAGATGGGAAGATATCCTGCACTTGGACATCGGCAGATTCCAGTTCATTCAAAACTCTGCTGAATTCAAAAGGCAGTTTTGTTGTCTTCATAGTTCGGGGAGGTTGTAATGCATACAAAATGCTTGGGTAGTAAAGTAATTGAAAAAATAATTAATTATCAATTCAAAGTCAAATTATTAATATATATAACAATACAATCCCCATGCAGTCCAAAACATCCAAGAAAAACAATGTGCACACTGAAAGAAAGAGGCAGGGACATGTGGAAGAAGGTGGGTAACAAAATGCATTTGTCTGCACTGAACCAGAAGGACAAAAAGATCCAGGAATCAACATCCTTACTCTCCCCACTGTTACACACCAGCTAGAGGAAAATAAATCATATGGTGATTAATAAAAAAAATTGGCTTTCTAAAAAAAAAAGACTGATTTGCCCCATATAATTGATTTGGCTTTCACTTTTCTTTCTACTTCCTCTCTTTGAATGAAGTGCCAGAGGCAGTAAACGAGGTGCTTTAATACCAAAATTACTCTGAAAAGTAAGTTTAATCACATACCTCAAGGTTTTTAGGAAAAAAAGAGCTTATATAGAGTATTCCGTCACTTGCAAGGAAGAAAAGTCGTGAGTTGGAATGGCTGAAATTTTTTTGTACAATACATCCTTTTTCATTTTTGCAGTTTTATTTTACTTTTGAGGTAGGCTCTCCTTCCTGTGGCATGCCTTTCCGCAGAACAGTTTAAGAGCAGGGGAGCACTGCAGCTTAGGCTCAGTCACAGTGTGATGCAAGGAGTGGGGTGATGGGATGACCCCCAGGTCGTGCCCCATTTTGCCTTGCCCTGCCCAGGGCTCATTTGCTCCCACAGATGGTGAGTGGGAATCCTCCTGGGCACAGATCACAACGCACTGGAGACGCAGTGCAAAAGCACAGCCCTGACCTCCGATCCCCAGTTCAATGCCTTCTCTGGTCCCACACTTCTGAGATGCTGAGCAGCTGTGTTCAAGACAAAGATACAGATGAGGAAACTCAGCTGCCCTTCCAGCTTTCAAAAAGCACTCGAGGACTCAGCTGATGATAAAAATAAAAGCAAACCAGCAGAAAAAAAGCGTAACTCAGAGTTTTGATAGCAGCCAGGAAAGAGCAGTGCAGAGTGCTGATTGCAAAGTGATAGACAGAGGTTTCCATTTCACACATTTCCATTCTAATCTTGCAATCCCAGTCCCACAGTGTCAGGACAGATCCCTCATGCAAGGAGGAATGAAAAAGGGACAAAAGAGGGGAAATAACTACGAAGCCCAGGGCACAAAAAATGGAAATGGGGAGGGGGTGTTTAAGTGTTCAGCAATTTTCAGCACAGAGAATTTCCACTCTGCTAACTGATGTAGAGGCAAAAAGGCAAGATAAATCAGTGGTTTTTGGCATAGTTTGAGGAAAAGCTCCATGTGAAGGTATAATTGACACCATTTAAATTCCAAAAGCACAAATGCCAAGAAACTCACAGCACTGTCAGACAATCAGGTGATCCTCTTATGACTCACCCTAATCCTCTGAGATAGCTGCCTGTATCTTTTGAAGAGCGGGGGGTCCTTCAGTGAAGAGGATGATGACATAATGAAAACCTTGGTAGCTCTGCTTTTAGGAGCCTTCATAAGAATGCACAGAATGAGACAATTTAAATTTTAGACTATCCAGAGAGGCAATATTGAGAACATGCAAGAGCTGAAATCCTGGGAAAAAAAAAAAAAAAAAAGGCACTGAGAGCCTGACCATGAACAGAAGGAAAAGCCTATTGAAGGAGCACGTGTCATGGAGAGCTGTTGCCAACTGAAAAACAAAATCAAGGACAAGGCATGAGGAAAGGGCTGGATCTCTGATTTTCCATAGAAGAGACAATACAGTGAGAGGTAGAAAGGGGTGTAATGAAAAGAACTGAGACAGCAGAAGTACAAGGAAAAGTTACACCCTAATGTTAAGATCTTTCCCAATGCTTCCTTGTGTTTGCAACTATTTGTAAAAAAAGTGAAAAATATAGAATGTACAAGGCATAGAGAGGCGAAAAGCAAAGATAGCAATGAAGATATTGAAAATGATGAAACATGAAAGAGAAAGAACAGGTAACAGGACAGCAGGCATAGCCAGAGTTCATTTAAGTTCTGATTTCTCCTCTCCATCTCCAGCAGAAGATACAGTACATACATGTACCTTACTTTGAAAAAGCACCACAGACTCTTTGTTGTTATAGTCTTTAAAAATGCATCTTTAAACTGTTGATAATCTTATGCCAGACTTATTATCATTTCAAGACATCAACTGAACTGGAATGGAAAGCCTTCATTTTCTTAGCAAAACTTTGCACCTCATAAAGGTTTTATCTGTTGCTATGGCAAAGGCTTTACCCAAAGGAGTTACTTGTAGAACACCACAAGAAGGGGGAATTTTTCAGTTCTTTTCACATGCACACTTTTATACCCCAGACATTTTAATTTAATCATATTTTCCTTTCATCCTCCAGACAGTTTCTTTTATTCCTGAGTAAGATGCATGTCTACACCAGTGGCATGGAAGGATCCATTCTTATCATCTTCCCCACTGTGAAGGAAAATCTACTACTTTTAATTATAGAATATCAGCTATTTCTCTTTGATGATATTCAAGTGCCTATTCCAAATTGAAAGAGCAATAGAATAACTGCCATGGTATTTTCATACGTAGAGTGATGACCTTTTTAATACGATTTCGTGGAAACAATGGAGATACATTCATCAGGTTATATAGAAACTTGCTGCTTCTTATTTTTTTCAGACATTCCATTTCAATTCACAATGACATTTGATAGGAGACATAAAAATGCCAGTAGATTGGTGATTTTTCACCCACCTCATCCGACAAGAATTCCCCCTCCCCTCCGCCCCATTTCTTTTTACAGAGCTATGTTGTTCACTCATTTGGGACTACTTCAATTTGCTTATTAAATATGTAAGATCTTCATTATGCAGCCAGGAGCTGAATCATGTAAGATTAACACAAAGCCCTTGTGAGAGGATTTTTTTAAACTTTATTAATATTAATAGTACGGGCATCTCACGTAATCTTGTATTTTCCAAACCCAAATGTCAATACAGTGCATAAATTGTACTGTTCTTCCTTGCCTTCTTAGCCTTCTTTGAAGAAAGGATGACATTCAACTTAAATAAATACAAAATTTTACACATTTCCAGCTATGTTCCATTTTTACATCCCGAAGAGTCATGCACTCTTTTGCCATTGATAAAAGGGGAACTTGAGGAAACAGGTAAGAATCCTAAGGATTTTATTCTTTATGATGACTTATGCAGTATCATAAAGCACACAGTTCTTAGTCAAGTAAAAGATTTCACTAATGACCTAACAAGAAGTACAGTAATAGCTTAGAACTGAAGGAAAATTCAGATGCTAAGGTTGTATCCAAAGCAGGCAGCAGCTGAGGAGGAGCATCTTGTACCTAACCAGTACGCAATAGGAGAGAGGACAAAAACAACTTTTATCCCCCTTCCTGTAAGAAAGAAGCCTGAAATATGCTCCTGAAATGTTGGCTTGCAGGATCTTGTTTTCAAAGAGCTTAGCAGGAGCTTCAGTCCTTTCTTTCCACACTTAACTGGAGAAGGAACTATCACGAACTTGCCCAGGATACACAGAGACTTAACAGATGAGGGCTCACCCAAGAAGTGGTTTCTATTCTCTGCTCTCTCTGACAGGACTCTGTTTCACATCTCAGAGAAATTCTGCAGTGGAACATTTTGACAATTGCCATGTTGTTACACCGTCACTTCCCCGTCTCCACTTCTGACTTGTGCTGCTGCTTTCTTCCCCTGCTTGCCTGGACTGCAGCGGGACAGCTCTGTCTGCTGCAGGAAACCAGGGCCAGCACTTCACCAGCCTTGGGCTGTGCCCCTCACAGGAGACTGTCCTGAGGACACATCATTGGATTATTTGTTTTTCAACATACAAACAACCCTTTTTCCACTTGTAAAAAGGATCCTTCTATTTCTTTCTCCAGGGTTGTTAGTTCTTTTACTAGCAGCTAAGATACAGCACCACTTGTTATAGCATCTTCTAAAAGCAGGCTCCTTTCTCATGAAATGTGAGAAAACTGTTAATTATCAGGCAAAATTTGTTGCTCCTCTCACCCCCTATTTCAATCAAGGAATATAAATCAAGTAATATAAATCAAGTAATATAAATATTTTTTCTACATAGAGACTGTTTCAACAGGGAACAGCCAACATACAGTCTGCTACTTGTGTCATTCTATGAAGAGAGTATGGAAAAGCAACAGGTAGAGACAGAAAGAATCTGAGTCTTCTGCTTGTGTCAAGTTTTCTATAAAAGAGAGAAAATCAGCTACAACTTGAAAGAAATCCATAATATTATTCTAATCTCTGGAGGGCTCATTCCATGTTTACAATCTATTCCGTGCAACTTCCAGGAAAATCTATAAACATTCAAATATATATTTTAATATATATATTCTCACAGCCCAGCAAGAGAGAATGAAAATTGATTATGATCTTGTTGGATGGATGGCACTAAAGTTGTAAAAGAATAAAAAATACTTTGCAGCATTATGGAGCTAATCCTAAACCCATCAGCTAGATCTTTATTCATACGGATACCAGGTGACAGGTTGTGCACAGTTTCTACTTTGAGAAATGAGCACAGTGATTGTCTATTCAGACATGTCCTTTAACAGACAATTCTTCCAAGTTTAATATTTTTAAATATTGGAGGTTTTCTCCTTCCTTATTTCTTTATTTTTCTACATCTTTTCTGCAAAAGATTAAAACAAGAAAAAACCTTACCAAAAAATTGAGTTAAGAAAAAAAAATAACGTGCCTGGAAGAAAAACACACTGGAGTTGCAAGGAAGGAGCTTGTCCACATTATACTTTCAGTCTCATTCCTCAGGCTGACGATACTTATATTTTTGAGTCACTGATCTAAAGCAAAACAGATTTAAAAATTTATTTCTCTTAATCATACACAGTGAAATGGAGTTTGAAAGTTGTAACCCACAGGGGCACCTCCTGATTCAGGGTGGTTGCAGCTTTAGCTTGGCATCAGTAAACAATGAGCAGCTCTCTCTTCTGTGGTGCCTATAAAAACCTTACATTTGCATACACAAGTAAATTAAACTGTGTTCTGGGAATGACTCAAAGAAAATGAAATCAATCACATTTATAAGCATCTTGTAACCTTTACCCGTTTCTCTGGAAGAGAAATAAAATGAAGACAATTGTGCCTTGGTTTCCACGGTGTTGTCTGGGTGTTTGATAGTAATCTGACTGGGAAATGATACCGACAGCAAGATAACAAGAAAACCCATTTATCACTGTGACAGGTGCTCGGTTTCATATGAGTTTAAATTACCAGTGATGGAGTAGGGTTGTCTTTCTCTCATCTCAACCTCATAACCACTGTTTAGACTCAACTAAAGTTTCCATTTCGTAGTAATCAAGTTACATGGAGTCAAATTGTTATTCATGAATTCAAGGAGGTTAAGACTTGAGATTCATTAATGTGATGTTGTCAGCCACAGCGAGCAGGTCCATGGCCTAGAACAGTGTGGTAATTGGTAAATCTGAATGCTGGGTGGTTAATGGCTGTTTATTAGCCTCTAATACATTCTGTGTTATTTAGTCTTACAAGATTTGACACCAGATATTTCTAGTGAGTCACAACACCCTGACAGTTCACCTTTCTTGTACATCAGTGGACGTGTGCCAGAGCTTAACTGTGCTATTGAGGAAAAGAAATACAAATCACCACTTCTACCTTCTGCTGAGCAGATTGATCTTCCCCCTTTGGATACCCAGGGACTTAAGGGGCTGTTTTGAAACCCAGGGCACCATTTATGGACAAAGACATTGCTAGCTGTGTGATTTCCATGCCTCAATTGCTTTTTATTTTCTTTATCCTTAAGAATACTCTACTCCCTTAACTGTTTTTCTAAGGAGAAATCAAAACCAAAAGAAACAAAAACGTGCTTATGATTTCTTCGAAACTTGCTCTATCAAGAGCAATATTTTCTGTTTACTTCAGAAGAACAAAATTTTACGAGGCAACAATCTGTAGAAGAAATATCCCTTTTCACATCTCATTTTGATGGTAGGATGGATTGTTAAATATGAAAGTCTGCAAGAGAAAGTCACATTCACAGCATGTCACTCAGCTGGGAAGAGAGGCATGTCTAAGGCTAGGCAAGATTCAGCTGAGTCACCAGGCCCTTCACAGGCTATCAAAGCCCTGTCAATGTTTGGCACCTCATTTAATTCCTTCCCTTAATGTAGCGTGCTGATCTGTGCTTACATAGGCAGGTTTCTCATCATTTGATACAGAACACCAAATGATAGCTCTGAAAATATGGGGTTTGTTTATATAATTCCAACATAATTAACTTATATGTACTTTATTCTTTTTCCACCTTGACCTTTATCTGACACCCATCCTTCAGGTTGGCTCTCTTTAGAAAATTAGAGAGAGGAGGAATAGACTTGAGTTTATTAGGTTAAAAAAGCAAAAACCCCCTTTAATTCTCCTGTATAAGACCTCTAATTCCTCTACTTTTCTCTGCACTTGTTTCAATTTCAAATCATTCTCTTACACAAGAGAGTAGAAAATAATATAAGGAATTATGGTGTGTTGACTATGGCTGGACACAGGATGCCCCCCAAAGCCACTGTACCACTGCCCTCCTCAGCTGAACAGGGGAGAGAAAATGAAACTAAAACCTCCTGGCTTGAGATAGGGACAGACCTTGGCCATCAGCAGGTCCACCTTGGAGCCATCTGGCATTCACTCCAACAGATATCAGAGCAGATGAAAACAGTTTCTCACAGAAACAGTAGCCCCCACTCATCACGCAACCCCACTACAGGAATTAAGAACTGTCCAGGCTTTGCATATTGCTGCTAATCCTTTGCTATTTCTGTTGGAACCACTTTGACTGAGACACAGTAGAATGATATTCTCTTTTTTTCTATAGCTGTGTCATACCATGACTGAGCAAAACAAAAAACGTATTCTCCTTCCCTCCTAGTGCTAAATACTGCCCAAAAGTTTTTATTAGTTCTGGCATGCGTGACCTTCTTTTTCCATTACTTCAAGACCTCAAGATCGCTCAATAAATTCTGTATAGTACCTGGATCCTTACTCTTTATTGGTACCCTTTTAGCCTTTGAAATAGTAACATGTTTCAAAAGCATTGTGCATCACTCCAGTCACAATGAAAAGTGTGATGGGCATATGAAGCAAGATGAGGATCGTAATTAAAGAACTTCCTTCAGCCCAATATTTTCCTTAGTTGTATTTCAGTTTCTCATGCATCTTTCCAGCCTTCCAGTAGTTCTGTTTCTTTTAATCTTAGTAAATCATTTTTTCTTATAGCAAAATATGAAAAGCTTCACAGAAACCTAACTAGGTTACGCCTGTGGAAACTGGACTGACAAGGAGTTTTTTATGGTATAATGCTATCGAGGTGCTTTTCACCAAAACTCACAAGAACATTTAAAATTAAACCCAAACCAATTGGAAACTCCCTAGATCTTATGCTTTACAGCATACTTTGGATTCCTTCTAGTTTCTCAAAAGGATATAAATATACATTGGGGTCAAGGTTTTGGCAGCATTGACAGCACTACAAGGCTTTAAGAAGAAAGAAGCAAATCTAGGCAGTTCCAGCTCAAATTGTTTTTCACTTGGAGTCAAGGCTGATCAGATGCAAACTCAAGTCATAGGTTTATGGGTACATATCTTCAGCCAGCCTTAACTGAAGGTCTTTTAAGGAAACTCTACATTGTCTATCATAAAGCTCAAAATCCCAAATGTGTGAAAATTATTTCCCATGTATATTGTAAACTCAACTGTTCTTTATGAAGTACATGTAACAAAGGTACTATGCATATAAATTAGCTTTTCAAAAACATGATTGCATCTTGGAAATATGAACTGAGATTGAGCCTCTGAAAAGACACAGAGATCTTCTTGGTGGGGGTGGTTTTGCTTTTAAATGGCATTCTATCTAAAGAACGACAATGACGACAATAAAATAAACAAGCCAGGCTTGATAAGTTTCATATTGTGATGCAGTGTCATGCATATTAATCACCATAATGAAACTTATTCCAAGTAATTCACGTGCTGCATAAACAGCTTTGTAAAGTGATGAATTTTAATTGTAGGCAAGAACATATTGTTCAAATCTGTGACAATTAGAGAAAAAATGGTGTCTTTGTACTATTTTTGGTCTGACTAGTTTTGTTTTTTCCACGTAATTTTAATAACATCTAAAGACAGACCCTTAGGAAACAGTATGAAAATTCTTGTTTTTTTCTCAGCAAGGAATGAACTTGGAAAAGAATGGTCCAACACGACCAAAAGCTCACACACCTGATGGGTTAAGCCGCTCACACATGGTGGGTTATCAAGTCCCCAAAATTATTGCAGCAGTCTCTATTAATTTGTGTACACTGGTGGTACAGATGATGAAAGTGCCACAGTTGCTTTCATTATTAACTTCATTATATGATCTGTAACATTATTAGCAGCAAGCCAGCAAGTACAGAAGGCAAGCTGATAATATAATCAAGCACAAGACACTAAAAATTGTGAATAATATGCTATTTGCATAAAAAAAAACCCTTCTTGTTAAAATCACAGCCAGGGCAAAGAGCTCAAAGGTAAACCTAAAAGTTTTCTTCAGTAGAAACTACAAAAATCAGTAAAAATCTGGAATAAAAAAGGTGTTTTTCAGAGGTATTTTTGTTTATATGTGATACTAATTAATGATATTAAATATTAGTGGTTTTGTTGTCATTCATTTTGAAATTGCTTCAAGTAGCCCCAAATAACAATCCTAATCCTGCTCAGGTAAACTATTTATCCAAGTATAAAGCACTGTGTTTGCCCCAAATGGACGGTGAGCTAAATTTAATGGGACAAATGCTTAGGTTGTTTGCTGAATGGCAATTGATTTTAATCTGTGCTTGAAGTTAGTGTGAACTAAATGGTCTTTCTCTTACTGGACTTTTTTTTTCCTCCACCCATGGTGGTTTAACCCCAGCTGGGAACTAATTGCCACACAGCCACTTGTTCACTCCCTTCTCCTTGGTGGGATGGTGGGGAGAATTGGGAAAAAAAGCAAAACCTGTGGGTTGAGATAAAAATAACTTAATAATTGAAGCAATGTAAAATAAACAATAAAAATAACAACAATTATAAAAATAATTGTAATGAAAAGGAGAGAAATAAAACCCAAGGAAAAGAAGTGGTGCACACTGCAATTACTCACTATCCACTCACTGATGCCCAGTCAGTCCCCAGGCAGCAACTGGTGCCACCCCACCCAATTCCCCCAGTTTATACACTGAACATGATGTTCTGTGTCATGGGACATCCCTTTGGCCAGTTTAGGTCAGGTGTCCTGACCCTGCTTCCTCCCAGCTTTTCGTGCACCTCCTCACTGGCAGATCATGAGACATTGAAAAGCCCTTGACTTAGAGCAGGCACAGTTTAGCCACCACCAAAACATCAGTGTGGCATCAACATTATTCTCATACTAAATACAAACACAGCACTGTACCAGCTACTAAGAAGGAAATTTTCCCAGCCAAAACCAGGACACCACCTAAGCTTTCTTTTGTGTTATAGATGTTTCTGGAAATTGTATCTTCTGGTTGAATTATACACAGTATTTAGAAAGATGATACCACATGCATGCTTGGAGATCTTAAAAGCTAATATAATATAAATACCAAGACTGTAGTGGGGGTTAGTCCAGTCAAATTATTCATGTAAAATGGATCTGTAAAGCAAGATGTCCATAAAACCAGGTCTTTGCCTTTTGGTCTTCCAATTTTCCTCTGTAAATTCACAAGGAAGGGATTAAAACTTTGATTTTCAACAAAGGTTTCATTATGTGTGACAGCATAGTCTGAAGCCTAAACTTGAACTATGAAAAATCGGAGACCAAAAAAACCATCTGTCTGCCTGGCTTTCTAGTCCAGCTCTGTTCCAAGAGGAGAGCTGTGTTCTTTTAATTGCCATGGGTCACTCTTACATCCAGACTTATCCTTGTAGTCACAGCATTGCAATAACCATACTCCATGAGTTCTGCCAAAAAACCAATTACTCCAAAGGCAAAAGAGCTACTGTGAGCCAATATCCATAAAGGTGTTCAGATCTTGAACCTCTGTGAAAGGGACCTAGACAACTCTGTCCCCTTCCTGGCATAACTTGCTGCAACTGTCAGGTATTTGCTGTGTTTGTAAACTAGTGTTTTTAATCACAGTACAGATTCCATCTCAGTCACCAAAGATAAATGCTTTAACAGTGCACATGTCTAATTCTATCTATAACATCAGGAGCTAAGTCAGGGTCCTTGAGCATGTGATGACAGTTAATTAACTGCGGTCACGGGTGGGTTAATTTTACTGAGAAATCTCAAGCACTGAAGGCCTTTGTAATTTGCCGTATCCCTTGCTCCTCAGGAGAACTGATTCTGAGCTAAACTTCAAAAAATTCATCATAAAATATTACCATAAAACAAGATAAGAAACACAAATCCCTCTTCAAGAAAATAAATAAAACATCAGGTTTTATCACTCTCCTCTAATTAATATGGCAACCATTCTATTCCTTCCTGGAGCCTCCAGGGCAAATGATGTCAGGTGGTGACATGATGCAAACACCTCAGTGAAAAAGGGAAGCAGCTGGTGTGTGTTCAAAGGGGGAGTTATTTCCCAGCAATGCAGACTCCTCTGGAACTCAGCTCACACCTTTTGCAGATAATTAACTTACACATGCTGTCAATATGTCAGCTTTGGAGAAATTACAGTATGTATAGTATGCAAATTATATAAAGTCACTGTGCATTTTGATTTCTTCCCTTTTGTAGAAATGGAAAAGATATACAAGAACATAAAGAGAAGCACAAAGGACTGGGTAGCCACAGGCAGAGAAAGACTTCATTAGTAAGTGAAGTTCTTGTGTGACAGAGGAAGACACCTACATCTCATGTTTCAATACTAGAGTTACAGATGTGAGAGTGTGTTACACTCCTCTGTGCAGCTTAAGAAATAGCTGATAAACATATACAATAAACAAATGGGTGACTACTTGACCTACATTATAAGAAGTGTTAAATAATGAGACCAAAACATCCTCTTTGGGCCTTAAAATCTGTGATATTCTTTTCTGCCTCTTTATGTGATAAAGTCTGTCACACACTCTGAACTGACCCCGCAACATGGGTCTGTTCACTTCCTGACTAAGTGTCTGAAGTCTATCCCAGGACTTCTCCTCTAAAGCAAGTTGAACAGTCTTCACTTTGTTTCTGTTGAACAGCATCCACAGATGACAGCAACAAGGGACTTGCAATATGTTTTGCCAACAGAAAAACTTTGGTATTTGTTTGTAGAGCTGAAGATCTTCTTCAGTAGGGAAGTTAACATCCAAATGTTAATGCAACAGGATTCCTTCCCTTCACTTCAATTCTGTCCAGATCACAGGAATTTTCCTAAACTGCTCTGACATCTTTGCCAAGTCATTAGCCAGGGTATATAGTAAACAGAGCAGAAAGTGGTCCACACCTTCTGGTAAGACTCCTCTGAAGCTTTGAAAAGCTGGAGCATGTGTAGATTGTAAACCCTGAAGTAGTTGTACAAAGCAGTGGCAGCTACACATGTGCAGTATTCCCTCACTGATAACAATGTTTTGAGGAGATGGACCGCTGATGACCCAAGTCAGAGGAGTACAGAACATTCATCACTCAAGGCTGCGCAAAGGAGGTGAAAATTCTGAATATAAAGGTCCTTCTTTGCTTTCCCAGACATTTTGACATTAGACAGGCAGTCAGAGGATTTGTCAGCACAGGAATGCACTAACAAGTGAGGGCTGAAGCCCTGTAGTTCAGGCACATCACTGCCAGCACACCCAGAGGAAGCACACTGTGAGGACAGACTGAGCCCAGGCCTGGCTGTGCAGGCAACCTGTGTAGATTAATAACAATGACTGTGCAAAACAACTGCCCTTTTCTAGCCTATGACTTTGTTTTCTTGGGAACCATTACAAGAAGTAAGAGTTTATAATTAACAAACAACAGATAATGACAACAATGGTAAGGAAAAGTGAGCTGCTTTCTGGGCATTAGAAATGGCAAAGTACAGTTTGCTGTGCCCATGACCAGGAGACAAGCAATGAGATGATAACAATTCCTTTAAAGTCACTGCTGGATTTAAATTTCTGCCTTTATAAAAGAAATTCCAAGAGAAAAGTTAACAGCAGGTGAAAGCACAGTGGATTAGAGGAGTGAGTGCAGCTGTAGAGGGGGAAGACTTTAGGATGTGCAACAGACATGAAGAAACACCAACACACACACACCTTTGGTGCTGAGAAGGATCTAGCCTGAAAGCACATAGCAGAAACTGTTGATTCAATGAGGATTTTTCCAAAAGGCCAAATGTTTACAACTGTGTCACAAATTCTAGACAACAGTTGAGGCACAGATAACATCTAAGAAAAAAATAAAAACAACCCACAGCACAAATAATTGGCAGCTCATGATTGAATCCAATACAAAATGTAGTAAATTAAGGTCTTTGTGATGGCATGCAAGTCTGCTTATGCAATTACAAAGGCAGTCCCAGAGAATTTGTTATTCATTTAGCATCATGGAGTACCTTAGCACAGCATCTTGCCAAATGTTTAATTTAAAAGACATAACTCCAGAGTATGTTATGACTTGTTTTACAGATTAAAGAAACAGCTCTTAAAATGGAACTTGTTACAGAATCTGTGCTTTCTTCTGATTTCTTCAAAATTGTCAAGACTCTGCATGAAAGGTTGATTTTTGGGAAAAACAGCAGCAGCAGCAAACAACAACTCATATTAGCATTCTGACTTTGATGGACTATTTACAGAGCATATGGTTCTGATTGCCAAAATGCTTGTTTGAAATTACCTCAAATATTATATCCAGTTATGTGGCACAGAAAGTAGAAGGGTGAATTATCTTCTTTTTTATTTTTTTTTTTTCTTCAAAGAAAGCAACTCTGGAGCAGATTGTAAATTACACTGGAACCTACTTCATATCCAAAGACTTCTAGTTTGCTGCAAGATATACCATCACACATGTCATATTGACTCTTTGCCATTCTGCCACAGTGCAGATTACTGCCTGAACTGATGCAGAATTAGCAACCAGTGTCCTATCAGCCTAATAAACTGCAGGTTCTAGCTACAACTGGCTGTACTCGATGTGAATCTCCCAGTGACAGAAAGACCAATCCCACCTCTTCAAGTACTTATGGTGAACTGTGAACCATTCTTTTCACCCTTTTGCCCTAAAAATAGTAAGTTCTGAGGTCTTTTTCTTCTTCAGGTCCAGAGCAGTAATCTGTCAGGCTTTTCCTGTAATGTCAGTAATGTGTACCCCCTTCACATATTTGCATAAAAGGAGTGTAGCCTATGTGCAAAACATGTTTTTGTGTGGAATCAAGCAGGCTATTTTATTAGCAATTGTGTTTGCAGGGTACATTTAATGATCTAGACATGTTTACCTTGAGAAATCTACAAATGGACTTTGAAATGGAACAAGCCAAATGAGAAAACTCTTCCATCACTCAACCAGCATGGGGGAAAAAAAAAGGCTAACTTTTATTACAAAATGAATCACGTATTCCATGCCAGCCTGACCTATCAACTACGTCACATTCAGCCAACCTCTGTTTTTACTATGAATGACCTTTGGTTACAGGAAGATATTGCCAATACAGCAAGAGGTGAAAGTTTCAGCACTTTTTCATCTCCTATGTGAAGTTGTGAAGACATTTCCCAGAGCCTGAAATGTTGATAGTGTTTATATGCTCTTTTACTGTGAAGAAAGGAAACAGAAAAAGTAGAAAATTGGTTTATGTCCTTTCCAACAGTTTACAGTTGCCTTGGGTTCTGTCAGAGGTGACGATCTACCAAAGTGGTCCCTTTGCATTTACTCTTAGCTAACACTCAGGGCTGTTTGTACACAACCACGTTTTCTCATCCTGTTCTTGATGTCAGTCGGGGAAAAGAGCAGTAAGATTGAAAAGGTGAAAATATCACCATTTGAAATGAAGTTAATTACCAAAAAAAAGCAAAGAATGTAAAAAATGGCATAAATTACTCTTTTTTTCCCCTACTCTCATTCCTCTAAAACTAGAAAAAATTATCCTTGACTTCTTTTCAGCATTGTTTAACAATTTCAGAATAATTCTGGAACTTCCTAGTAAGATTACTTTAACAGCAGCAGCAGGAACTGAGAGAGACAGACTGAAAGCAAGCCCATTAGATTCACTACCTATTTACACTCTGAGACTGTAACTTAACAAACAAAAATCTTGGTGAAATTAAAACAGCATTTGAAACCTGCAACGTCATTGTAAGTGCAACAGAAAACATCCTGGCATAAAACAACTATAAAGGAAAATAAGAGATCGATAAGTTTTTAGAAGGATCATAGAAGAGCCAATGAAGTAATTTGGGCAGAATGATATAAGACACATTAAAATAGCCTTATTGATGCATGTCTAGGTGCCAATACTGTCATTTAAAGTGTACCTAACTTCAAGCATTCTGATTCTGATCAATATGGTCTCCTTTCTGAAAAAGAGATTAACCACCAGTGATAGATGACTACTTTCTATCCATGTTCAGTATAATCACCAATCCACCATTTTCAATCAGCATTTCCAAGGACGCGATAGAGGTCCCTATTTAATCTTCTGTGAGACTCTGGAAGACCCCAGAGGACAGTCAATAAATACTTGTCAATAAATACTCTAGCGACTGGGCTAGAGTTACATTTAATTTCCCATTGGAAGAACTGCTTGTCCATGCCTTGTCATGAAATGAGGGAGTGAAATGTGTAGGCTTCCAGATGTTTGTACATAAACCAAGCACTGGACACTGTATGCAGAAGATGTCTTCAGAGCACCTGCAAGTGGGTCTGGCTGCAAAACCCCATGGTTCAAACCCTTCCTGGAATGAAGGATGAACTCCAGGGACCTGTAAGCTCTTTGGTGCAATCTATAAGATGTTTTGAACTATCTGTCTCTGATCTCAGCTCAAGAATATTCCATCACAGGAGAACTAAATAAAACCATCTAGTTTTCCAAGAAATGAAAGAGTTGCACACCAACCAATTGCTTGCTGTATTAACTTGTGCTTCTCATTGCTCCTCCCAGCGGTTTCTAAGGTTCTTCACTCAACGCAAATCAAACACATTTGTGAACTCCTCAGGCTATTCAAGCACACAGAAGAAAACAAAACCCCGCTACTATCACACAGAACAGCAAGCATTCTTATAAGTTTCCCATTCCTGAAAATATCTGATGGAACAAGCGTGTCTCATATGAAATCAAAGCAGAACTGTGCACGCCTCTGGTGTGATAGGAAACTTCAAGGTACACAAGGTCCTAGCCACAGGGAATGTGTCCTGCCAGTACTTGTGCTGGTGTCTGACTGTGGACAGGAATTGTTTTGCTCAGTATTTCATTAGTGCTTTATATGGCACTCAGATGCTGAGTGCACAGACCCTTTCACTGCTATCAGTGTTCAAGAAGTTCTAGAAAAATTCTTAGAGAACTGTTCTCACACGAGCATTTTACTTGTGGAATGCTTTATGTTGGCAAAATCTAGGGCTAGTATGAGACAATTAATGAGTACAGCTGGCACCTGGAGCAGGCTGTAATGCCTACGTTAGCATTTTGATGTGCTCAAATGGCACCTTCTAGGTGTAAATTTGCCTCACGTTTATAGTAGAAGGCCCAAGGTATTGTCTCAAGGGCATGGTGTGTGCTCAAGCAGCTCCCTGTGGCCAAAGCCATGGGCCAGTTGCCATCGAGAGTGTTGCACTCGTGAGGTGGGTGCACCATCACCTGCCAGGCAGAGACGTGGGGGCTGGGGATGGCCACCTGCATGAGCCTCTTTGGTGGCACACCTGCCATGCAGACCTGTGATTTGAGAGCTCTAATGGAGTGTATCAGATCAACTCCCACATCCTTCCTTTTGCTTTTGTTGTTGAGGGTTTGGGTTTTCTTGTTTATTTGTTTTTGCTCTGCACTGGCTGGCAATATGGAAAACCTGGCAGTCCTCCCTTTTATGTACAACTGATTGATGCAGCAATCACGGGCAAGGCTTGTGCCCAGTGCCAGTGGGTAACACAGCTAACGTGCCACCCTTCAATAGGCAGCCTGAGTTTAACCACTGCTTATCTCGGAGATTTCCCAGTGGCACCTTTATACCATAAGCAAGGTGTTATCAGCACTTGCTAGAGACCACACAAATGTGTCACTTCTCTGCAAGGATCACAGGAGCCCAGAAAGAGTTTGAAGGAAAGATGATACTGCCATCATTTCTGCTTTATCTAGAAACCATTGTGATTTTCAATTCTCTTTCCCTTAGGATGCAGCACATAACTGGTTGTGGGATATTTTTGGGAGTGACACAGTGTGATTTAACACAAGAATAACTGCAAGAGGCTTCTGTGGAGGACTGTTTTACCCAGTAATTCTGTTTGGGTGGCAGCTGATGGTAGTTACTGGTACTGGTAGATATAATTACACAATAAGTTCACTCTGCAGAACAAATAATAATGCTGAAAACTAACATCAATACATCTCAGCTTCAGGCACTGGGAAAAAAAAGAAGTGGCAGGATGTTTTAGAGCAAGTTATAAAGAGACAAATCTTTCAAGGTCAGTCACAGCAGTGTTGTTCCTAAGAAGATGGATTTTAAAATTCACGTCTAAAATTAAGTTATGCACTGGAATTTGGATTCCAGCGGAGTTAAAAGGATCACCCAGCAAGTTCAGTATTTCTGTTTCCCATGCCTGGGCTCAATAAAGGATGCAACTATGGTATTTAGAAATCCTCAAATTACTTCACTTAAGTCACACATTTTATTTTCATTTGGTTGCTTAGTCTGTGATATATCCCAAATACTCTCATGTAAAAAATGCTTTTCAAAGGATTTTTAACTGACTTAGTGACAGGTCCCAGACTACTATGAGTTGGATAGAATTTATTATACTTAACACAAACAGCAATTTTGGCAGTGTCTGTCAAAAGAGTACAAGTGATACCCTGTTATGAAACAATACACGGAGTGAAGGAAATACGAGCTTGCAGAGCACTGCTTCTCCAGGGAAATGACCTGCCTGACCACATTGTGCCTCATTTGTCTATGGTGGTTCTCAGCTGCTGAGTTGACATGTTTAGGTAATCTGATATGAAAACATTTCACTGCTGGTCTGGATTCTTAGTAGGGGTAAATTAGATTTCAATCTCTGAAATATCATATCAGGAATCAGAACAATTTGTTTTTTACTTATTTTTAGAGAACTAATTCCCATAAGTTAGGAGCACATGTTTTCAACTAAATAAAACAAATAAATTAAAAATAATATCTTATTTATTTATGATTATAAAACATCACCAGGATACAGGAAGGAAAAAATAATAGAGAGAAAGCTGTACCATAAAAAAAGGGCCAACATTAAAGAATTCTAGACAATAGTCTGATAGTTAATATGTTAATAAAGCCAAATCATGATGTAAAGTAGCAATTCAGACACCACTTTTGAAGACTGAAGTGTCAGCTGATAATTTCCCCCAGCATCTTCCATATTACAGGCTAAATAACTTTGACTTATTTATTTACTCTTGATTGTGAATTTGTACTTTGGACAATATGAGTCAACTATTGTCTTCATTTCTGCATCAAGGCTGTAATTCTAATTTGATCTGCTATTCAAAAGGTTTCCAATCTTTGATTTCCAGGGATGGAGAATTCAACTTATCTCTAGATTAATTACTCCAATTATTAAACTACCTTTTGTCTCAAATATACACTGGGACCTTATTATTAAAGAGTCAAAACTCTTCAACTTCCTTCCACCATGTACAGTTTTCTGATACAGATCACCAGCCTGCTTTCAGAAGTCTTTTTACTTTGCCAGTATTTGTTGACCTTATTCAAATCATATCCCTTCCAAGTCTGAACCCCCAAAACTGTCCTGATTCCTCTGTTCATGCCAGGTCTATTGGACACAGAAACCTTTCTGTAGGTCAGTTTTGACCCCTTCTAGTATCAGTGGAACTTCCCCATACAAAAGCCACATCCCTCCTAAATAAAAATGGAGCATGCACCAAGACCTTTTTAGTCAGCTTTATACCATGTCAAGCTTTGAACTAACAACCATGTTGATTGTGTATCAGATCACACCTACATGGAGAGTTTGTTTCCCAGCAGTCAGTATTCCTTCTCTGAAGCAGTGCTTCAGCCCTCTGAAGAGCTGTCACACTAATAAACTGAAATGGAAAAATGGCTGCTTCTTCATCTTTGGTATTCCTTTTTTCATTTTTTAAATGTCAAATAAAAATACTAAGTTATTTGACACCCATACTGAATTAAGACCTAGTAGCAGATCTGAAATATATAATCCTATTTCCAATCACAGTTTCTGGGATTTCACTCAGTTGTGACCCAGTGCTGGGGACTTGACTCTGAGATCAGAGCTCCTATTTTCAAGGCAGTATCATATGGTGATCTCGTCTGACAGCCTGGGGAAACTGTGGAAATTACCCTCTATGAGAAAAATAACTTCCAACAAAAAGAGGAAGTGTAAGATATGAATTATCCTCCATACTTAGGTTTTAAAACTGGCATCAAGTTTACACATAAAAAAAAACCAAAAACAACAATGAAAAAGAACGTAGGGATGCTTAATTTTAAATTCAATATTTACCTATCAGAATGGTCTTTTTCACTACCAAGGCTTAATAAACCTACTTAGAGAAGCTCTAAATAATATGTTTGAAAACTGATTGCCCACATTTATATTTAACGTTGAAATTTCGCCAAAAGTTAAGATCAAATTATTTAAAAACATATTTGGAAGAACTTGTCACGAGGGTATAATTTCAGGTCAATAAAGATTGTAACTTAACTTACTACTGCTTTTGAATTTGTGTTTTGTAGGATCTGAGACAATTATCTGCATAAAGCATTAAAACATGAATTCAGATCAATTAATATACGTGATGGATTTAAAATATTTAGCACTATGGAAGATAATGAAAAACAAAATTAATTTTGCTATCTTGCCACTGTGATAATTTGATGCATTAGGCACAGCCCATTCTTGTTAGGAAACATTAGATACTATTATAATTTTTGAGCTTGCATAATGCAAGAGGCAAGAGTTTGGGAAAATACACATGTTGGCTGATAATGGATTCAAGAGCACATTTTTTCCTTTTTTCCCCCCACTCCTCTTCTTAAAGAGGATTAATCTTACTTTGTCTGGTGCTTAGCAGGCCAAAGACAACAATGTGTATAAAATTAAATGGGAATTACTTTAGAATTTTAGATGAAAACTTGTTTTCGGAATAAATTGATAAAAATCAGCTCAACTGTCTGCATTGAACAATACAAGCAAATCCAGAACCAACAAGCAGTAACCTCAGCAGGACAAAGATCATTTTAGCAAATTACTACTTTTCCAAATTTGCAGGGTGAATCCTTAATAAAAAGAAGATTTGAGATCTGTACATGGATTAAAAAAAAACTAAAAATCACTGATTTAATGAGGATTTGGATTGCCAATACACAGCCAGAGAATTGACTGTAGTAGAGGAACATGATAATAGCAAATGAAATCTTGTTTAAGATTTGGGCTCTTGGCAGGTGGTTGGTAATTAATGCTCTAAGGAGAACAATGAATGTTGCAAGTCAACAGATTAACTAGTTTAATTTAGGAGATAAGAGAGGTAACACAGGAGAAAGACTGGCTCTACCCAACTCTCCTGACATCCCTTTTCTAACTATTTTGGACCCTATGTGTCCCAACCCCTGGCAATCCCTGACTGCTTCCCAACTCCCACTACTAGAAATCTTTCCTCAGTTTCTAACCTGTAGCTGAATTCAGTACGTTATCCTCAGAAATAAGTTTATTCTTTTTGTCTTTTCAGTGATATTTTTCTCATTTAGGGAACACCACATAAAATTCCTATGGATTTTCTTTTTCTGAAGTGAAAATCTCCAATTCCTCTCATCTTTACTCATTTCATAGCTTTTTACATCATTATCCTCTTCCGGACTGTCCTCATTATGTACCTACTATATATAAGGATAGCTTGAACAAGGAAAAGAAATATTATCCTTTTTCCTGTTTTAATGACATATTAAGTGCTTTGCTTCAAAGAGTGTTGAGGTGAGAACAAGCCAAATTTGAATGTGAAAAAGATCTGAGCACTTTTAGAATGTAACACCTTTTCTAGGACTTACCCAAGCAAGTTTAGGTTTTTCAGAGAAATTGCCACTCCCCTTTCAGTGCTCACTCCAAATGATTCAACATCCACAGAATGTATTAAAATCTTGCAATTGATTTTGAGGGGCTTTAGAATACTTCCTTCACCCCTTCTCCCAGTGGCTGATGGTTGCTGTGAGTGATTAGGGAAGAAGTACTAATGAAACTCTCATGTTTCTATTGTTCTTCCATTCCAAGTGAAGGCATTAGATATTTTTGTGCTTGCATAAGATGAAGACCATTTGAATTGTATTGGTGATTTATACAAAGCCCTTTTTCCTTTGAAATCACCTCAAGCTGCACTATTTTTCACATCTACATTATCCTTTTATGTACTACACTCACTGCAAAACTGTGAGAGAACTCTGTGACCTAAACATACATACAGAGTAATGCATCTTTCTAAACAACACAGTGATATGTTACACAGGGCTCCAAACTAGTTCATATCTGGCTGTGCATGATAACTAGAGGTCAGATACAGGGTGTGAAATAAGGAAATACAAAAGTTCCAAATATTGTATCACTATTTTACAGGAAGGAATTCTTCAGAGACATTTTTCCTTGTAGGTATAACTAGAAATGTCCTATTTTCACGTAGGAAGTTTTTTTAGCAGTCCTATCCAGCTTGTAGTGACATTAGTGGCAGCTTTTGTGCTTGCTTCTGTGGGACCTGGATATTCATTTCACTGTTAATCCCCATGAACACATCCAGCATACATCCTACATATCTCAGGTAAGCCCTTTAGCTCTCAGAAATGCAACTCTAATCCAAATTTGGGCCTGACAAGGGGCTCATAGAAGTCACAGTGAAAGTAATTACTGGGGGATCCAGTTCTTTGTTCATGAAGGAAGTGTCAGACAGCTGGTAAGCTGTGTTTGACTTGTCTTGATGGAAGAAAATGCAACCTCACATAGCAGCTGGAATGAGCATCCTGTTGCCTGTATATTCTGCCAGTAGACACACAGGCTCCCAGCCACAGATGATCACAACAGGATAGAAGCAAATCTTTCTTATGTCACCTCAAGCATCATGGTTTCGATAATCACTTTTGATTTTTTTTCCCCCCAAGTCACAACCAGTCATTCTCATGACACTGATCATAAAAGGATTAATTGATTTTGGTAATTTTTAAAAACTTTTTTGTCCTTTTGTAAACCATGCCAATATAATAACCAAGAGATTGACAAAACATCAGTCTGCTGCAGAGGGAAGCCTCTTGCCTCTCTGCTGCACACTGAGACATCAGCTGAACAGTCATCAAAGATGCACATGCACACTGAATATTGCAATTATCACAAGAAGGAAAAGTCTGCAGATGAAGAGTAGGCAATGTGATAGTCAAGTCAACCAGGAGAGATATTTCCTGATCTGAAACAAGTTATTTAAAAAGAATAAAAACTAACATCCTCTTATTTCTGTATTTTATAGCCAAGAAGGACATATTCAGCTTTTGAAAGGTTCAAGGTCAAAAAAATACATGGCTCTGTCACAGTGTTTGCCAAACCACATATTTGTAAGTGTTTGAGCCTTGATACTATCAGTATTTGCAAAAAGGGAAAAGCACATACTTCATTTGTGTAGGCAGGGAAACTGAGGTGAGCAGTAACGCAGTGGTTGGCATGAGGTCTTTGGGATGCCCTTCCACTTTGCTCTGCCATATTTCATTCTACTGCCCCTCAAATTCCATGCACATTGCTGGTTTAACTACACAAGAATGTTCTTTTCAGCTGAAATATAACAGCGTGAAAAAAAATATCACCTTGGCTCACAAACAAGGAAACAGGGAAATCTAGAATGTTTTTATTGGAAAGTTAGAGAGTTAGCCATGTAGGACTAAAAAAAAATCAAAACCAAAAATCCAAATTTAAAAAGCAAACACCTTTTTGTTCATTACCTCAGACTAAATGCTATTTTTGCAGATTGATGGTTACCCACATATCCAAAAAAAAAAAATTCTATGAAGTGTAATGAAGTCAAAATAATGGGAGAGAGGCCAGGAAAACAGTCACAAAAAATCTTACTTCTCTTATAGCATTTTCCCTCTCTGAAGCTGAAACAAGACATATGTCTTTTCATTTTGCAGAGTCACAAATCAGATGAATGAAAAAGGATTAAAAAACAACCATGTACCTAGAAGCATATATATCTGCAGTGCAGCTATACTGGCTTGGGAACTACAGAAAACTGAGACTATTGTCATAGCAAAGAAAAATCTTCACATGCACTGGGATTAGTCCAACAATAAGTGAATGAGAAGTGGGAACTGATAAGGGAAAGCTTTAAATAAAAACAATAACAAGCTAGGTTTGTGTCTGTGCAGGCACCCCTCTGGTTCCTGTGTTAAATGCTGACTGCAGTCCAGCGTGAGAGCAGACTCTGGATAAGAGGGCACATGGACAGTCACAGAGATCTCTATGGATAAACAGATTAAGGCTGTGAAGGGTTTTGGAAGGGTCACAAAATTTTGTATGGCTCATAGGAAGAGGCAGGACTGATAAAACATTCTGATGGCTTACTTAGTGGGTTTACAGTCTGCATAAGTTGACATATTGCTATTTTTCCTACTTGAAAGAGATTACATTAAAAGATAAGTATATTTGTTTATGTATACTCATACCATACAAAGTAATTCAAACTGCACCACATCACTGAAGCCCCATATTTGCTATTATGTTAGGGAGGCAGAGATGGTGCTGTAGAACAGCATTTTTTTGAGCATAACACTATAATGATTACACTGATTGGATATAACAGCCCACAAATCTGAAGTCTGAGAACACCAAATTACCCAGCTCTGCTTCCTTTAATGCAGGTCTGGACTAGAGCAGCTCTGCTGTTAGGCTTTAAAGGGTACCACATGCTTGTAGAGCTCAGGTTCTTCTGAGACCTCTTGAAATTTACTCCAAATGTCAGATGTAAATCTGCTATACAATAAAGCCTTGAAGTTAGAAAGCTGAAAAAGTAAAAGGTTTAGAGACCCTGCAAGGGCTTTTTTTCTTTTTTCTACTTAAATCAATACTCTGAATTCAACCCCTTTTAAAGATATATAAATGCAATGCATTACCTAAAGGTGTTCCTTCTTGACAGCTCTTCAATTTTGAAAGTCACAAAGTTGAAAACACTTTTAGTAATGGAAAATAAGATTTTTTTTTAAAATCCCCAATTTATATGAATGTGATACATTTTTTTGCTATTATTTAAGAAACACTGAAATTTCCTCTGCCCTCATGGAACTTATATTAATGATTGGAGATTGACTTCTGAGTAAAAATAGTTTTAAACCACTTCTCTCCATTCTTAGCTATATTTTTATTAAAAATAAGATATAGGAAAAGACTGAAATCTAAATATATTGGACAAACATGTTCTGTAAAAAAAAGCTATTCTGTCCACAGAGATGTTTTGACAGAAAAATACTTAATCACAGCTTTATGATCAATGCCTTTAGTCTTTAGTATTTCGTTCCTAGACTCCTTTGTTTCTTTATCTTTTTATATTTCTGACTTAAATTGAGACTCATATGATTAAATAATTTTAATGAAAACAACTCTTCTCATCTGCAATTTGGATATCTTAAAATAAGCAGAATCCTCAGCAAGCTCCATTCTGCCAGCCAGGTGTACAAAGTCATGTTTCCCTCCTCATGCAGACCCTCCAAACACTTTCAGATGGAAACATTTAGCCTCTGTCTCCTCTTCACTTTCCACCTTCCAGCACTCTCCTCCCTGAGGGTTCCTGCTGCAACATTAGTCACCTAAACAACATTGCAATTCAGAGAAAACTTTGATGAACATGCAATAGTTTACACTGACTGGGAATGGCCAGCCAAGTCCCATCAGGTTTCTCAGAAGTTTGGACAAGAATTACAAAAAGCTTGGCTGGTTTCTGGCCATTTGTGCAGGTACCTGCTTCTGATAAATTTCTTCCTACCATGTGAGCTTCATTGCCTCTCCAAAGAGCAGCCTGCTGCAGCCAGCTAGCTTTTTTTAGGCTGAAAAGGTCTACGGTTGAAGAGGTCAAAAATCTGTACCTGACATGCTGGCAGGGAGCAAGCTGGAAACAAATAATTATTTTGCCTTTCAGGGTGGAATTTTTCTTGGGACTTCTCTATGAGAAATACATATTTTTAAAACTGTTACTCAAATTTCAGAGTTTTTTTTCCTCTGTTCTCACTGCCAACATATTCTAACATTTTTGATGCATTTCTATTTCTAAGCTTTTATATAACAACAAAAATTCACTTGAACTTCGATCATGTGAGAGGAACAGCAACCCTCTCCATTTAACTGTATTCTAAAAATGAGTCAGAAATATGGTTCTTGTGAGCATATTTTGGGATATCTTTCCCAAACAAATAACTGCAGATGTGTCTCCTTTTATATTGATTTATTTTTTCTTATCAGATTATTAATTTTGCTTAAAAAATGCATGGAAATATATATGATCCCAGTGATAAAATTATCCCTGCTACCCACTAGTACCATCCTATTTACTGTCAGGGCACCATGCAGCAGTTACACAGCTGTGCAGCCTGGGGAAGAGGGCAGAATCCAGCCTTTCTGGAAGAAACAGATCCCAAGAATGCAGCAGAACCACTGTGGCATGGAAAACAGAAGGAAGAGCAAATCAAGCCTTAAAGCTACTAGAGACTGTGGATTCTTCCAACGTGCAAAGTCCTCCTTCTACTCAGAATCTTTTCCATGCCTCACCTTTCAAATGAGTTTGCAAATAGCATTTGATTTCAGTATTATTTCTGTTTGTTCACACTTGTAATAGTCTTAAGAAGGCTTTCAGGGGATTGATAAATAAAGTTTCCAGTTTAGAGTTGAAATTTCCATGCATATTCAATGTTTTTTTCCTGCCTTTTAGTAGCTAAATGCAGAAGTTAAGATATGTGGCCTTTTATTACCATATTCAGCCTAAATTTTCTATGTTTATTTAAATGCTGTAGTTCTGGAGAACACTGATATAACAACCTGAACCTCACAAGCTTTTTTGATCCAGTTGTATGAGCTATAAATCATAAAGCTTATACTGAAGATTGACTGCTTGTCAAGGGCAGGGACATAAGAAACAAACCCAAAAGCAAACCAAAACAAATTTAAATGTATAGAAAGAGTTTTGAAGTCTAAAATTATGTGCCTTTTTGTTATATTGTTAAAAGAAAGATAGAGATGGATTCATCAGAACAAAAAACAGCTGCAACAAGGGTTTCGAGCAACTGAAATCAGAAGTCCTAATACAAAAAAGCATGTCTTCTTTACCACAGCCTAATTGTTCCCTGGTGCTTATATGTGGTTATTTGACAAAGTGATTTATTTTTAAGGTTCTTTCATGTTAAACAGAATCATTTCATAAAAAGAGTATATATTAAAAAAAAAAAAAAAAAAGAAGAAACAATCACATGCAAATGGAATAAGAATGGTTAATTGCTATTCACTATTTCTTTCCTGAATGATTGTTGGTTTGTTTTTAAATTAGCAATCTTTTTTATTTTTTAAATTAATTGAGCTACTTGTAAATAGGATTTATTTCTTTTTCCAAACAAAGGGAACAGCATCACATTTCTTTCTGGCTTTCAAAATATTTGATGTTTTAAGCTCAACAACATTAAACCAGTTAACACTTCTGCCTTGGCTTCCCTTTCCTTGCTTTTTCACTGTTTTTCAAATAGATTTCATTCCTTGTGATTTTGGAGAAAAGACAGAAAATGTGACATAAATGCAAACTGAAGGCTGAAGTGATTAAAAAAATAGTAAATGAAAATCAAACTAGACTTTTATTGCTGTTAAAAGAAACCTCACATTTCTCTGATTTCTCATAATCTCTTGGGATCTGGAAACTTTTACAACATTTTCAGGTAGACACCACAGCTGCTTCTTAATACATTTTTTTTAAGAATCCTTGACATATGTAGTGACACACAGCTGAAACCTTGTATAGTAGAATATCAATAGCTTGAATGGTAGTTTAACTGGGATTTTGGTCAGTAGAAGAGCTACAGTGCTGGGGAATGGGCAAGACCTTCTATTTCCATGTGCCTGGGCTAAACAAAGCTGCTGTTAACCCAGCAGGCAGTCTGAGGGCTTGCTGCCAGAGGTAGGAGGGTGTGCAGGAGCTTTCTGCTATAAAATAACGTTTGAATTGCACACCAAGCCCAGCCTGGAGGCTGGGGGAAGCTGCCAACCCTCTGCTGCCTCAGGGCACTGGGGCAGTGTCTGTCTGTCTGTCTGCAGCACAAACCACATGTCCAGTGCCAGCCTCAGCCTTCCCACGCGCGCTCCTGCCGGGCTCCTGTCCGCACTGCTCGGGCAAAGCTGCAGGGTCTGGCCCCCAAGGGCTTCTGCCCGTGGTGGGAGACCAGGGCTCGCTGCAGAGAGAGGAGCAAAGCATCTCCTTTCTGCACCTCCCAGTAAGGATTGCTGCTGGCCCAGACAGAGGCCACACGAGGGTTGGAAGCAACACCTAACACCGGAGATTTTTAGGTTTAGAGGCATTTTTGGTGGCCTCTTTTTGCCTACATGGTGAGGAATGGAGACATGTTGATGTCTTGTTCTCTTAGGTCTTTTGAAAATGAATATTTTAATTCACAATCTCCCTACTTTATCACAATCAATTTCTTTCTCATTTTTTAATGTTTACTTTTAAACTGCTGAATTTTTATGGTTTTTAAACAGTATTTTCTACAATAGAGAAGAAATGACTTAATGCATAAAATCCTACGGATTATTAAGATTCCAAAGCAGGATTAGAGAGCACTTGAGTGATACACTGGTACACACTTCCCTCTGATACCTGCCAGATATATAGAGATTATTAAGGATCTTCCCTCCCACTCCCCTAATTAGGCCCTTAAGAGCCTGGATTTATTGTGGCATGCTTCTATCATCTTTTCTTCTTAATGCTCTGTAATTCAACACTTCTAGTTCTGCTGTGCAAAACCTTAATGGTTTAGCCCTTGAAGTCACTGAGCTCTTTGCATACTGCCAAAGGAAGGTGAGATGGAAAGGGTTTCTACCTCATTGCTGTGTGGAGTTTTGGATGGCAAAATATTCTTTTAAAACCCATCCTTAATGTAATCACAAATTGACTCAAAATCAATTGAAACTAATTTAAGTGAGAGATGTCACAAGCTGAAATGTCATTTGCCACAAGTTAATGCCGTGCTATTTCTGGAGAAAACAAATTTAGTAAATAGCCTGATTAAAAGAATTTGTGAGAATGTAAATAAATGAAGTTCAAAGAAATCAGCAATGTGTTTTATATACAGGCAGTGAGATTTCTCTAGGGCAGGAAGAAAAAGTATCAGCCACGTGGAGAAAAAAACCAGAACATATATTCTGTGTTTGCAGTCCTGTTTCCAAGTTGGCACCCAGGCCAAGAGACTGAAGAGAATCATCCTAACAACCTCAAGACACAGATCACACTGTGTTTGTTGCCAGCTGACAGAAAAAAACATTATTTTCACCTTCAAAGGAAATTTTCTTCAAGCAAAGAAAGAGTATGAGGTGCACCTGAACAGACTAATTAATTCTCTAGATCTGCTCCTTTCAAAACAGATCTACACTGCAGATATCTGTAGAAATGGCCAGCAAATCTCATGGGAACCATGTTAGCAAAATCTCAAGTGGAAAGAGCCAGCGAGGGAGTTTCAAAGACTGCTTTTCCTCACAGCCAAATAAATCAAAAGTTTTCTCAGGAGGAGGGACTACATCTGAGAATCAGGTTCTTTGAGAATAAATAGTTTTTTGAATGTTTTTGCTTCTACAGAACCTTTTGCCTTAATAGAGACACCCGCTTTCACTGAACAATTTCTGTTTCCTAAAATTTTCATAAAGGATAAAAAATAATCAGAAATATGTCAACAAAAACCTAATTCTCGTATTCCTATGCACCTCTCAAGGGAAGAAAAAAAATAATCATCTTGTTTTAACTGCAAGTTGTAATCCTTTTATTCCTGTTGTGAAGAACCCAGGTTGCTTGTGGCTGCAGAGAAAAAATTCCACTCAAAGGGAGTGATCAAGTGCTTGCAATAGCAAGCAGCAGAATTTCACCAACTCTAGCCTGTAAAAACTGGAAAAGTTCTTATGTTAGCAATGGAATTGACAAGTTTAAATTATTTCCATGAAAGTTGCTTTATGCATCTGCAGGGGGAAGATATCTGCCTACATCACTTCCCACAGAACACATTTCAATGAATTCCCAATAAAGTGTCTGATAAATTTTACCTTTTATTTTTGCTTATCACTGGGGAGGATAGAGTTCCTCAAACACATCCATTATTCAGATTTCTACATTGATTTTTTTGTTTCAGATATGAAGTCTACAGATTATTATGAGGCATTTAAGCTACGCTATCATTTTGTTCCAAGGGTCAGGGAAATCACACAGTACTGTTTCCACTCTCCTTCTTGGGGCATTAGCTTAAAATCCACCACCACATGCATGGCTCTGGAATTCTCTTTTTGTGATTGTTCATGCTAGCAAAAATTTGAATGTGCTGTTACTAGGTGAGGTGTTACTACAAGGTGAAGTTCCTGTCGATAGTAATAGGGTGAAGTCCTTAAATACTTAAGGCATATTTTGTCTCTAGAAGAAAAAGATACATGGTCCCTGTCGTCAAGGATTTAGAATCATGTGACATGTTTTGTCCCATCTGAGCTTAGGTCATGCAGAACCATAGCCTAGGTTCACACAATCACATCTGCAATGATTAGTAGAGAGATATTCAGATTTTGACTTAAATTATGAATGTGTGTGGAATTTTCTTCGCCCAGCTTTGTTCTACCTGACACAATCAGTGAGTTCCCAAGTATACAATCAACACAAGATAAAATTCTCAGACCATAGCAACAGTGATGTTATTAATTGCTTCCATTTAGCAGGCATACAGCTCCATCTTGGAGCAGAAGGAGATGCTGCAACACTCTTTTTCCTGCCATTGGGTGAAATCTGGTTTTGTTGCTGCTTCTGTCATAGAAAGATGAAAGAAAGGCAGAGAATGACTAGAAGGGAATGGCTGGTGGCTGGCTTCCTTCACTGGAAAGGTACCAAGGGCTATTACATTAGGTGAGTGTTGGATAGAGCGTAGATCTGCAGAGCAGGCCCAAAGCTACACTGTTATGGAATAATAATAATAATTATAACTATAATAATAATAACAAACAAAAAACTCAAAAAAATTCCATTAAATTATAAAAATCCATAGAAATTGCTGCCACTGGAGGCAGAAAGCAATACCAACATCTTCAAAACAAATAAAATAAATTGTGGCAAACAGCTCTGCACAGACACTGAAGGGAATAGGCAAGGATGTGCAGCCTCACACTGCTAATCCAGTGACTGCACATGCAGGGAATCACGAGGAGGCCACCCACAGACAGTGGCCAGGCTCACACAGTCACGCTGACCCCTTTGGTGACAGTCCCAGGCAGGGCAGCCCCTTGGTCCGACTCAGCAGACCCCCTCTTATGCTCTCACCGGGGCTGGGCCCTTTGCCAGTTCCTTGGCAGATTTGCATCTCCAGGTGAGAGGTTTCCTGGTCTGAAACCAGTCTGTGAGGGGGCCACGGGGCTTTCCCTGTGAGAGGTGAGGCCGTGTGCGGAGCTGCTGTGCCTCTGCTGTGCCGCGCGCCGGCGCTGACCGCGGCACTGCTCTGCTCTGCTTCATCAGCTCCTGCAGCCGACATCCTTGGGCTGCTGCACTGAACAGGAAAGCTACCTGCTTTCTTCTATTGCTTTGCAAAAACTCCATCAACGTGGTCGTGCCTAGGGTGCCTTCCTATAGCACAACTGATTCCTCCCCGCCTTGTGAATTATCCCTGTATGTTTATGCCACTAGCAAATTTTAGAAATTATGTATATGATGCTGATGTTCTTTCCTTTGGATAGAAGTTGGGTGAGATTTCCCAGCTCCTGCCCTCCTGGTGGAGGCAGGGAAGTGACAGGTCTGATTCCTTACCCTCCCAGACATGCTGCCCCATGGGACAAGTGGACTATACTTCTAAATATCCCAGCATATACTGGGAAATATAAGGTGTCCTGATGGGACACAAGGAAATCTGAGCATCAGATAAATTAAGGTCGCATCATGTTACCCGTCACATGAGTCTGACCACTGTGAATTTAATGTACTATACTCTGATTTTAGCAACTAAAGGGACACTGGTTTGAAATATCTTTTGTCATTGACACGTTGATCCCAGCCTTGCACACAGCTGCCTGCACTTCCTACCCTTATGCAAGAAAGGACCTGGATATGTCAGTGAATGATGGTGACCACAATACTCAGGACAGACATAACTGGACTAATATTCTATGCTGTCCTGGCATCTGAGCACCTCAAAATACAGGAAAAAAACCTTTTTAGTGTGTGGGTACACAAGGACTGGAACAGGTTGCAAAGGGTGGTTATGGAGTCTCCATCCCTGGCGATGATTAGAAAAAACTGGACATGGCTGTGGACAATCTGCCCTAGCTGTCCCTACTTTGATCATGGGGTTTGAATTAGATGATCTCCAACCTCAGCAATGTTGTGATTCTATAAAAGTATGTTTAAGGTCATTCCACAGGTGTAGGATGTGCTGAGTCACATCCAGCTGCTCCTCTAGAGGGATTGTGGTACCCTGCAGGCCCTGTTTCCCCTCAGCTCACTGCCCACAGACTCCTGGTATCCTAAAGCAGCCCAAATGACACCTCTGTGTGTGGAGGGCTCAGTTGCACACTCTACCCAGACTCCCTCAGTTAGCTTTGAAAGCAGATTTCTAAAAAATCCTACAGGAACTTATGGAGATCTGGGTGTAAGGGCCCACTTGGGAAAGGATGTGAGGGTTGTGGAGGCTCTTGTCAAACAGATTTGGCAGATCTAATTACTGATACTACTACTAATAGCAGAATGAATCTTGGTAGTTTTTGGATTTGTTTCCTCAGCAACTTAAAATTGCAGAAACATTTATTTAATGAATAAACTGGGGAGTAGCCTAAAAAAAAAAAATGTTCTGTACATTTTTCAGGAAAGATTTAAATAAGTTTCTTAAGATATATTCATAAACCTTTTAGTTCACATCACCCAATTCTCACAAATTCATGTGGGCTTAAACTTTTACTCAAAATGTCATTGTAAGCAAATATTTCAGATTTAATGTAGTGAGCAATTATTTTTGGAAAAAAGCTCCATTATGCTGATTCCTGATTCCTTACAATTTAAACAAGAGAAACAAAGCATTGAAGTTAGAGAATTGAATGCAAAGAGCTTGGATGTTAAATCTTAGTGCTCAGTAAATACCATCCCTAAAGAAGTGATATACAGCCAGTGAATCAGCCTTCCTTTTCCATTTTCCCTCAAACTTCATGCTTCAACGTCCCTAATTATTCTCATACTGAATAACTTCAAGAAAATGTCGATCTGTTCACCAGAAGTCCACAAATAGAAGGGAGAATAAAGTCTTATTAAAAAAAAAAGTGTTATATATTGCACCAAGCTCTTCAAGACAGCTAATACCAAATGCAGCAGAGAGAATTCAAGCTTTTGTGGAACAATAGGGAAATAGGGGTACAACTGTATTTAACTATATTTATATTCACAGCCCCCTACAACGTGGGGGAAATAATTGCTTATGATCAGGAGAGTAGGCACTGATATCATGGCCTCTTGTTATCCTGCTCCAGGTAAGATAAATAGCAGGCACTAAACACAGCTTGGGTAGGCATAATTTTAGTGCTGCAGACAATGAGCTACAACCTAATCTTAGACATGCTCCTGCAAACCCTGGCCCCACTGCTGGGCTGGGGAGCAGGTGCCCAATGTATTTACAAATGTATGTGCAATTGCATTTACAATGTATTTACAATGTACTTGTAAAGCTGCACACACCGTTCCCACACTATTCCATTAGCCCATGATTAAGTGTAAATGGCTATAAGTACCCCATAAGTTTACAATATATCAAATTTTCTAAATTCTCTGTGGTTAGGCATGAGTGGGGTTCTATTAATATTTTTAAATCACGCAGGAAAGCATAAAACAGACTTATGCACACCCTCTTTAAAACTGAGGGCTCCTGGCGTCGAGGGATCATTCTTGCAAGGTGTAACAGTGTCTACATGACTGATTTTCTAGTATACAGCTGCTCTTGTATGAAAGGGTCCTGGAGCTTAAAACCAGCAAGATATTCCCTATCATGTTCCCCTTTCTTTTTGCCCAGCAGCTGTTTGATGGAAAACATCACCAGTACACAAGAAAATGCAAATAGGGGAACATCTCCAATAGTTCAGACCAAAGCCTAGTAGCCAGTCTCTGGTGATGGCTAAAAGGACATGACTAGTGAAGAATATAAAACTAGACCACACACATTCCTTACCTCCAGCCATTTTTGGCTCAGGGATCTTCTGGAGACAATTTATTTTGAACCTGACCTCTCTTAGGTTTCTAACTCTAGAAACCAATAGAAATTATGGCTAGAATGAAAACTAACAAACAAAGCTGATGTAGTTCAAAGCTTTCAAATATATCTCTGTGACTATATTTTTTTTTTTTTCAATTTTCAATATATATCTGTGACATCAGGATGGCCTGTTATAGTGATGACCATAAATAAGTGTTCCAAGGTCTTCATTGGAAAGTCCACTGACCCAAAGGAAAACCCTACAATGCTACAGCTGAAAAAAAAAAAAAAATAAAATAAAAAAATAAAATAAAAAAAAAAAAAATCCAAACCTAAAACCAAAACCAAAGCCAAACAAACAAACTAGTCTCAAAATCCTAATATATGAGTTCAAATGGGTCAACATAAATATCTGTAAAGCTGTGCTCTACCTAGTGAAGCTATGCATTAGAGGGCAGCCTAAAAACTTGCTCCTTCCCCTGTGAATATTCATCCATAAAATAAACGCCTTTGCTACCTGGGAGCAGTGCTCTGTCCCCATCGTCTTGCAAGATTAGTAATAAAACTAATTCTGTTAATTTCTGCAGCTGCTGCTCTGTCTTTGGGAAGGGGTTCTGCTTGCTGTCGAGGCTGAAGTTACAAAGTCTTTATCTCTAAGAGATACTTTTATTATTTTTATTTTTTCTTTAAATGTCAGCACACTTGCCAAAAGGCATTACTGTTGCAGAAAAACTCATCTTTAATATCTGCATCTTATTCCTAAAACAGTTTAGCTTTTTATTGCCACTGTTTATAGAAAGCCTACAGTAATATAAATGGCATTCATAAAAGTTGCCAGGTTTTTAGCAGCATGCTGTGCCTTCACAGCAGTTACAACAATTCTGCTGCCACAAAATAGTATCCAATTGCAGTATCTACTGGCAGAGGCACAAATTGTTCTCTTAGGTTGGACATTGCTGGAATAAGATCACATTTGCTAACACGTTTTTTGTTGTTGTTTTCTGGTTTTTGGCAGGATGAAATGTTTCTCTTTCTTTTGCCACATAAAAAGGAAGGATCAGGGAGTTGTTTGGGTTTGTGCCCTGTTAAGAGAATTATTTTTTTCTTCTTATGATATGAGGCTTAATTATACTTCCCTGTTTGATGCTTATATTAGAAATTCAGCTCCCCACAACAGTATTTCTCTATGGAAAATATGTAATGTGTCTAGAGAAATCTGAACTTTTCTCATTACATGATGCCAAGATTCTGGACAAAAGTACTTGCTCTCAAGCACTCCAAGGGGCTGCCTCTAAATCAGGATTAAGCCCTTTTTCTCTATAAGCCAAACCATATCCAAAGCAGCTACCGTTCTACAAGTCAGGTGAGAGAGGAACACTAATAAATCCCTGTCCCAGGAGCAAATGCACAGATTAGAAACGAACATCAGCTTTGACTTGGAGAATGCCATTTGCTGGGTATGTTATGAAACCACAGTCAGATGTCCAAAAATTGGAAAACTTCCCTTTGCCAGTGCTGAATAAAGACCATCTCCCTTGCCCAGTACTCATTTGTTTCAAAGCAGTACATTGTGGTTTCTCATGTGTATTCAGTGGATATCATAACTGAGTCCATGACACAAAGGTAATCTCTGGTCAGTTTTGCCTAGATCTTATCACAAAGCTTTTGAAAAAATTGTCAGAGTTAGAGCTTTTGTACATTTCTGTCCTCTCTCCCTCTTTCAAGAAAAAAGCACCACCCCTAAAGCTTACCAAACCACAGCTGACCCATGTAAGCAGCCAGAAATATCCCATTTGAGTACAGCATTGCAAGCTGAACTGAGCTTTCCATTTAGGACCGTGATTAGAGTTTGCTGGGAAAAGATCTCAGTACCTTGAAAAGAACCTGAGCTTTTCCCTGATTCACACTCTGTTTATGATGGCCTGCCTGGCATCTGGCTGCAGCACAGAATTTCAAATTTGTTTTTCCTCCAGGGAGTCAGAGTACTAATCTACAGTAACACAGGCTGCAGGAATCTAATCATTGTACCATGACCCCAAATGATCTTGTTATGCATTCTGCTTCTGCCCAGTCTATCTTGTGGATTGACAAAAGTTTCTGCAGTCTGGAGATAAGGAATGTGGTCTCATCCATTTTTTCTTACTTTACTAGCCTGGAGACAGCAATATATTCCAGTCATTCAGATGAGAGACTTGCTGATGAGCACGTGGGAATAAATGGGAACCAGTGAATTATGTGCACAGCCACAATGTGGTTTTAGTGAAGAGTAAAGCACACCTCCAGAGCCATGCTGCTGACAGAATCAAAAAGGTGAAGATGGGAGCATCAAGCTTCTTGGGACATTTTGGAGTTAAATAACAAAAGGCAGTACCATCACTCTCAGGGAGATTTCCAACCAGATTGAAAAAATGCCCTGAAAGCAGAAGATGGTTTACCTACCATTTCTGCTCTTTTGTTTCATGGTAGTTTCTTGATGAAAACTTGGAGGAACATGCAAGATATGGGGAAAAGAGAAAGCTGCTTGCCCTGACATCATCACCTTCCCTAAAATGATGGCTCTGCAGTGAATAGTAACATGTTTAGACATGTATTCTCTTCAGTGGCATCTCTATCCCAGGCTGGGGAAGACAATTCTACCATAGCTTTTATGAACTACACTATGAGGGGCCTAAAGGAGGCAACATCTGCCTTCATCTCTTTGCTTTCTTAGAGCTTCTTCACGTGTTTGGTTCAGGTGATTGTATAGAAGTATCAGGATATATGTGGACTTACTGCATAAAACTCAGCAAGGAATGAGGGGATGGTCAGAAATTAAACATGGTAAATTCCTGGGAAATTATTTACCTCCCTTGTTTTGAGAGGAATTAACTTATTGCTCTCTGTAGCCCCAATGGGCCAGGCATGAGAACCAGCCACCTGCGCAACAGAACGGCTCCGTGCTCGGCTCATCAAAGTGACAGAAAGTGGTATCACTTATTTAGTGGATGTACATCTCTCAAACATCATTGCAAGTCTTGCTTTATCTGCACAGCAATGCTTCTCACAGTAAGGTCCATTCAGGTAATCTCCAAAGTCACAAAGGTGGACAGTTTTCCTTTGGACTTTCCAGTACATTTTCATGTTGCTTCCACTGCACTCTCCCTTTTCCACTCTGAAATGTTCTCAGGAAAGCAAATCATCTGCCTTGCCCCGTATATCTCCCCATCCTTATCCTATTTGCCCACAGATTCACCAGGATACAAAAAAAAAAAAAAAAAAAAAAANCTTCACCAAGGTACTCCAGGTAATCTAACATATCTTCCAGAGACAAGCCTTACACAGGATGAACTGAGTTACTTTTGATTCTAGGTTGGTGCACTGCCAGTGAAATAATTATCATTTAAAGGTTAATTAAAGAATCTGCCTTTGCAGGTTGTGAGGAAGGCACTTAACAGCAGGAACTGAGCTCAGGAGTTGTCAGTTTGTGTGCATAATACATAACATTACAGGCACTAAAATGCATACGTCTTCCAGACTCACTTTGATCTCACCCGCAGCAGAGTAAATGCCATCCATCCCTGGATTCAGTGGAGCTGTTCTGAATTTACATGTTATCCGGTGCAGTAGGCCCAGGAAATAAAAATTCTTTGAAGAAATCCATTTCATCCTGTCTTTTTATCTGCAGCCCCACACACAGCCTGCTCCTGACATACAAAGAGTTACATGTTTAAGGCTTGCCAAATTTACGAATCACACCTTACTGAATAATGCATTTCTTGGTGATGCTCAGCTCTCAAGACCTGGTCAATGACTGGAGGAGTGAAATATGACATCTCAGAACAATGGTGTTTACCCAGTTGCTGCTGCAAGGAGTAAACTGCTTCCCCAGCCAGCCACGGCTCTCTCCAGCCTTCAGCACCACGGTGAAGCTGTACTTCCTGCCCACAGAACTTCATTTTCTTCCCCCACTGACATACATCTTTGGAATGCCTCTCTACACCACACCAAGAAGGACAGCATTTTTCAAAGCATTTTTTGCTTGGCCTACAAAACCTCCAAGTCTAAAGTCCATGTGGGGCTCAAAGCTTCTCTTCACCCTCATTACATGTTGTAATGTATCTACACCTTGAGGATTTTGTCCCTTTTGTTTTGACATGTTCTACTGGAACCATCAAATATCCATGATGATCATGGTTATTTTAGCTCACCTAGTTTGTGCACTACCAAGAGTAATTTATGTTGCTGCCTCTGTATTTTGTTTTTCTTAAAAGCTATTGGTTTGATGAAAGAGATATAATAATGACAGTGGCATACATAATTTCTTCCTTATTTACATCAAGATTAAAGTAATGTCATTTTAGGATGTGCACTCTGATGTGCACATTTTAGGGTATTTCACACTGAGAGCACGGAAGAGTTACCGAAAATTCAGAATATGACAAACCTTCCAAGGGTGGAGAGAGAGATTCAACAAACTGTTTGAGAGCTGGAATAAGGGCTTGCCTGAGCAGTTTGTACCCATCTCCCCACTGACAATGCTTCTAACAAGCATGCTCCTCCACGCTTTTCTACCAGCTCTGCCCACTTACCACTTGTGCTGGCACACACACACACACACACACACACACACACACACACACACACACACACACTCAGGGCATCATTCAAGGCTATTGGCAACCATGCTCTCAACAGAGGATGGGAGCAGATGTGCAGGTGCAGAATTTTGCATCAGATGCCAGGGTCACCCTCCCACTGATGGCAGCTTGCAAATAGGAAATAAGTAGCTGAAAATGCTGTGGAACAGGGCAACACCAGGAATCTCAACGTGCAGCCTGTGTGTGAAAAGGAGAAGGGGGGGCTGGCAAGAAAGCGGAGCTGTTAAGGGATAAGGGAAATAATGTCAATTAAGGGAAGAACAAATTAGATAAAGGGAATCCCAAGAGTCAGTATGGAATAAGGAAGAAGGGAGAAAAAGCAGCAGGCAAGGACAGGTCCCAAACAAAATGGAAATACAGAGACAACTTTTACGAGGCCTACATCCCTAGGGCAGCTACTCAGGGCTTTTCCCTGCTTAACTTCCACTCTGTGTCTTTCAGTTTGGTTTTGTTTGCACACACTCCATTTGATCTCCAGCATGCTGAAGGCAAGAACTTTTAAAAGAAATGTTGTTGTCAATTTGGAAACAAAGAAGTGACTCTAATGAGTTACCTGAGATATACTTTTACAAAGTCAAACCTCAAAAGGTTTTATTCATGTGATGAAGAGCAGACAGAACAGATGTGAAACAGGAAAAATCATAAACAACAACAAAAGAAAACAATTTAGATGGAACCACATATTAAAAAAGATGTATAATTAAATATATATTTTTTAAAACAGGACAGCCTGTATCTTTCTGATAAATAGGTACTGTTTATTGGGAAAGTCTTTCCTGTAACAGTTACCTACTATTTCCTTATTCTTATTTTCCTACTGGGAAGCAGCATCAAGGATGTGATGCCCTTATATTTAGCAAACATTTAACCAATACATGTTTAATCATTTAAGAAAAAGCATCATAAATATAATGCTTTGTGTATGAGAATCATCAGGGAGTAATTAGAACTCTTAATGCCTACAGAATAAATATGACATCCTCCTGTTTCAGAATCACTCTCTAACTCTCCCACAGAGCAGAAATACAGAGGAAGCACACAAGCAGGCAAAAAAAAAAAAAAAAAAAGAAAATAATTGAAAAAGGTACATTGAAGGGAAACACTTCTGAAGTTCAATCCACACATTTTATTGTACTTTGGGACTCTGAGATCCCCTAGTGAGCAATAGACCTTTTAACATAATTGATCTTATTTCAGTTAAAGTATTCTACTTGGACATCTTCTGACAATAAACAGGTTCAGTCTGTGTTTGGCAGAGTTATCTCAGCTGGTCTGAGAAAACTTAGAGCATGTTCATAAGGGTTTAGCTGCTTATTGCAATGAGAATCTTGGTGTGCAAACAATTGGGTGCTCACCAGAAGTCACTGGAGAAAACACCAAGCTACAAAGCAGAGATAAGGTGTGCCTGGGACTTAAACAGAGAGAAAAATGAGTCATTCCAGTTTCATTAACCATGACCAGTAATGTAATTTCTTGTCTCTTGCTGATTTTTAAAGAGAAATTTTACAAGATCAGTTGGAATTTTCAATAACAACACAGCCAACCACATTTCATCTGGAAAGGGGCGCAAGTGTCTGCGTAATTTCCCCAAACTGTTCTCTCTTATTTCATAAAATATAACTAGAAAGCCAAGTTTCATAACATAGTTTTTAAAAGACACCATCAACATTCCCCGAGGATATCTTAAAATACTTTTGGACCAAGAGAGACTATTCTTGCACGGGTCACAGAACAGGATGGCCTTCTCACACAGATCCAGTGCATTTCAGATCTCCCTGCCCGTGTGACTAAGTAACACTACACACACATCACATCCTGTGCACCACTACTACAGACCGTGAGCGGGTTATGCAGACAGATTATAGGCTGTTACCATACATTTCTTTCTTTACAAAGAATTCAAGAAATGAATGCTTTGAAGCTGTAGACAGAACATCAAAATGTACCATAGAAAAGCTATAGCATTTTTCAGTTCTGCACATTATATATTTGCAATATTTACATTAAAATATAAACATAAAAGACTGAGTGCAAATATATTGTTTTTGTAGATGAAAGTGAATGGGCAACCTCATTATTTTTCTTTAAAAATGGATAATACCAGCTGCTTCTAAAGGGATCAACAGTATGACCCTTTTCAAGAATTAAGTACGAAATCCTGAAAATTACTTCATCTTAGCTCAAGCTACAAGAAACAAAGGTGTCCCACACCTATAAACAGCCACATGTTTCAGAAAGAAAATCAGTGTATTTTTCCTGTCATGAAGTAAATGGGATATACTTGATCTCCACAATTAGGTATGGGATTATTTAATAAAAAAGGGGATGCAGAGAACCAGTGGTGAGGGGTCTTCTACCTGCTGTAACCATAGACTAATCACTCATCACTTTGTGTCTTCATTCCCCACTGGCACAAGGCTGCTGTGAGGTCAAAGGTCTTAAAAACCTGAACTCCTGCTTGTTTGCTAGAGCAGACATCCATATTCTTCCAGAGCCTTTAGCAGACCCTTTACCATTGAGCAGGAGAGACTATGACATGGACAACTGGACATTTCAAATAATTTCTCTTCTCTCCTGCAGCCTGATAAGATTTGTTTGATCCTCCCATTCCAGATCTTTAATTTGATGTCTGCCTGTTCTTTATATTGATGAAAGGAAGAGAAGTTTCAAAGGCAAAATGAGAAAACAAATAGAATAAAGTTTTGCCAATCATCCTCTCTACTTTGTAGGAATCTAATTTGTGGCTAAATCTGGTGAAATCCCCATTAAAGAAAATACAAAATTATACCTTCTTCTTTTGTCTGTGGTGAGATAGAGTATGGTCTCTGAATCAGGGAGGTTATTTTCTTCAAATAATCCCTTCACATGGATTCAGCAGGCTCAGTGATCCAGTGTTTGCATTTTGCCCTCTCTGACTAAGCAGAGACTGAGCCAAGCTAATATGCAGTGCTCTCTACTGATGCTAATTTACAGATCTGGTCTAAGAATGAAAGGTTCATTAGAAGGGTTCATTAACTAATTACCACCATGCTTTAGTATAATGTAATGCAGAAAATTGAAAGGATCTATCTGAATTGTTTAATGTAATAATTAACATTCCAGAAATAACAAACTTCATGTTATTTAAATTCACAGATAATTTAAATTTAGGAGAAGCTGCAAACACTCCTCAACACAGAAATAACAAAGAGTCCTGTGAAGAAGAGCAAAACAAAGTACAAAGAGATTCAGCTCAACAAATAATGTCACATGCTGGTATTACACAGAGGAAACTTATCTACCATGTAAACAGATAGAAAGAAGGAATAATAGGAATATTCAGCATTGCAGGAGGGTGACCATCCAGCTGAATCCACAACCCTACATTGTTACATTGTTTGGGTTCAGGGAAACCTCAGGGTGCAGAGCACTGTACAAATGCTTCCCAGGAAAACCAGTGTCTTCCATTTAACCACCTGTCCCACTCCTCTATGCCTCCTGCCTTTCTTTACTCCTCTGCTGCTTACTTCTTTTCTCTATTTCATCCTTATAACCTCACACCCAGCAGTTCTGTGTCTACTGAGAACAGCCTAGCAACAAGACAGTTTATAAAACTGCAGACCCAGCTGGTGACCCAGTAAAACGTTTGGTACCTGGGAATCTGTATAAATTTTCAGTCAGTAAACTACAATCATAAGAGAAAACAGGTTATAATACACATTCACACACTAAAATACTCTACAGTTTTGCATTTTCCTTTTCCAGGAAAGAAGTGTGATACGAAAGCATTTGGAGGAGGAGAGTGAACATTTGCAATAATGTTTTCAGCGTGTTTGCCCAATTTTGAACTCAGAGAATCACACAATCATTAGGTTGGAAAAGACCTTCAAGATCATCAAGTCCAACCCGTGCCCTAACACCTCAGCTAGACCATGGCACCGAGTGCCACATCCAGTCTTTTTTTAAACACATCCAGAGCTGATGACTCCACCACCTCCCCGGGCAAGCCATTCCAATACTTTTTCATCCTTTCTGTAAAAAACTTTTTCCTAATAGCCAACCTGTATTTCCCTTGGTGCAGCTTAAGACTCCAAAGCTGCTATTGTGGATAGTTTTGAACGTCTCACTCCTGCATTCCAATCACAGTACTTTCTTTATTTGAAAGGAAATAAAAGAAGGAAATTAATTTCACAGGCTGGCAATTTGACCCCAGCTCCATCTCTCTGCTCTATTCTGACATGCTGCATTAAGAACTAAAGCATTCATGGGCATCTGGTGGTCAAGGGATCCAGGAACCAGAAGCACTTGTTTCCTCAGAAAATGTTACCAATACTGTCTGTGCATATGCTTCTCTAAACATTGTTTTAGCTCTTTGGCCTCTATCAACCAGATTTGACAGCAGTAGTTTGACATGAAAATAAGCAGCAACCAGTTAAAGAAACAAGGCTCTGTAATTATCTCACAAGAAAAAAAAAAGTAAAATCAAACATAAAGAAATCCCAATCCCTTAAAACTGCGCTGTGAGTTTAAATGTTATTAATTGATAGCTGGAAAGGACAACATATGTTGCAAATAGCCCATGAGCTGAAAAATATTTAATTAGAGCTCAAGACTTACTTGGGACTCCAAAAGTTGTACACCAAAATGAAACTCATGGAAATTTGCTTTTATTATTTCTGCCCCTTGCTTGGCATTCTTGGCAGTTTGGAGATCTGCACTGAGTTAGAGCTTGTCTGTGCTCATCAGCTCTGCTGGGGTAACGCAAAGTCGCTGATCAAGCTTCATCAGTTGAGAAGGTCATTACTTCCCATTTCAAATAGATACAGAGCATTTCGTCTCATGTTTGCAAGGAAAAAAAAAAACAAAAACAACTCCTCAAGCAGTTGTTTAAAGAGTATTTCTGCTGTGCTCTAAAATGTGGACAAGTATATAGCTCAGATCCTATAGATTTTGTTTGCAAGGGTAGAAGTCTTAGCACTTAGCTAACTTAGAAGATGTCTTTATGTATTATTGCTACAGCTGTTTATTACACTGAAGCCCTCAGATCTTCTTCAGGCATTAATTTTTTAGTAATATCTTACTGATCAAGCAGAATATTTCCTAATCAACACGAGGAGTTCTCTGGGCTATACCTTTCTTTCTCAGACATGTGAGGCAAGCTATACTTTGCTGAGGAAATTTCTTCACCAGTGAGGATGATATGTTCAATACCAAAGGAAAAAAAGTTGACATATGAGAGGATTCATGACATCTCCAGCTTCAGGGACCACTGATTAGGACGCTTATAATTTCACCAGCTGAGCTGATAATTCCTCTTCACTTTTCAACCAGGAGGATTTTCTCAAAGCTAACTCAATATCAAAATATGTTTAATGACGTATTTCTTGGTCCAAAATGACACTGAAAAGGTAATAATATTCCACTGCTACTAAAAAAAAAAAAAAAAAAAAANCAGTTACAAAAAAAAAAAAAAAAAAAAAAAAAAAGGAAAAGAAAAAAAAATACCAGGTACATTTTTTTGACATATGAGCTGTGATTTTCTTGTCCCTTTACAGCTTAAATTTTCAGTATCCTTCCAACAAATGATTTCCCAAATGGAAATTTTACGAATGGTGTAATTCTGAAAATACAGCCGTAAATATTTTTTTCGTTAGAAAGATATCAGGGTTCAGGCACAATGTCACTTCCATTTATTTCATTTTGATAGGTAACTGATTACACCACCATCCTTCCAAATTAAATATCTTAATATACTTTCAGAGGGAAGGCTCTTTCCAGTCAGAAAAAGCTTTGCATGCCATCATTGACACTGTAGGTGGAAAGTATGAAAGATAATCATATCTTATTAATCAGCTGTACTTTGTCACTGCAAATTGACTAGGGTTCAGCACAGGGTTATTTTGGCTCTTTGCTTTGTGTATGTTCGGGACGTGAGGTGGTGTTTGTTCTTCTGTTTTTCTTTCTTTTTTTTTCTTTTTTGTTAACGAGCAAGAAAATACAAATCCTTACTGCAATCTGAGTAGTGCTTAGTGAGAGACATAAAAAGAGAAAACATCTTTTAGCAAGAAGATTACACCATAGCAAATCCTACAAAGTATAATAAATCCTGAGATCCTTGGTTAAACAGCACAATAAATTAGAGTTTGGAATCTCTGAAAGTTATTTAACCCCAGACAGGTTTGGGGAGGGGAGCTGCTATATGTAATTTTTGAATAGAAGCATTTCTGACATAGCCAACCACAGTGTGACATTCATTGAATGATCCTATGTTTGTTTAATTCGCTGTGCGAGCATATAATTTGGGGAAAATGGCTTTCACTTGCTTTTCCCCCCAAAAAAATTCAGAAAGGTTCAGAATAGGAAATAGTCATCTCTTGATTTAAAAACATAAAGGACTGTATAATTGCTAGATGACATATCCAGCACAACATTAATTTTCAGACAAATCATTTCCCTAGATGAAAACATAATTCCAAACTGTGGGTTCTGCCTGGGCGTGAGTTATCCAAGCTCTCATCCGAGGCCATGCCTTTGATTTTGCTGCTTTCCTTAACTCCATTGAATGCAACTCAGACCATGAAAAAAAGAGGCGTGAGAGTTTTCAGTTACATCTGGTCTTTTGCACCTATAATAAACCTTTAGAACCTCATTAGACCCAATGACTTTCGCTTGAGGAGATTGCTTTTAAATATCTCAAAGTAGTGAAGCTACCATTCCGTCCCAGAGGGTTCATCCAGTGGTGACTCTGACAGGCTACAGTGTAATGAAGAGCAATTGGAGGTACCCAAACAAAGCATGTCTTCCATTACCAGAAATCTAATTACCTCCTGTAATCCACTGCAAGCATTTTTTCTAGTCATGCATCCAAAACAAAGACTGCATTAGAGTAAATACTCTAAGCTTTTCAGAGGGTCTGATCCAAACTGACAGGTTTAGCACAGTACTGCAATGGTTTGCCTCCAAATTCCATGGTGCAATGGGGAAATTTGGATACAGACAGATTCTGGACAAAAACTGCACATTCAACTGTAAGACTGCATCAAAAGTTTTGACGACACTGCCAAAAATATACAAGGCATGTGGGTTTTCTACTCTTAATCATTCTTTATGTACCTCAAAGGGTTGGAACATAAAGGTGAGTATGTAAAAGTCCAAGGTCATCACAAGGAACAAAGGTCTCAGGTTCAAAAATACTAGCTCAAGATGTGAGAAATGCTGGACTTTGCTTCACCTGCCTTATCACCAGCAAACTTGGAAACGCAAAAATTTTTATCCTATAGGAAATACTTGCCTTTCCAAGGCAAAAATGCCTGTAGGCAGGCAACACACGCCAGATATATGTCTTGAGTTTTACCTCCCTGTTTATGGACCCATAGTAAAATGATACCAAGAAAACAAACAAAAAAAACCCCATCGAATTCTGCAAAATTAAACCAACATCCTGGAACTTAAGATCAAATCCCATTTTGGGTCCCCCTTTTTCACAGTAGAAGAGATTAAATTCTTCAGTTTTAAAATGTCTGACTGCCATAAGGTTTAAAAACTCCAAAGTTAAGTAGAGAGGGCATTAACTGCTCAATAAAAGCTTCAGCATTCCTTCCTCTATCTCTTAAGGAAACATCCTATTTCCATACATTATTTATCGTGCTGCTGTTTTCCTGAGCAGCTAAAATTTGCTATCATTTCCTTCTTTATTCAAAGAGGTTTTTAGTGCTTCTAAACTACATATTTTGGCAGTGTTGCCATGCCTATTTGTAGTGTATAGACATCTCTGGATCCAGAGCTCTGCATTAGAAGAAGCAAGGAAGAGTTGCAGGTAGCATCACACCACACATCCCTCAGGTCCCACACAGGTTGCATTGCTGCCTGGGGGAATGGTAATGACAACACAGGGCATCTTTTGGGTCTTCCATTTCCTAGCAAGTTATCTTGGAGGCATTGAAGAAGAAGAGAGAAGATGGCTGAGGAGCTGCAAAGTGGTTATTTTACCCAAGTTAATTTTCAACAAGCTAATTCAGAAATTTTCCCCTCTACCCCACTTATTTCACTGGCAGAGCTGGTGACTGATTTTGAAAGCAGCCTGCAGCAGGAAGTTATATTCATCCATCAGCTTTAAGATCTTATGAACATGAATGAAAAAAAAATAAAGAAAAAAGAGAAAAGCATTTTAGTCTAAACCATAAAGAAAAAGCAAATAAGATCATTAATTTTTTACAGAATCAAATGCACTCAGTTATCTTGCTTTTGTACAGGAAGGAAGGATTTCAGTATGAATTGATTTGAGGTGACTGCTTTGACAGAAAGGGAAGGAAGGGAAGGATTTCAAACTTTGTTGTTTCCTACCATTTTCCCCCTCCCCACACACCCCCTTTATGCACCTAATCCTCTGCTGCAAAGAGTTTTAATAGTGAAGGGTCTGCAGTGCTAATACTGATAACTGTATGGTGCTGTGCCTATTTGTCAGTTTAATGATTATGTACATGAGAAAAATTGTTGCCTTCCTTCAGCGGCTGATGAGCTTTTCAACACATTATTACCAGAATAAATGTGAAAAGTAAAGTAAGAATTTTCAGTGGAGGGAGTAATTAAGCAACCTCATCACTGAATTTTAATTAGTGATACAAGGACTATTTCACTGCTCAGCTCTAAACACGCTTTCTGATGAGGGCATAATACCTAAATAGATCTTGTGTAGTGTTCCTTTTGGAACACAGGGGAAGAGCTCAGGTTTGAAGCAAATAGGGCCATTCCCTCCCAAGTCTAAGGCCTGCCCAGCACTAGGGGACTTGCAGCAGTGGCATTATCAGGGTATATTGCTGCCTTCTTTTTTAATAAGAAAGAGCACAAAAGGCAGTGTTATGTTAGGATCTGGATCTGGCTGGATAGTTCAAATATTTTCTTAATTATTTTGCTGTCAACAGAAAGCAAGGCAGACAGTCAGACTGTTATTACCTAGTAGTTACCAAAATTTTTGCCCCACAAATAATTGCAAAACTTCACAATTTCTCACAAAGCACCTTGTCCCCATTTTTGAACCACTCTTTTAGTCAAAAAACCTTGACAGTAATGTTGTAAATCTGAGGTGTACTTTTACCATGACCTCAAAGATCACCACCCCAATGTGCACGCCTGGCAACAACTACTGCTGTTGTCTTATATGTTTTTGTTCTGATATTCTAGTGATTTATAATCTTATTACCTCTTTTGTTACAAGTACAACGCTTTGAATGGGCAATAATCTTAAAGGGATTGATTGCATGAATTCCAAGTACAGTTTCATAACCTTGCATTCTCCTGATTGAGAATTGTGTGTAACCATATGTTTCTATGTTTGTATATCTATGTATGAGTGCAAACCCATCATATTACACAGTACTAATGGACGCAAGACCACAGGCTGCAGCATTAATATGCAAAAGCCATTAAGTTCCTGAACACACTGCTATGATGAAACCCTTAATAGGATGTAGACTGCTGAATTAATAACATTCATCGTGATTATAGTGAGGTGCCAAGACTAATTGGAAAAGGTATTTGATCATAAAAATAACTACCAGTATTTTTTTTCCATAATGAATTTAAATGTGCAATGAATAGAGAGAGAAAGCAGGGGTGGTTAAAAAAATTATGCCTGGTATTGTGTGTGTTAGAAACACAAGTTAAATTAATTGTACATATATTTCAACAATCTTTCATGCTTTGTCAAGTTTCTGTTTTTTTAAGTCCCAGCCTAGATGAATCTTTTTATAAGAACAATGATCTTATTGGAGTCGTGTACCTGAGCAAACCCATTTCGAGGTGCTTCACCTGTACAGTTGATACTCATATCTGTTCTCCCAACTTCTCACTGCCTTGCAGCTTAACTGGGTCTCAAATGCACACCCATGGAAATATACACCAATAAAGTTCCTTGTTGTTTAAAGAGTGAGCAATATGAAGCATGCTCCTGATTTCATACGCGCAATGACTGACAGTATAAAAATACTCCTGGAAACAAGAGATACCAGAGTAACAATGCTGGGCTGTTTTCACTGTAATTTTTTAATATTTTAAACTGCTAAATATAAGAAGCCAAATTCATTTCAACAGTTTTGCCTTTTATTTAGGTAGTGTTGGGGTTTTGGCAGGGGGATTGTGTTTGTTTGATAGTTTCTCTTTTTGTTTAGCATTTTTTGGTTTGGTTTTGGGGTTTTTGTATAAGAAATTCTTTTAAATTGTGCTTTTCTAAAGAAACCTTTCAGGAGCAGGTCTTAAAAGTAATTGTGGGATAGAGAATTATTTGTGGACATGATTCATTTTGATATGTGAATAGCAGCTGCAAATGGGATCAATAGTCTTCCTCAATGGGAAGCCAGACTAAAGTACTTCATAGACATTTTTTTATAGAAGGTACCTCTATAGAGCAAGGAAAACAAGCTTCCTAACATGAGCTGACTAAAAGAGTAGTCCCAAAAACTAAGAAGTTGAACATTTGAAGAGAGATTTATTTACAATGGGACTGGTTCAAATGATTCAGATAAAAGCTTCCTTCCTCCCATCCCTCCCTTCAGGATAGCATTTCATAAGTTTGTCATACAATGCTTAATATGATGATTAAAAAAGTAAACAGAAGACACAGATTTCCTTTAGTCTGTTTAAATATCCTTCTGGAGACTTTAATTATTCCTTTATTAAGTAATGGAAGAAAATGGAAACACAAGCAAATGGGTAGCCTTCCTTTGGAAATCTATTACTGTCCCTTAGTTTTTCTTTTTTATTTACTCCTTCAATGCTTGCAGTTTCCTTTTGCATTGAATCCTTCTCATTCTCCATATCCTGCTTATTTCCCTGTTCTTACCCACTACTGCTGCAGGAGCCCTCGAAGAGCAGCTGGCATGCTCAGGCATTAGAGCAGGCAGAGGGGCTGTTCCAGCCCATTTTCTCCTGCTGGCCCAGGTCAGCCTATGCCTGTGCACACACCCAGGAGGGGGCAAATCAAAGCCTCCAGTCCCTCTGAAGTGCACAACAGATGTTAAACCTATTTCCTGCTGTGGCTCGAGCAGTGCAGCTGCAATCGGGCAGGGACAGTCGCTCAATAATTTAGGTCAGGCCCAGAGGATCAAATGACGGGCCACCAATATGGAGTTTATTTTCCTCTTTTTTTTAATAATCCTTTAAATACATACATATTTAAAAATAAGTCACGGAGACCCTTCACCACATGAAATTAGAGGCAGAGAGCTGAAAAAGGAAAGAGAGTATCTCACAGCAATGAGACTCCATGAGGAAGCAAACTCTGGATTCAACTTCCTGTTACATGATAGACACCATCATTCTTCATTGTTGAAAGAAAGTGGGGTTTTTTTTTGGTGAAAGGATTGTTTCAAAGTACCAATTGCCTTAATTATATATATCAAAACATATCTAAAACTACATACACACTCTTCTGAGGTTTTCTGAAAGCAACTTCTCTTCCACTCTAAATCAAATAACACAAGATTCTTAACAGACGTGACCAGAACAAAATCTGAGGTTGGAGAGTTCCAGGAAACACCTACCAACTGTGATAAAGTTGAAATTTGTTGTATTTACTTGAAGCTTAGCAGAATCAGTAGTAATTTGTAAAATCTAATTTTTTTTCCCAAGATGCTTAAAACTGTGTTGTGTGAAATTCAAGAGACTCAGGCAGCTCTTGCTACTGTCTGTGGTACACAGGGACAAAGTAGAAATACATGACTTCCATGCATTTCAGATAATAAATAAAACCTAGCACTTAACAACTTGCAAACACATACTTCTTTAAAATGTATGGAAAAAAACAAGTGCTTTTCATCAGTAAATACTTTAGAAATAGTGTAATATTTCAACTGGAATCGAGATCACTTTTTTCTATATTTGTACTAGAGCTAATGGAACTTTTCAGTGACTGAAATTCATCATTTCATCTTCAAATGGACTGTTTATTGAATTAAAACTATAGTATAAAATAAACACCAAAACAAAACACTGAAATAAAATTTTTGAACCTTATCTGTAAGAGAGCTTATTCAGGTAGTTTCAAAGTAAAATAAATAAAACAAAATTTCTACCTTCCTTCATAACTTGAATTATAATATAACTAATTTACATTATAATATAACTGTTCAATTTATTCAGTACCAAACAGATTTGGAAATGCTGGAACTTCCACCTATAGTGGAAATTCAAAGTTTAAGGCAAGAAGTCCAGACTCAACACTTTATGCACCATCTTACATTGAAGACCAGTAGACTTTAAATAGGGAATTTCAGATAAAATTGGTTCAACTCCATTACTTTATCTTCTTATGCAAATACATGCAATGTTGCTTTTCTGAGCCATTTATAAACACTGCCTGTAAGGCAGAGCCTGAAGTCATCAGTCATTCTTCAATAGAAAGACGATATATCAAAACAAGAACTCCAAGAGTACAAGAAAAAAGATTGCTGCTCTTGAATCAGACACTTCAAAATAAAATACATGAGGTTGAGTTCAAGAAAGATAGCCTTACTATTTCACTGTTCTTTTTTACAAAAAAAAAAAAAAAAAGGATGCAAATAGAAGTAAGCACAGCTCCCAGAGGAAAGTGGCACTTGCCAAGCCTAAAGACTTTCTCAGGCTCTGTAGATGCTTCTTGCAGCTCATAACGAGGATCCCTTCATAGAGCTTTCAGTCTCATACACCCACCCTGCATTCCAGGTGCAGAAGCATCAAGGTACTGTTGGATGGAAAAGTCTCCATAGATATTAAAAAATGATACCAAAATAAGCACACTGAACTTAAAACTAGAAGCATATGAGAATACACCTGACGGGGCAGCTGCAAACATGATGCTCTGGGGGATATTACTGCACCAGCAGACACTGCTCACATTAATAGGCCACTGGACTAAAAACAAGCAAACTCCTGATGAAAACCTCTCAGTATAAAGCTTGTCACTATAAGATGCATGTTTTAGCTGACTCCAGAATATCCCTTTAAGAGGCAAGACACAGTGGAACTAACCATGGCAAAGAAAGCATAGGCACTGGTAGGTGTTTAATTACACTGAACAGAAAAGAAGTCAGAACTGAGCCAGGAGAAGAAACATATTAAGGCAAGGGCTGAAATAGAATCCCCTTCCACACATGACTTGGACAAAGGCAACTCCTCTTGAAAAATCAACATTGAAAATTATTTTAAACACCTCTATATAACTGTAATCCCAATCCATATATTTGCATCCCCTGTTCTTTTACTCCCCCCCACACCTTTGGGAAAGGAAGATTTTTTATTCACTTCAGTAGTACTTGGAGATTTCTGTGTTTTTTCTGTATTTTGTTCCCTGGAAGTCCTATTTACAAGTAAAGCCAATGTCTTTAGTGCATGGCTAAAAACTTCATAGGAAGGAGAGCTGCACCTTCAGACAATGATGTACCTCAGCCACCAGGGCTGAGGTGGGGACAGGGATCTCTATTACCCAGGAGCAGTACAAGTAACAAACCTTGCTGCTCTAAATCCAGAAGCATTTTTTCAAATTGTGGTACATAGCAACAGATATTTTACAAACCAATGCAAAACTATTAAAACTTATAAGGTACATGAAGTTACTGAAAATTTCATCCATGGTTTACTGCCTTTGGAGTACTGCTGCAACCATAAGTGCTGAAGGCAAAGTAGGTTTTGGGGTGGTTTTTTAATT
>VZSE01002604.1:1693535-1842780 GCA_013398275.1 Promerops cafer | reverse complement strand
TTAAATTAAAAAAAAAAAAAAAAAAAAAAAAAAAGAGGGGAGCTGGAGAGAGAGAGAGAAATTCTTTGGAAACTATTTTTACTCTAGCAGAGTTTTCACTGCTTGCTTAATTTGGTTCCCGGACTCTGTCCTCTTTTAATTCCCTTGTCATCCAGAATCTATTACGGGGAGCTAATGCCTTAATGGCACCATCTGGCATTATTTAATATGTAACACCATCTTATAAATCAAATTATAATTTATAATTAATCAAACAATTTGTATTTTTAATAATCATAAACTCTATTAGAAAAGCCTACATTTATTAATGCACCATAGCATTATGAAAATATTTATCACATGTGGTTGTTCCTTTTCTCTCTTTCACTGCTTGAAGACAAAGGTTTGTATTGCAAAAGCAGGTATTAATTAAAATGCTTCTTAAAACAAAGTACAGGAATTTTTTCAAAGTTTTGTAGAAATACCCCATCCCAAATATGAGACGTTTTAGAAAATTTTAGAAATGAGTTCAAATAGGCAGCTGAAAATTGGTTTTCCACTTTACTCACTGTCTTTATCAGTCTTTATAGATGCTGGTCTGTGTTTTGCATCATTGGGATCACCAGCAGGAATTCTCTCCTTCATTTTAAGTATCCCAAAATTACCCTATAATGTATCCAGCTATACTCAAGGACAAACATTTTTATGAATTAGATGTTGCCTATATCTATTCAAAATTTTATCTTTCTTTCATCCCACCTCACAAAAAACAAATGCTGATTATCATTTCAGTGGGGGAAAGATAAGATAGGGAGGTTTTCCTACAAAAAGAAGTATAATCCTCTTTTTTTTTTTTCAATGTAAATTATTGGATAGGTACTAACAATGGTTTTTTAAATGATTTTTTTAGTCTGGGATGATTCAGTGGAGTTTTAACAGAAGAACTAGAAAGCAAAGGCCAAGGATGAAAAATTACTAATATTTACGTCATCCTGCACCACATTACAGTGTGAACTCTGGGTTTCACAGTATCAAGGGCACGAGTAGTGCACCAATGCACATAAACAAAATAGCTGAAGATATCTGTGGCCTGAACACTCTACTGCTATAAAACTTCTGTCTAAGACACAAAGTTTCACCTGCTTCCAGCCTCCATGAACTGCTGCTGTGGCTGCAAGACAAAACAGGGCTTTTGTGAAGTTCATAAGAACTGCAGAAGTGGGAAGAGGATCAGCAAGCATCTTGCAGCAAACCCTACTAATCTTCCTATGTCAAAAAAGCAGAGGAGAGGGGAGAGGAATGAGAGGAGAAAGACGGACTGGAGACATGCTTTAGCTCCCTGCTAGGGCACTAACTGGACTGGACATCTCACCTGCCCCTTGCATCACAAACCATGGGCTTGACCATGTGGGAAGCCACTCCCGAGCTGAGCTTAGTGCTAAGTGGCTGCTGGCAGGCACAGCTTGGAGGCAAAGTGATGAAGAGGAAAGAAAAATGTGAGGGAGTGCTCTGAGTCTGGCCAATGTCCCCAGCCACATCAGGTCATATGCCACTGGAGTCCAGTGACAGGAAAGTACCCTGCCAGCAGACAGGGTGTCCATGTCACTCCAGCTGGCCACTGACAAACAAGCACTGAACAACCCCCCAAAAAAACTGTACATCCACTTTGTCATTCTAGACTCAAACATGTGCTTTTTATCTAAAAGTTCCTTCAAAATTCAAATCTGTTTCAATGTGATATTCCTAACTATATTTTCAAAGCAATATTCATTTACTTAAGGGTTTTGCATGGCAGAAAGAAGACTTTATGGGGCCTTTAAAATACGCGTTGGAAGTACTAGCTTATATTAATCTTAGAAATTCTCAATTTTCACCCTTGCATAGATCTTTATTACTAAGATACACAAGAAACAGGAGCTTCAAGGAGTGTTTAAAGAGCACGTTCTTCTGCTGTTTCTTCACTGCATGCAAGCATAATCCCCTGCTTGTAATGTCACGGTTAGTGCTTGCAGAGAAAAGAGATTAATTTGTCAGAAACAGAGGATTACACATTTAACAGGGGCACAGACAGGTGAACAGGGCATACCCCTGGGAAGGCATCTCCACTGTCATGCAGGTCATTGGCTGGGATTATACAAGAGTTGAGATAACCAGTGTAAAGAAAAAACCATGAGATCATGTTAGGCATTCCAGTATCATTTGGCTTTAAAAGCACACATTGGGGTTACTATGATGAAAAGAGAAGTGATTTGGGAAAGCAGGATCTCTGAGCTAATGCAGACCTAAGGTACCATGTCCGCACTGAGTGGTACTACACAAATATGACCTTTAAATTCCCTGTTCCACTAACTTAGTGTCTGGGGCTCTTCCCCACACTCAGAACATTTGTGTTTGAAGGCTTCCTTGGGCAGCAAATGTAACGCATTAAGCAGGAGATTGTGGACATGGACTCGTGTGTAGTGAGGGAAATCCTTGCATTGTTTTCTGGCCTGTACAGTTCATGATGTATCCCATTCAGGACATTAAAGTGTTTATGAGCTTTCAGTTCCGTCACACTGAAGACTCATTATAGCCTTCCACAGAGAACTTGGAATGCTTAAGCCAAGCAGCTACACCATTTTTTTACCAGGTGGACACAAAATTGAGGCTCCAGAAAGATGTTTGAGAGGAAGTGGATGAACTAGACCAGGAGTTTGTGCACTGCAGAGCTGTGTAAAGTGAACTGCTAGCGACTCCTGCCTCAGCCTCATACGTGCATTGGCTCTTCAGTACTTGGGCTGCGAGTGGGGAGCAAACCAGACTTCAGGCTTTGTAGTACAGCCAAAGGGAAGGACAGCTCACCATTAGCTGAAATGTGGGCACCGGCAGCTAATTGCATTCAGCCCCTGGTGGAAAATCCACAGGTTGATGGACAATCCTATTGAGGGGTTTGGGATATGTTTGAGATCTGAAAGAAAAATGCAGCCTGTCCTAAACTAAAAGCCATGCTTAAACTTACAATGAACATTGTGCTCACATGTAATACATATTCACTTTAGTATTTAACTGAAGGCTCTTTTAATTTGGGAACTCATGAAGGACATGGCCTTATGAATCCCCAAACTTCCCAGGGAAGCTTTACTCTGCAGTGCAAATATGTACTTAAACCCCTTCCAGTTTGGATAACTGGAGCACTTTGACTTTGTTCCAGTCTTGTGCCTAAGTCTTTCATGAACTGGGATCTATAGGAGCACGTGCATCGCTGCTAACAGTGACAGAGTGTATATGATTGCAGGAAGAGAATGCCTGCAAACCTGCAGGTGAGCCCGCTGCTAATTTATTGCTGCTGGCACCACTTCCTGCCTTAAACACTACACAAATTTACTTTTCAAATACTCTTCAAGTAAATATATGTCTAAAGAGGAATATTTTATCAAATGGACATTTCAATGAAATATTTTATTTCTAAGGTAGGGAGAAAGGAAAGTAGCTAAGGAAATATGCTGATAATAAAATAAGCAGTCAAGGGAAGCATTTTCATAGCAGCTCCATGAATGACTTGCAGAAAAATATAAATTGTGTTTATAAATAAGAGTATGAGGATAACATTAATACATGTGTTTAATTGAAACCTGTAAAGCCAGTGAGCTTTTTATCTCCTACATTTTAGCATCTTTTTTGTTCCTGTGAAAAAAGTTGGGAAGAAGGTGAGGGGGAATATGTGCAAAGCACATGATATTGAGTGAAAGAAATGAGATTGCCTGCTTTATGTTTACCTATTTGCTGTCAGGAGCATGGGTCCAACCCTCCAGAAATGCACTCAATGTATGCATGCATGAGCAAGAGCAGCATCTCCTTGGTGTTGCTCACAGGATTTTAACCTTATGGAGAGGAGCAGCTCAGGCAGATGACATCAGGGTGCTGTCTAAGAAATGCTGTGAGTTGGGGGCAGCTCTGAGGCCCACCAGAGAGAAGGTTTGTTAGGCCCTGTTCTATTGTCATGCAAGGAAATTCTCTCTAAAGTCACAATCACATGCTGTGTTTTCTCAATCCAGTTTGAAGTGGGAAAAAGCAGTTTCACAATACAGCCAGGGAAACAGCTGGCACCATGACTGTTCACTGATCTGGGTCTGGTCCAGACCGGCTTTTATTAATTTCTCCCACTTACTCTAATCAGCAGTTTCTGTGACAGAGCCAGGTGGTCTCAACCTCTCTGCATCTCCTGGGCCTCCATCAGCTCCTCTGGAGTGTGTGCCTCCTTCCTAGGCTGCACTCTGCACATCACCCAAATGCCTCCTCCATCAGGAAGGGAACCTCAGCTTTCCCCCTTCTTCTGCACAGAGTAGCAGGAGTGGGAAGCACAGATTGCTCTGCTGGGAATCAAGACTGAGAATGAAGGGAGAGGCAAGGCAGGAAAAGAAACCTAACTTCTACCAGTTCTCACCAGTTCCTGCAATGGTGTGAAAAAACCATGACAAAAAACTGGCTAGCAGACCTTAAACAGCCTTTATGATTCAGCTTTGCACTTCTTTCTCTTACATGGTTTACTTGCCTTGAAAATTTGACTTTCCATTTTCTTTTTATTGTACTTGCAATGGTTTCTCTAGGGATAATTACAAAATCACAGTTTTTCATGCCTTTTATTTTTTTTAACTGAAAATAGTTGACATATCCTAAACCTTAACTTGATCTAACATTTATATGCTAGGTGAAAATTAATACCAAAGCATTCATCTCCACCTGCCTTAAATTCTAAAGCAGCGTTGTGTTTAATAGAGACACAATTTTCATGTTTCCAGTTTGTGCTGTAAATAAAATCTGCTTAATCACCCTAAGGAAGTGATTCCCTCCTTTCTCTTATATCTCCCATAAACCTCTATCACCCTTATGCTGTGGCACACTGTCTGAAAGTGTTATATGCCTTCATTCCTGCAATGCTGCTTTGTAAATATATTCTGAAGCTAGCAGAAAAAATGTTTCATCAGATGGTCAGCTTGGTAAAATATTTTACTTCTAAGAGGGGATGAACATCAGGATATAAAAGAAATACAGCTCTAATAAAAGACACAGGCAGTGAAAAGGCTGTGGTAAAATCAGCATAAATGTCATTTCCCCCCCCCTCCCCCAAAACAGAATAAATTTTCTTTATAAATAAATACTGTGAGAATAACATTAATATCTTTAGCTGAGAGTGGGAAAGTGTAAGAACAGTAAAAAGTGCTCTTATACAAACATACTTTCCTCTTCTAGTGCAGGAGATATGGGATGAGAGTTATGGTACTTATTTAATTCCAGCTTGTTCCATCTGATTTTTCAAATGAGGCAGAGGATGGCCACTTAACTCGGGCAAGATGAGGCCAAATCTTGATTGCCATTTAGCAGGGCTCCTACTGACCTAGTGCATGCTACCATCTGGTTTTATGCAATCTTTAGACCCTCATTTGCCTCCTGACTCTGTCTTGTTTGTCGAGTGTTTGTAATTTAGGGCCTTAATTAAACCTGTGCATAGCACCTCTCCCACCAAGCACTTCCAGGAGCTGCTACATCACAAATCAAAGTGAAGGGTATTTGCACTCTGCATTACATTTGGTGCTGAAACTGAATCTGAGACAACTGGAGAATATTATCAATATTTTTTTGAGTGTTGGGGTTTTCTTTAAATTTATTTTTAAAATTTTTACAATTAAAAACCATGCCATTTAACAGAGTGGGAAGGGATCTTGATTAAGTGGAAGAGAGAATTAATATAAACAAGGTTGATAAGATGAAAAATACATCAGAAAAGCAAGCATCAGACAATGCTTATACCTACTAGCAAACAAAATTAAATCCTCAGTTCTAATAAGACTGGTGATGGTCTCAGATGGGAAGATATTTGTACGACACTGCTGAAGTAAAAAGAATCTAGTCCTTGCTGCTACTAAAAGATAAGGAAAGGGAAGAAAGAAGAAAAGCTGAAAAGCTGGACAAAGAATCATGAAGAAAGTCTTGCTGTCCAGCCTGGTTGCTATATTAATTTCTTTGTTGGATAGGGAAGTTAGGGTATCTTGCAGGAAGACCTGTATTGTATTCCCTGATGAAATCTTAAACTCTCCTGCCACTCTGAAAAAATTAACTGGGTTCAGACCTTTAAATGTACCTCAGATTACCAACTAACACTGATTTTAAGAAAATATTGACTTGAAAAATCAGATAAAAATAAGGTGAAATTAAAGTTGCTGGAGCAAACAGAGTGGAAAAACAATCAAGTTAGAATGAACAACTACATACACCAAAAAAAACCCGCAAGCAATGTTGCTTGCGGTGTTTAAAAGAGAGGGGAAAAAAAGTAGGGCAGTATTTTTCTTCTCTAAAAGAAGAAAACAAAGATGGAGGATTACAGGATTCTATACAGCTTTCATACTCTTTGCTGGCTTCTGATCCTCTGCATTTTGCATGGACTTGGTATTTGTTTAAATTTGCTTCCTCACCTGCACTGCAGACCACAGAAAAAATCCAATACCAGAATCCCAAAGGACGTGGAAGGGCTGGTGCTATGGCAAAGGTACAAATCTCAGGTTCAGTGAAGCTGTTTATTAGATCCTGATTGTGGTCCAGCCACACTGACTCAAAGCTTCACACAGACCAACCCTCTTCCTCAGAGTCCTGGCTTTTCTTCTGAACCAACTTCTCAGCACAGATCAGTGAGAAAGGAAAGGAGGCAGAGGAGGGAAGGTATTACAGCAACAGAGCACAAAGGGGAGAAGATAAGATTAAAGAGAGATTTGGAAGCTTCTTTTCAGGAAATAATTCCTCTTATTTCATGATTCTTCCTCCTCCCCCAGTATCTTTTACTCACACAGTTTGTCTCACACAAACAATGATAAAATAATCCTTCACATGAGAAAACTTTTTAAAAACTGTATTCACCAAAGCATGTCTGGCCTAATTCCTCAGGTGCTTTGTAACTGCCCTTGCATTAGTGACTTCCCATTTGCATTTTAGTTTTGATCTACATCTGTGTAAATCTGAGGATTTGCAGCTAATGCTTAAGAAAAAAATACAAACAGTTCTTTTAAGATCATTATAATTTGGCTGAGGTTTTAGTATTTTTCTCCCTAAAACCAGAGTAGACTGGAACACAGTGCTGTCATCCTGAGAATTCCTAGAGGGTAAATTTATGCAGAAGATGCTGGTCTTGTTGCCTTCCTCAACATGGGGAGGAGATTTCTGGTTTCTCATTGCTAGGAAAAAAAGCAACCGTCTTTTTCCTCTTTACATATAATAAGAGTTATATTCCCCCTGCTCATCCCCCAAAAGCTTTAACAATTCTGCCTAAGGCAGGCCATTTGGCCTCGAAATGGTCATGTTTTATAGATTAGATGGGAAGAACAGAATCTTATATGAGGAAGTTTTTAGCAAACAGCACTGTTGAGACATTTAGACAAGCTTCACACATAGCAAAGAGACAAAACTGTGACCAGCACAAGTCAAACCCAAGGAATTTATACTGAACACTGTGTTTCACTGGCTCTTTTTTCTTCTTACTCCCTTTCTCTCAGCTAACAAAATAAAGGTAAAAAAATCAGAAAATGGAAAAAAAAATGCCAAAAAATCTAACTCCTGCTCCTGTTGTCAAATGTGTTTCCTTGCATTCACAGCACAGAAGCTGGGTGCTCTGGGTGAATTCCTGACCATTAGACCATGACCACAATCCTTTGGTGGCATCTGCTTCCATGGTCCATGCTGGAGAGAAAGCCAACAATGTAAGCTAATATTTTAAGCTATGTTTTAGTGGGATACACAACAAGGAGCAGCCAGCTGCAGAACAGAACAGATGGGTGATCTCAAATAGTTTCAGAGGTAAAACATGGGGAGCTCGCAGTGTGCTCATCACAGCATTACTTTGTATTCCAGTGCATGGTTTAATGATGGCAAATTGTCTCAACATACATTCTTCTCTACCTTCTCATATAATTAGTAATATTTATAATAATATAGTAATAATTATATTTACTATTTATAGTAATAAATAGTAATAATTATATTTACTTATCTATCCTTATATATGTGCTTTGTTGGTAAAAGAAGATGCTTTAAGTTCCCTGTGCTCATATAAGCACACACTACAGCTTCAGTTCTCCACATCACAAAATTTTGTCTTTGAAGAACAGTTCAGTCATCATTCTTGCCCTGGCTGATACACTCAAAGGCAAAGACACTGAGAGTTACTAATGCAGGAACACATAGCCCTAAACCATAGTCCTGTTTCTGCCTATGGCCACATGCCAGACACTAATTATTGTAAAATATTGAAAGAGTCAATAACGTTAAAATATGACCTTTTCCTGAATATTTGTCTTAAAAATATTTTCATAACTAGTTACTTAAAAAAAATGAGAACAGTATTTCCAAATGCTATTTTCCAAAGCAGTGCTGTTGCTTGCAAACAGATCAAATTCTGTGTAGAAGAGCCAGGACATGCAACAGGCACACGGATCCTTTACCATAGAGAAAGGTTTTGGTTTAGTTTTTTGTTTTTTTTTTTTTAAATTAATGATTGATATGAACCTCTGTTACTTTGCACATACTCAGTATTTTTCAGGGATGCACAGTTTGTTCATGCCTTCACAATATCCTTGGCATGCTCAAGTTTCATTACTTTCTGCTGGGACAGAGGTGTTCCTCTGAATTTGCCCAAGTTGTTACAACCCCCCAGGATGTCAAACGAGACCAAATAGCTCAGCTGTGGTAGCTCGTTTCCAAACACCCCAGGGGAAAACATAGCAATGCCAGTTTGCAACAGTTTTTCTTAGAGCAATGGATTTTCTCCATCATCTCTTCTCAAGCTGTTAACCTAAGGACACTTGTATTTCCACTCTAGCTGCAGCATAGAACAGAGCCACACTGATCTCTCTGCCAAGCCCAGCATCATAGATGAGGACAACATCCCCAGCTGATGATCCCTGGAGAACTATCCCTTCTGACACCCTTCACAGGGGAATATGACATCACCTGCCCACCCCTGATCCAATGATTTTGTTGCTCATTCATTTCCTCTGCATCTTTTGTTCACAGAGGTGTACTGAGAGAACATAAATATTGAACAGATTTGGGTGGCCACACCATCCAAGATTCTATTCACTTCTCTTCCTGTAACTCCCTGATCAGATTTTATTGGGAGGTGTCTGCTGTCAGCTGCCTACAAAGACAGTACAAATCAGTTGCTAAGCCACATAATGTTTACAAATATTGTGCCAAATTGAACCCTGGTGTAAGCACACGCAGCTTGCAGCCATGGCTGGCTGTGATCCATGGGGCCCAGAGAGAAACATTTGTTATACTCCCAGAGATCCTTTATACTGTTACCTTAGTAAAGACTCCGGGAGGTGTAAACCCGCACATTTTCATTGCTGTCAGTGGATCTATATTGACAGAATTCTTTCTTCCTTTTTATCACTGATCCTACTTGCGTTCCTGATCCTGTAGTTCCTGCTTAGTGACATTGCTGCTGCCTGTTGTCAGGATTCCTATATCAAAACCAGACCATTTTTTGTAAGGGTTTTACACATAAGGGGAAGATAAGCATAACACTGGGGTGGAGCTGAGCCCATAGAGTTTGGCCTCCCTGCTCCACCAGGGGTCTAGAGCTAATTGAGAATTGTAATAATGAGGACATACTGAGAACAATTTTTTCCTCCGAGCAGTTTCCTGATTTATTGTAATTAGTGGTACAGAAACACCTGGAGTTGGAAGTAACAACCAGGCTACTATTAAGAGACATGAATTTATCTAACCCTTTGGTGAACCTGTTTGTATTTTTGACACTACTAAAAAAAATAACTTTTTTCTTGTTTCTGCCAGTAAGAAACCTTGCACAGGGTGGGCATGGACACTGAGTTTCTTTGCTTCAGTCTTTTACAAAGTGAAGCTTCAGGGGATTCAAAATAGCCCTGATACTTTGAAATGAGTATCAGAAAGGGGAAATGAAAGAAGTTGAAATGAATGAGGATTTTATTGGTTTTTTTCCTCATGCTTTTGCATTTAATTTACTGGAAGTAAATGAAAGTTGTTGGTGCATAGGGCTATGTAGTACAAAACTGATGGGAATGTCATTTCCCCTTCACCGCCCTGGAACTGCTCCCCTCAAGGTGCCTATCCATATGACAGCTGTTTAAGGCTTCTCTGTACCTTTGTCCACCTGCAAAGATGCTTCAAAAACCAAGCCCAGAATTCAACACAGCTTTAGGTAGTTCTCTTTCATCAGCAATAAGTAATAACGAATTATAAGCCAGAAGGGACTATCTGTGAGACAAAGCTTCATTAAACCTGCTTAAAGAATTACTATACGCCAAGTGTCTATTGTTTTTCTAGTAGCAGCTGGCTCCAGGTGCATTCTCAAATGTTACACATTAATCCAGGTCCTTTCTGAACCTAAGCTTTTTTGTCTTGCCCCACCAGTCGTATGACAAGGTTTAGATCAGAGTTTGCTTCTTGACCTGCACAGAAAAGTCTTTGGAAAATGACAGACATCAAAATGGTGCGACCTTACCAAGTATTCCAGTCCTGCAATTTATGTTTTTTCTGGTATGTGTTCATTAAATTGGCTCTCTGTGAAGTCAGGTTATGGTTTTAATGGCCTCCTTTGATATTCAAATTTTTACTGAACATTCACTCCCTCTTGCTTGGTTGGAGAGCTGCACTATTTCTTCATCTTCATCAGGGCCTTCTGGTGGCTCCCACACACGTTTGCAAATCCCTGGGTGGTCAAACTTTATTTTGTTCCTTTTTCACATGCAGCTAACCTTTGAAAATAATTTCCAAGGGCTATTCTGAATAGCAGGATCCCAGCTGGAGCTTTTTAAGGTCATGACATAAGATTTATCTTTAACACACATTCTGATTTTCTTTGCTTTTCCTTTTCTTTGATAAGAATTTGTTTTTCTCTGGTGTTTTGCTTTTTATAACACTGTGCTTTTTGTGACCACACACCATTTTCAAAGGCTTACAAGTAAATTATTGTAAGCAGTGCCTTGCTATTGTACGCAGTTATTCTTTGGTGAGGGAGGATGTATGCCAGCTGATAAAAATGAGAAAAGATAAAAAGAGTTCAGCATCTAATCTGCCCCATGGTGGAAATGGAAGCATGTTTTCCTGCAAAACACTAGATGTTCACAATCATTGGGTGCAAGTGAATGTGGTGAGCAGTCACTGTATAAGACTCCAGGGCCAAAGGGCTTTTAGCTGGGGTATGAGGACTGGTAGGACCTTGTTGTTCTGGCCCTAGGGAATCCCTTCTTTAAGCAGCCCTTGAAAACAAGGTTTGGGTGGTTTATTGCAATACATGGAGTTATTTGGGGTTTTATCTGATGTCAGTGAAGGTTTCACCAGTCAGGTCAATGTAATGATAGCCAGGCCTTTAATTACTGCAAACTATATCTATTCAGGGGTATAGGCAGAGAAGTAGAAGATAAAGTGGACATTACCAGCTAGGTAGGAATGGTATGATGCCACGTGAGGTGTCGGGGCAAAAAGGCTGATCTTGCTTAGCAGCTCACATATCTAGTGGTGAGAAGGGCTGATCTATACATTTGTCCACAGGCCTTTCATTAATACCTCCTCTCAGGTTAATGTATTGTCCTGGAAGGATTTTTCAACATTTATTTTCTTTTTCATTTTTTTGGTAGCGCTTTTTATGGAGAGAAGAACTTGCAGCCTCTCTCAAGTCACCAAGGACACAATGAGAGCCTCCTTAGCACTGAATAAAACAACACCCACAAACAAAAAAAAGCAGCTTCCAGCAATTGATGTAGAAGTAGAATAATACTTATCTGTGATTTTTCCTCATAACTGACTAGTAAAGACCAGATTGTCTTGAATTAATCTAATTAATCATGAAGCCCAGAACACAATTTCTAGTGGGGTCCAGCTGGTGTTGACTGGTCAGTTACTTTGTGTTGACAGGCTGTTATTTAAATACTAGCCTATTCATCTAGCAATTCAGATCCTAACTTTTACCTCAAAAATATAAACAAAAGTGCTTAATATTCATAAGCTTGGCATTCCCATGAACCCAGGTCCATGAAGATCTGAATGGTAACACAGTATGGTTTAGTCTACTATGAAAATAATATTAACTGCACATGAGGTCAGACCAACAGAAATAGTCACCAGAAAAAAAATCCATTTAACTCACTTTTGTACAAGCACTCACTCCATCCTTAAATGTATTGACCACATCTCTACGTAAAAACTGATTCCATTCTCCTGGCTTCAGTAGAGCTCTTCTAATTAGCTAAACATGAACACACCTTTAACTACTGACCTACCCTGCCATGTGAAGGACCATGCCTTTAACAGCTATTGCATGAAAAAATATTCCAGTTCTACTCTGTGTCAAACACAAAAAGTACCTTTTCAAAGAGACATACCAAGAAAAGAAGGATAGACAGGAAGCAATTAATCCAGTAAAACATGAGATCAACATGCTTTGAACACAAAGAATGTATCACTAGAGATCAGCAGATTATCTGACCACACCCTAATGAAACAGCAAACAGATTTTTTTTTTTTTAATATAATGTGTATGTGTGTGTTTGCATATGCACTGTCTTTGTGAGATCTCATGGGGAAAAGTAATTATCTGTAGAAGAAAAATGACCTTGTGAGACCAGTCTGCCCATGCATAGCTAACAAATTTCAGACACTATTATAAAAGTGTGACATATAAGCATCATAATTTAGCCCAGCATGAAGCTTATCTTCTACTGAGACAGATTTTAGATAACTAAGGCCAGCACAACCTGCTCACTGCTCCCAGGAGCAGAAAAAAACCCAACACTATCCCCCCCATAAAATAAACAAAACAAAAAAACTAAAAACAACCCAGAAAAACTGAAATCACAAAAAAAAATCACAGCAAAAGTCCTTGCTGACACTGATGGACAGAGGGTCTAAATATCTTTACTGCTGTAGTTTAACAGCTTATCAGATCGAGCTGCAATCTTCAGTTCGCGTGTGGAGGTTAACACGAGGGAATCAGTGCTGATGGTTCCATTGTTACATTTCACTCTGGCATCTTCTGTCTAATGCCTGGGGAAGTCATGTTTGTGCTGTGACTATGAACTCTGACAGCTGAGGGATCCTGGTTCTCTTTTCCCATCCAAGTATGGATGGTAACTTCCCAGGAAAACAGGAGAGGTGAGGGTATGACACTTTGTTTTGGAGACTGAGCCTCTTTTTCACTTGATGTGGTCCAATAACAGCAAAACAGAACCATTTTATTGCCAAAACATATATTTTCCATTCATAACCAGAAATGCAGCATTTGAAGATTGTCACTTCTCATCACACTGACACTAGATACTGCACAGATCTTACAAGACATTTTATGCTTTGCAGGATCAGAACCTAAACTCTCATAACTCAGTCTATCCAACACAGTTGACCAAAATTTCACTCACAAAACAGCTCACAGGCACGGGGTCAAAGTCTAAGATAGGAGAAGATGACAGTTCAAAACAGGAATGCTCTCTTTGGGATGGATGTTACATTACATCTCTCATGTCTTCTGATTTTAGTAAGATGCTACATAATCATTTCTAATGTCTTACTTCACAGGTTTACTTCAGAACATTTTGACAAGATGCTTTAGTTGATAGTAATCAGAGAACAATTTTTGTGCACCATGGCAGTTGGCATATGAAATCCCTATCAGGATATTAACAGTGTGTGTCTAGACTCATATATAAATGAGAAATATTGAGAAAAAAATTTACCTTGCATTAGGAATTACTATACCTTCTCCCTCCCCACAATGCTTTACAGTCAAAGAGGAAAGAAAAGAAATTTAAGTCAGTCAAACTCAGGAAGAGAATACAACACGGTTCCTAATTTCTCATTAACAGTGTGTCAGACAAACTGATTTATCAGGAAATCTGCCTTCCTGCAAGCAGCATTGCAAGAGAACCTGTAGTTTTCTTTCTAATTAATTTAGCCATGGAGCTTTGCTTCTGGTTCATCTCCAACAAGGGGAAAAAAAAGAATAATCTATGATTGCATTGCAATACCTATTAAAAGATTATTGAATTCTCAGAGGAAACATGAGGAAGTAACCAGATGTGAGTTTGTTGGTGTCCTTATTCAGATAGATGACTATGGCTCTTGTGATGTGCAAAACAATGTAATTCAGATCATTGCAAGCAAAAAATTCTTATGTTCCTGCAAAGGAAGGCTTACCAGGACCTGACTGAATTTTTCTGTAAACTTCCAGGCTCACTTCATTTACAAAGACCCCATCTTCCCCTCTGCACAGACAGACACTCAGAAATGTCACACACTTCTAAGCCTTGGATGGGGTTTTGGAGATCTTCCATCATCACTGAGAGCTGACTGCTCATTTCTTGGGTTTCAATGTCTCAGAGGACACATTTAGAAATTGAGGGAGTGTTTATGGGGTACTTTGGAGAAATTCAGACCAGGAGTGGGATGTATGTACCAGAAGTGTGAATATGAAGAGCTAAGCAGAAAAGTGGATTTGTGACCAATCCTTGACTGCCACCAATCTGCAGCAAAACCTAGAGCAATGCACTTTCTGCCCCTGCTTCAGTTCCCTCTCAGGGGAGTAAAGATCGTGACTCTGTGTTTACCCATCCTTTTCTATCTCTCTAAGAGGGAAACTGAATTAAGATGGAAAGAATTCAGACAGTCAGTTAGGCCAGTAGAGGTTTAACCTCCAAGTGGGTCACGACACCAATCGGTAGGTGACAGTAACATCTTCAGCTGCTGGGGCAGTCAAAAAGCAATGCATGAATACAGGCATCCAGGTCAGGGGATGTTCTCTCACACCAGGAAGCTGCTGAAATGAAAATGTTCTTATTTCAGCCCATTTTTTCCATTGCACTTCTACTAGGCTTTTGTTTTCACTTGGAGGTTTTGCTCCCCCGCTCCAGAGATTATATTATTTTGGAGGGAAGTACTGTGAAAGTAGGTTCCTCTTGAGCATACATAGAATGGAAATTAGTCATTAATCAACTGAATCCCCACAGAACCACTAACTTAATGCATTAAAATGAATGATGGAAGGAAAAATAAATGCATCTGAATTAAAAAAGCAGAAATATTATATCAACCAAAACAAAACACACAGAGGCTATTCTTGTAAGGGAGGGAGTTGAGTCTTTTTTAGATTTATTATTTGGATTATTAATACTGATGGGCTGGGGAGAAGCAGGAAGAAAATCAGTCTTCCATCCTGTGGTGCAGAAACCAAGTATCACACAGTCTAGAATTAAATGATACAGATGCTGCTGTGTCTGGACTGAATTTGTAGCAAAGAGCAACATTTTTATTTCTTTTCCCCACTTTTCTTTCCTAAATAGGAATCTCTGCAGAAGTCTCCCATAAGAAAAAGACATTGTGCACTTTTGAGATCTGCAAGATGGACCTCTTAAAAGGAAACACATCCTAGCAGTCCTCTGTACAAAACTAACCTGCTCAGTCAAGGTAGGAGAGGGATGGAAGGAAATATGCTCTCCAGTGAAGAGGTGCTGTATCTCTCTCACTTTTGCTTTGAAGAAACTGGTCCCAAACAGGTCAAAAGGATCAGATGCAACCTACCAGCTCCCGAACTGGAAGCATCTCCAGACCCGGGGGTGTGAAAAAGAAAACTTGTGCTCTTGAAAAATGAGAATCAGTACAGGAAGCTTGCCATGTCCTGCCTCTGGGGTACAAAGGCACTGTTCAGAGCCCAAAACCCCAGTCCATCCCACCTGGTGCAGAACAGCAGCTAAAAGCTGGCAAAAGCTCCCTGCTTCCCCGCAGCCCCATCCTGCTGGGAATGTCACATCCTCGGTGCATTACGAAAAGAAATAACTTCTAGCAGCATGAAAGCAGAAAAGGGAATTGAGGACTGAACAACCTCAGGCCTTCAGTCAGGTCCCACTTACACTCTTTATGGCTTATAGGTTGGGCCCAGGAAAATTAGCCTCAAATTAAAGTGGGCTACTGTGAGCTTCATTAGCAGTAAACAATCCATGGTTCATTAAGGGGTGAGAGACCAGGCTCACTAAAAGCTCTCCGAGGAAGAAGCTACAATAAACTGACAACTGGATATTAAAGGTATAAAACAGGTATTACCACAATATGAGAGGAGAAAAAAATCAGAGCTGCAGAGATGCAAATTCTCCCAACTTTTATTAAAAATCTAGCTTGCAGCTCATAAAAATTTCTGCTACTAATGAGAGAGCAGATTAGGATTTCAAAAAGCACTTAAAAAGTTGGGATCAAATACTACTTCGGACTAGATTTGCACACAGCTTTTCAGATGTAACTGCTTGGTGAAGGCTGGAACATTCTGAGCATCCTTGCATGCACTTTTTTCCTTTAGAACAGGTTTTTCTAAGTCCTTTATTTTGGTTATGTCTGAGATTTCCCACATGCTCTCTTCATCATACAAACAATTCAGTTTACACTTTCCTGGCAGAGTTAAAGAGATTGCCCCAAGAACAAGCCGACATGTAAGCAAATAGAATTCAGACCAAAGAAGCGCTGCTGCAAAGGGCAGCCCCTACCCCTGTGCCAAGCAACAGGGAAATTGGCTCTAAGCCCTTTCTGATGCTTTATTGAAATGTGTTATTTTCTTGCACAGAAGTACCTCTGGTTTGCACAATGCAGTGCAGACTCGCAGCTCTGCGCACACGAGTTTTGGCTAATCAAAAGCAGCAAGCATGCCAGAAATCTGTTTGCCCTATGCAAACAGTGCTACCTTGTATTGATTTCCTCAGCACATGTTAACATAAATCTGACATTAACACGAGCTTACCCACCCCTCCTCTCATGGAGAGCACACTGATTTACAGGCTGTGTTAATGCAGGTTGTGTTCAGACAAACAACTCCTGGTCGTCTCTGCACAGTGATGAGGCATCGTTTGCCATTACCCATCAGATTCCTTGACTGAGCGCATTTTTGTTTGGTTTCTCTTTATTTTTGGAGGCTCCACCACTCTACTGGTCTGTTTTTCTGCATTCTGCTGTAACACAATGCTGCTATGCCAGGCAGGAGAAAGACTCGATCTAATATTTTTTCCCCTTAGGATCCCAGCAGGGGTGACTGCAAGGAATCATTCCGGAGACAAGTTGTCACGCCTTTCATTTATTAGATGTCATATAACAACTCAACCCTCATTTAGGTACTTTAAAAACAACTTGTCTCTGCCTTCCCAAATGGAAAACCCAACAAGCATATTTACAGTTCATTTGACATGTTTCCTCTTCAGTTAAAGACAGGTCCCTCTCTTCTATTCTGTATGATTATTTCAAACATTTTTAAAGAAAACAATTTAACTCTCTTGAATAGAGGTGTTTTTGCGATTTCTAAGTCTAAAAGACTTCTCTTTGTAGCCTTTTCTTTCAGGCAGAAAAATATAAACTAGTCTTACTAATGTTTTGTGCATGTTTCTATTTCTTTAGGTTCTGAAACCAGGCTGGCACTAATCCCATTGTGTGATTATGGGTGCTTTACACTTCTACTTTAACAAGGAAAAAAAACCCACAGTATATCATTCTTTAAATGTTTAAATTTTTAAACATCTGTTAAAATGTCCCATACACCATTTGCTTTCTCTGGTGTAGCTTTGCTCAAGGCAAACCCTGGCCACCAGTCACTCTCACACACCTGATGTATCAGAATGATAACATAAGAAAAATTCCACAGGAAAATAGGAGGTACGAGAAATACCCCCACCCCAAAACATGTGGGAGCACTGTACCCAAATTTTCAGTGTACACAATATCCTGCCTCAATGCTGTGTCTTTGTCCCTAGGACAGGTACCTGTGTGCCTTGGCAGGAGCTGTTTGTTCACAGAATCTGCCACTGACTACCCTTTTAATGTCATTTTTGGTAAATAACAGCTATTCTTTGCTTATAGCTGCTTGTCCCTTCTTCCTTCTATAAAAACTGGGAAGTGACTCTGAATATATAGTTTAAAAAAACAATGTTCTGAATATAATCCATCAGAAAATTAACAGCTATGAGAACACTTGAAAAGAGCAGACGTAGAGGCAAGCAGTGTTGAAAAACAAGTAACAAATTAAAAACCTGGAGAGTCATTGCCGATATTATGACAAGCTGCGCCTTTAAAACCTATTAGAAATAAACAGATTCACAGTAGTAATTAGGGAATTGGCAGTTGGGTACAAGAAAAAGGGAAGGAGAAGCAGATATTCTTGAAAATATTGAAATTGCAAAGCTCTTTGGCTCCATTAGGTTAAATGCTACAATTTAAGCACTTTGTATGTCAGCTCATGAAACTGCAGTGACAGAAGTCTCAAAAATAGGGCTCTCTTTTTCCTTGCCTAGTGAGTAATAGCTAATAATCAGTCAGAAAAACCAGAAAATTCCCCCTGGTTTGCAGAAAGGTACAGCTGTGCTATTGGCTTCCACAAGGTGGCCTCTGCCAGTCATTTTACCCTGCAGTGACACCCCTGCACAAGCTGTGTGTCCTGTAGGCTGATTTATTCCTGCTTTTCAATCCAACCCCTCTTCCTCCCCTAAAGGACTGGGCAGCACACAAAAAAAGACTTTAGGAGCATGAGCAGGCATAAGGACATAAAAAATATGTATGGAAAAGCATAGGAACACCCTGGATTTTTCTTGACAATATACCCCTAAGCTACTCATGCTGAAAAGGGAAGATGCCATCTTTGTGTCAACTGGCAGTACAAGCAACCACTATTCAGATCATATTCATCTGTTGAGGCTGTATCCTTACAGTAAGATTTTACTCTGACTGTTTCTCCTACAAATTCATTGACTGTGAGTGAGCTCTCCTCACATTTCATGGAGGAGCCTGCACAACAAACAGTTCCCTACATTTTTTTTTTTTTTTAAAAACACTTTTCATCTTAAGTGAAGCTGGTGTGGCCTTATCAAAGCTGAAATGCTGAAGTCAAGTGTCAGGCATTAACACAAATGTCAAGTGACTGCAAACTTTTGGATGAAGAGATTTCAATGATTGCAAGGCTGGCCTCAGATTCAGAAAGCCTGGTTAAATCTCATAGTTTGTGTTCAGCTCCTGAGTGACCTTGAAGAAGCTCTGAACTTCAGGTTCCCAGCAATGACAAAGTGAGTGAGTTTTCTGGACTCCCCCTCTGTGTCCTCTCCTCTCTTTGGCCTGTTTGTTTCCTCAGCACAGAAAGGATAACTTATTATTTATAGCATTGCATAGAGTGTGGTTCAGTTTCTGTAGCAATATTCAGTTTGACTGTAATAGAATAAATGAAAAAAGAGAGGCCCTATACAAAGAAAAATACTTCTAATTTAAGCCCAAGTTCTTTACCTAAAAGTAACAGCAGTTCACAGAACATGGTCACAAGCAGCTTTAAGTCCAAGGATGTAAAAACTGTCCTATCTTTGCTATCTGCTAGAAAGAAGCCTCAAATTCTTTTATTTTCAATATACAAATTTTACAAGGAAAAGAGATAGATACTATGACCTACCCAGTCAGAGAGAAAAGCCTGTCCTTAAAATCTGGACTCTTCACATTTCTATTTGTGCAGTTTCCACAATGAACTTCATAAAAGGTTGATACCAGTTTAAAATAGAGAGTTCTTTGTGCAAAGCTGCATGCTTTATTCAAAGCACAAAATATCTTCCGGACAAAAACATGTTCTGCTGAAATAAACAAACATGGATCAGAGAAAAGATAAACTTGAAAGAACCCTCTGGGTTTCAGCAGATTGCAGCTTACAAGTGACCATGTATTTTCTCCCCATGCAGTCTCTTTCTGTCCATCATTTGCTGTGCTTTCTTCTTTTAAACTCACACCTCAAAAGCTGAAAATCTACTGTAGTATTTTTGTACACTAACACTGAGGACTCCTTATGAACTTGCTTTTTGTGCCTAAATTAATCCCTGGAATTCAAGAATGAATTTGGAGGCATCAATGTTCCCTGCAGGTGGCTGTTGTGGGGCAAATCAGAAGAGTGAAAACAGCTGGCATTAGGTTATAAATTGGGGTGCCAGAGCTGCAGTGAGGCTGAAGGACTCTCTACATGCACAGAATTCTGCCCTGGCCTTTATGGAATGAGTAGAAAGAAGACAGAGATATCAGCTACTGCACAGGACTGGATATTTCTAGAAATGTGATTCTACATTTTTTGGATAGAAAAAGCTATATCACATGTCTTCAGCATGCAGGAGGACAGCAAAAATGTGACAGAAGGCATGAGGACATAGCAGAGATCATGTGCCATCTCCTGACAAGACTGCTTGAGGAAAAAATGGTAAAAATTTTATCAAAACAGACAGCAAAGGTGTTAAGTTATAGTTTTCCTATCACAAAGTTGACTTGAGAGGAAGGTAAAGAGGTAGGTTAGGATCAATTTCACATGGCCTCTGGTTTTGTTAACACCTTTCTCAGGATGATGGGAGAAGTTGTTTTCTGGAGATCATTCTTCTCCATCAGGGGGACCTGGATATGTTGGCTAAATTCAGCCTGGCAAGATGAATCCCTTGTCAAGCAAAATCTGAAATGCTGTCCACTGACACCTTCCTTCAGTCTCAGTTCTAATGTTTTTATGTTCCTTCTGGGTCTCTCCAATTGCCCCACCAAAGCTGAGCAACCTAATAGTACAGGCATTCCCAAACAGACAAATATCCCAGAATGTATCCTCAATATCTGCTACAGGAAACAAATTTCTTGAAACTACCTTTCAGAAGCAGTTTTTAGAGAATAGCTTATTACAAGATGGACTTGAGAAAATTAAGCAGCTTCTGTTTACTACTAGTTCATGTTCTAAATATTTTATTAGTCAACTTTTTCAGTTTTGTGAGAAAAGAGGGGTTAAATCGAGAATAACTACCGAAAACTTGTTCAATTTTAAATTAAAAATAGAAGAAAATTCAGGGCTTTTTTCATTCCAGACTATATTTTATTTCTTCTGTCACATTTTCAAAAGGAAGCAAAAGCAAACATTAATGTATCAATTCAGTTGTCTACACATCAGCAGATTTAATGCTGCTGCAGACCCCGTGAGGTGCTCAGGTGAGACTACCAGGTGTGGTACAGGATCTAGAGAGTAACTTTCCCCTTCTGCAGTGTTTGAGGATCCTGGTTATGCCCCTTTCTCTGTATTTTTGCTCTGGCAACTGGATTGGAGCCGAATTATCATGGTTGCATGGAAAACAGCAAAAGCAAAAGGTGGCCTAACACATACAAATCCTGCTATGAGGTCTTAAAAGGAAAACCAAGGCAATTTAAAACTTTTAATCTAATTTCCAAAGCTGGCTGAAATGTGGTTCTGGAACAGCTAGGGATTTGTATGACTGAAAATCTCACTAATCTGGTCTCCAATCTCTATTACCTTCCTCATGTGAACCATTAGGAACCTGCACAGTTCTTAACACAAACCTACATCCTCATCAGTGGAAACAGGACTGGAGTCCTCCTTTATCAGCCACATTTACTGTTGTTATCTGAATCCAAAGTTAAGAAAAGAAGGGACTGCTGGCAAAAAACCAAAAAAAGTTAGAAAAGAGAAAACAGAAGAACAAAGGAAAACAAAGATCTTATAAACTTTATGCCTTGAAGAAAGATGAGTGCTTTTATATTATCACTTTGCCTGAGGGTTTTATTCATAAATCGGTAGAGACAGTGAAGAGTTATGCAGTGATTGAACCACTTTTTGGGTTAGATCATGGATGTCAAAACGCTTCATGAAAGATACCTGAACAGAAAGTCAGTTTTGTGGGCTGATTCACTAAAAAAATAAAAGTGTATTCAGAAGTGTCTAGAACAAAAAGCAGCATGAAGATATCTGGAACACACTCAAGTCACAGACCACACCATTTTGCAGAAACTCATAGAAAATTCAAATCAAAATCACAGTTTTGACTCCAGCAGAAATCACTGCTTCAAGGAGACACTAACCTTAACATGCACTAGGCTTAAAAGGAATTCAAAGTCTTTGCTGTTTGAAAAGGGAAAAAAGCATGACTAAAATTTCCATTATCTTAGCCTTAGAAAATAACTTAGAAAAGTTATTGAAGTATGAACTATAACAGCATAGGGATGCAATATTTATTACACAAATTTATTGACCATAAGCTTTGGAAATGTTTTATTATTATACAGAAGTACCAAGCATCAATCATGTTCTTGTGAAACAGCAAGGAAAGAAGATTGACCTCTCTGGCATTTATGAAACAGTTCAGGATATATTTCCATGTCTCCCAGACTTCTACAGCCACAAAATGACACAGAAAGAGGGGAAGTTCATCTGTAGGGTGTGATCTGGCTGGCATTCCTAAAGTGGAGCAAACTCAGGATACCCATTCAAACAAGCTTTAACAAGTGAATTTGGTAATTAATTCCTCTTGAATTTGTAACTGGCAGTGATCTGACCCCTCCAGAATGAGAGCAGCCCACTGAGCTAATTCACAGCCCAGAGCTGCCTTCAAAACAGGATTTCAGGATATCAACACTTCTGGAGGACGTCTGCCCCCTTACTGGATTTCAAGCTGTTTGTTAAGTTATCCAGACCTGTTCCTTGAAGGGATGGGTTTTCCAGGCACCCTGGATGCTTTGAATACTCTGCCCAGGTGGCTTCTAAGGAAAGGTGGCCACACACTGTCCCTCTGAAAGTCCCTCTCTGGCGGTGTAGGACAGCCTTGGAGCTCTGCAGAGGCACTCGGATCTCAGTTATTCCCCACAGCTGGGAATTACATCTGTGCTTCTTCCTGTGCTTTTCAGATATCCAAAAGAAATCAGGTTCTGCCTAATTATTCAAACAAGGCATAAATTACAGCTCAGGAGGAAAGGTCTTCCACAGGAAATTGTTTCCAGTCTCAAAGCAGCCCAACACCAATTTATTTATTTTTCTCGACCAAGCAGCATAGCCCATAATCTTCATTTTTGTGCTCTGTTTTCACTTGAATGCAGGTGTATGACCAGTCACAGATGAGTGGCATTGTTTTTTTTCAGGGTGGTGATTGGTAGGATGAATTGCCAGAATTGTGAAGCTATTTCGGTTTTGTCATATTTCTTTTTGTCCCAATACCTTAAAAAATAAAACACCTACCCCAACCCCAAATTACCAAAGCACGCGTTCCTGATCACAGGAAGAAAAACTGGTGTTCATTTTCAGCCCTAGAAATGGCTATCAACACATCAATTTCAGAGATCCTCACAGAGACAAATTTCCAAGTATTTTCAAACACTGATTCCCTGAAAAGTGAAGACATTTATGGAGGCACAAGAAGGAGACACCCCATTTCAAAGTTCAGTGCATACAGGGAGACACTATTAAAGTGTGCAGGGAAGCAGCTACCCCTGTTGTCACAGTGTGTTTAACCAGCCAAGTGACAACAGAACAGCTTTTTCCTCTCCATCACCAAAAGAAATATTGCTTAAGCTTCTACATTCACAACACCTTTTTTGTCATTCTTTTCTTAAGCTACTCTTGTTTGCTCAGTGTATTTAGCAGACATTTATCTCACTCTATCAGCAAAGATTAAAGACTCATACTACCTAGTAATCCAATTACCCTGCATGAGAAAAGCAAATGTATCTTTGGTCAGTGCCCACAGAGCTCCAGGAATCCATCACAATATAAAATGAAATCTAATTAATTGTGTGCTTTGGTTTAGCTTCATCCACATCTTTATTTCATTATTTCTAATGGATATGTTAGCAGAGATTTAATAGTTTCAAATGCACAGAACCAATGGGCCAGCTTACCCTAAGGTCAGTCTTCAGATAATTATATTTTTAAAGAATTGTATCTGAAAAAAGTTACTTGTGGTGGGAGACACAAGGGAGAGAGAGTTACAGAGCCTTGGGATAACACAGAACTTATGCAGAAGTCTGAGTGTTTTACGATTCCACTAATCCTCATTTTACTTTTTGAGAGAAGGGGACTCTCATCAAATCTTTTCTGCTTCTTCAAACACATATTTTCCCACAACCTATTAAAGCATCTGGGGGAACTCTGAAGTAGCACAACACTTATCCAAATCCCAGAGGCAGCCAGTCATCTGAGCAAGGTTTGGTGAGGAAAAAAACAAGCCCACAGTGTAATGCTATAGATAAATAGATTGGTGTGATATAATGGAAAAGCACTGGGAAGTAGAAAAAAGGCCTGTGGTCCTGCTCAGAGTTATTTGGGAACCACACTGCATCTCCAGGCTGGGACAGAGCCACGGAAGGGCTGCGAGAGCCAGAGGATAAACCAACACTTCTGTAAAACTGCAGTAAAACAGCAGAAACAAAGAAAGCCTCTCAATATCGTTTAACCAATATAGTGTTATAAAGCAACTTGCCCACAACTGAGAAGTCGAGTTTTTTAGATAGTGAGAGACAATGGCTGGAAATATAAAGCAGACAAAAAAAAAAAAAAAGTCATCACAGTAAAGTTACAAAACAATCTGTTAACAGCAAGGTGATTAGCCATTAGGAGAAACTACTTATAGATGTGGTAAAGTCTTCATTATCTGTGACAGTTGAATAAAGGCTAAAAGCTGTCTAAAACACATGATATAATGCAAATAGAAGTTACAGGGAAAAAACCCACAGAAAGCATTAAAGCAGAGATCAAATTAGGCAATAATAAAGTTTCTCCCCCAACCTTGAAAGCAATTGAAAAAATCATTATTTTCTTGAATGTATTAAAATGAGACAAGACATAAATGTTTTACTGAGTCTGAATAGTTTGTCTGTAGGAAAAGAAAATGTTTTATCCTTAAGTGGTTAATATCTTGTTTAATCAGGGCTTCCACTTTGTTATATACCAGAGCTCTAGGAAAGGAACCGGGAACAGCAAGATCTGTCTCACGAAATAAACCATCTCTTATGAATATCAGCATCCATATTTTCCAAAAGCATCCATATTTNTTGAATGTATTAAAATGAGACAAGACATAAATGTTTTACTGAGTCTGAATAGTTTGTCTGTAGGAAAAGAAAATGTTTTATCCTTAAGTGGTTAATATCTTGTTTAATCAGGGCTTCCACTTTGTTATATACCAGAGCTCTAGGAAAGGAATCGGGAACAGCAAGATCTGTCTCACGAAATAAACCATCTCTTATGAATATCAGCATCCATATTTTCCAAAAGCATATATGAAATTTACTTCCATTACTCCACTCCTTTTTAAAAAGCAAAACCACCATCCTTGAAGCCAATAGGATTTTAAGAACTGAATGCACACTGTTGTCTCCTGGTGCCCTTAGTCTTTCCCTGCTGTCCTGCAGTGTAAGTTGGTAGGATATAAAGCAGGCTTCCCTCAGCCTCCCTGTGGTGAGCACACAGGTTTGCAGTAGAGTGTTTCCTTGGGCACAGCCTTAGGATGTGTGCCCAGCTCCTCCAGGGGAGTCAGCACGTGGGCACAGGTGACTACAGAGGTGACACCGACTTAAACAAATTTTACATGTCCAAACCCAAAGCCCTCCTCCAGAGAAATGTTACAAAATACCTGACATGACAGACCCCTTTACTTTTACAGAGTTACTGAGCTGCCAGACTGCTGCATGCACAGGCTCCACACAGACAAGCCACGGGAAGCTGCCGGATCCCACGGCCACGATCAGAACAGCGTGGCTGTCGCACAAACTCATGCTGTGTTTGTGTGTGCACACACATTTGCTGTACTTTGAACAAAAAGATGTGGCATATGCTTCCCACCTTCAGTCTGGGGTCCAAAGTAAGGTACAGGCATGAGAAGGCAGCCAGGCTCCAGCCCACCAACACCAGCAGCTCTGCCAGTGTCACACCTATCCTCAGTGCAAAGCAGCACTCGACCAGGTATCTTGTGCAGCTTAGTCAAGCCATAAGGGGGAGAGTGTGTTAAACCAGACACAAAACACTGAGTGTTTCACTTATTTTGAGGGTGATGCTTCTAGCTCTTGGCACTTTAAAAAAAAAAAAAAAAGGAAGCGTATTTGTAAAAAAATGAAAGCAACCTGCCCTCCAAACACACAGGCATGTACAGACTCAGGCAAATCTGGGGAGTTGTGCAGCAAGGTAGTGTTAATTTGACATTGAGCTTTGCTCCCTGTTGGTTAATTGTCAAATATAAATTAAATTGTGTTAGTGTTGCAAACTACACACAGGTCATTTTAACTCGAAGTTGAAGTATATGAAAGGCCTGAGACAGAAAAGAGAATCTTGGGGAAGGGAAAAAAAAAAAAAAAAAGAAACAAGAAAAAAAGAAAAAACCCAAAGGAGGCAAGGACATGATGACAGTTCAAAGAAAATATAGCACAAAGATGATTCTGTTTGCTTGAAGCTCATGCACTGCTACTGAAGTTGTCTACTTTATGAGGCTGGTCTTAAAGACAGGTACAAAGGGAAAGTTAGTCAAAAAATCAATTCTATTCTCTAAGTTCCCAGCAGTTCCCCGGCATCCATCAATAAAATAACCAATGCAGGATTTTTTGTTCTGTGCAGTGTGGCCTTAAAACAAGTAGAAGAAAGTGTTAGAAGAAATCACACACAGAGTCATGGAAAGCCACTGTAAAATTGAAATTACTTGGAGAATTTCATGAATGAAGCTAGAAGATGACTCATGCCGTCCTCCTTTGTCCCACAGGGGAAGTTTAAAAGGGCATCTCAAACAGGTATTTCATAACCATGACTTTTTCTGTGAATGAAAGGCAGAAGCCCCACTGAGAGGCTTGCAAAATGTCCAGAAGCACAACTATCTATATTTTCTTTGAGAAACCACTTGCATCTTTCCAAAAGACAAAAATGGATATAATGACATGGGATTTACTTAACAAGGTGTAAATGAATTAGATTTGAAGTGAATGCAATCTACCAGCTGGTCAACATAGCCAAGTAAAGAGATTTCTGAAGAATCAAGCAACCTTTTCCTCTATAAGTAAAATATTTCTAACCAAGTAGAACTTGAAGCCTTCTGAGCCATTTTCTGTACTTGGTCTTGGAGAAAAAGCAGCTCACTGCACACAGAGTGCAAAGTATTGCAAATCCCTGCCAGTCTGTACTGCACTGAGGCAAATGGAGGTAGAGATCATTACTGACACCTTCAGCAGCCACACACAGCTTGCCTTTCACTGGGCTCCTCAAGGCCTTCGTGTGGCTCCTTCTTGAAGAAAGGTGATTTTTACTTCTTTAATCATAAATTCATTATCTCAGTTTGACGACTGCTTGCTAATCTCCTGCTGATGCTGTGATCTAAATTTAGTGCTCAGATTTTGAGTGCTACACTGGCTACAGCCCTCTGTAGGTATGAGGTATGGCAACCTCTGTGATACTGCTCTATTTAAAAGTTATGCACTATCCTTCTGAACAATTTAAATAAGGTACTTATTAGAGTTTCTGTCAGGTTCTTTAAACTTGGCACAACTGCTATTGAGGCAAAACCACCAAAAGTTCCATGAGATCAAAAAAAAGAGCAGAAAAAATCCTACACAGGCTTTGGATAACAACTGGAGTAGTCACTGGTATGAAAGAGTTAATTAGTCTCTTTTTACTTCCAGAACAGAAATGGAGTTTGACTTTCTACAATATATAACCAATCTCCTGAAAATAGACATTGCAAGGTAGTTGTGACTCTTAATTGCTTTTGTTATTACTCACTAGTCAATCCCTTCAGAGAGCTGAGCTACAGCTTGGCAGCTGCACCTTCCAGAACTTCAGTGGGATTTGCAGGTGTTCAGCAACTGCCTGGATGTGGTTGTTTGCTGTTTTGACAGCTAAGCTATGCACATCTTTCTCACATAATAGAATAACACCTTGGGAAGCAACAACATAGGCAGGATGAAAAACATACTTCTTTGAGGCTGTTTCTCTCTTTCTTCTGGATGAAAATATGTTGGAAACCAGAGCTAATTTTCCCATTTGGCTTAGCACAGGTACTTGTGTGGCATACCAGCCCTCACTGCTTTGCCCTTACATAATTCTAGGCACATACGTTTCGCTTTCAGTTCTTTCATTTAATTTCCAATGTGATTTACATTTTTCATGTTTACATGCAATGATTCAGTTGTGGATGCCACTGACAACCAGCAGGGCTCTGATGGGTCTCACAAAGAGGTTCCTAAAGCAGCCAAGGAAATGATTGTAAGAAATTGAGTCCAACAAGGCAATGCTGGGTGAGCCAACAGTACCTGTTGTAAACCAGAGCACACCAGTGATGACTCAAGAGCCTGCAGGTGCCGTGCTGAAGCAGTTCTACCATTTACTATGATTTGCTCACACGGCCTTGATGCTTAGAAATTTCAAAGGAACTCAAATATAGTGTTGCACTTGGGGGTCCTGAGGCTCTCTGTCTGCAAAGACACTGCCCTGAAACCAAGAAGAAATCAGCAGAAGAGAACAAGGTGTGGAATCCAGCTCCTTGCAGGCTTCATGACAGTGTCAGCACAGCCAAAGCATGGCATCCCTCATGTGCCCTTCCTAAGCAGTAGCATTGAGGGTGAGCTTTGAGCAATGGAGCCAACACTGGTTATGGAATCACTCTCCAGACCTGAATTATGAGAGGCTGTCAGCACCTTTCATCAACATGCATCATATTGCTTAGCTAATGGACCCTGAAAAGGATCTACTATTTTTCAATATTTTTTCCCATTATTGTAAATAGATGAGATTCTGCTCCAGGCCACGTAAGAAAGATGAAAAATTAAGAGGAAGAGACATGAATAAATGCAGAGAATGTGAAAAAAGAATGTGATTGCTCTTATTTTTTTTCCCTCAGCAAGGCATTTTTTCCCCCTTGAAGAAATTAGCAGTTGAACTGAGAAGACAGCTGAAGTTACCAGGAATGCAGTATGGGACAAGCATTCAAAAGAAGCAACACTTTCAGTAAAAAAGTATTTACTAGTTTCAACATTGTATCAGCATTTTTTTTTTCCTAATCGGTGATTCTAAATCTCTTTTTAAAATAAGAAAACCCCCAAACTTGGTTAATGGCACAAATATGAAATCTAAGCATAAAAAAATGTTAAGTTTTTACACAGCGTTATACAGATTTTATCAAAGCAGCTCAATTAGCTGTAAACAACAGTTCTTCTTAAATAAAAAAGGTACCTACGTAAGCTGTCTGGTCTGAAAAATGACCTCTGTGAATCCTGAGAAATGAAGCAAACCCCACATTCTCAAAAGCCCTATTTTTAATGCTACTTTTAATCCAAATTTTAGCAATCCATCTGTGCATTTGAAACAGAGTTTCTGAACTTATCACCATTTAAACCTGTGTAAACACATACAAAGTCAAGGCAGTGCACGGGAACAGAATCTTGACAGAGGCAGTTTGCTGCCATTTGCAGGCTGGGATGAATGCGGAGGGTCTCTTCTCAGATTAGTTCTGCCTTTTTTTTCTGACTGAAACAGGTTTCAGCTTTCAGGGTCTCTCAGCTGATATCTTTATTATATAGATTCATATGTTTTTTGCTATTAATTTGGTAAGGAAAACTGAAGAAAATTTAAGAACAGATGAACTCTGCGATTTGCAAACCTGACACTGAGCACTGTGAGAAATTCAAAGTATTCCTGCTCTGGGGACTTAACTTGAAAGTTTAAAGGAAGGAAACAGACTGATAACCCAACCTCCATAGTATTTCCACAAATATAAACTGGATTCCCTTCTCCCTGGGTTTTATTGGTGGGGGTGTCTCAGATTTTGTGGGGGTTTTTTGTTTGTCGGTTTTTGTTGTTGTTTTGTTTGGTTGGTTGTTTTTTTACTGAACTAGTTAAATAGATGTATAAACACAAAATGAGCACAGAGAAATTATAATCTTGTAACTACCATAGTCCTGACTGCTCGATTGAATCTTCAGGGCACCATTTAATATTCAGATGCACAAAAAACCATTTAAATAATGCTAGGGTTGGGCTGTGCCACAAACCGACAGATGCTGGGCAATTCAAAGTTAAGGATGACACTTCATTACCACTGTTCTTAACAAGGGAAAGCAGAAGCATGTAAATTAAGGATATAATTTCAGCCTTTCAAATGAATTCTTCAGGATTTATTGGTGTGTTACAACAGTAATGTTATTTTAAGCACAGTTTTCTGTATGTTAAACACTAGAGACCTTGTCTGTATTCCGGCAATAATAAATATCAAAAGCTGTAAGAAAAGTAAGTGATAAAACAGAAGAGTCAGATTCCCAGTGAACTGCTAAATAAATCCCTGTAAAATTCCTACCATATTGTTGGGAGGGGAGTGGGAAAAAGACTCTGATGGTGTGAACTTCCAACATCATACCAAATGCAAACACAGAAGGTAAAGCTTGGCAAAAACTGAAAAAGAATGTTGCTGAACTATTATTCACACATGGAACACAAAACATTGTGGAATTAATTCATCTGGCACAGACAGTTCTGTCTAAAGTCTCATTTTATAATTCTTTATTTGTGATGTAAATACACAGCAATCATAACATTAAACTTCTATACACAGAGTTAATTCTGAGATGAGTCTTAGTGATATTTATTTTAGGATGGAAAATTAAAGGAACTGTTATTTTCTCACATGTAGTTACTAATTGAATGCCTGAAAACAGATTTAATACAAGTGCTTAATAAACAAAAAGCTAAATGGTACAAAGTACTGAACTTCTCCAGTACAGGGCTACAACTGTGGACACTTTTGATGTGATCACTCCTGTGTTTTTTGCAGTTCATTACAGGTATATAATTTATTAACCTGTGAGAAGCCCACGTAACACTCTCAAATATTTTTTTTTTTTTAGGAAAGAGAAGTGAAATAGATTCTCTTTCATTCATTTTTTCTCTTCCAAAAACAATCAAGTATGACTAGGAAATTACCTGAAAATTAGAACATTTGTTACTACAGATACAGATTTTCAGGCTCCTCATAAGTTGAGTCCCACCCATGACACAGGATTATATATATAAGCTTAAAAAAAATACAAAGAGAGAAAAAGAGACTTCAGCCATAAGAAGCATGAACTTCTGTGAATCTGAATTAAAGAAAGAGACAAGAAATGGAAAAAGAAAGAGAAATATCTAGTTTAGTAAAGACCGAAGGGACAGTACCATGAATATAGGATTGCATAGTATAAAATACATCTTCAAAGCAGCTGAAGCTTAAAAATTCAGAGGAAGTCTTTGAAAGCATATACAACCACATAGAAAACTGTCTGAAACCTACCTGTCAAGACAACCAATTCAACTGTATGTCTGAAGGATTGCTTTACAGGTCCAACACACATTTTCCTAAATTCATGCCTTTTATTTCAGTGCCTTGTTTAAAGAAACCATACTACACAAGCTATTTAAGAACTAGCCTCTAATGCTAAACCAAAAAGGTTGTCTCACTCACAATGAAAGATTCAGACTTCTTATGCAATAAGAACACTGGTATACTCCAAGCAGTTACTTATTTCACCCCATAACAAACTCAGTGGGATGTTTGCATATTCTGGGACAACAAGCTTAGAACCACCAAAGTACCATGAATTAAAAAAACAAGAAAAAAAAACCCCAAACAAACCAAAAAACACCAACAAAACCAACACTAACAAAAACTAAACTGAAAAAAAAAACCCATAAAATGAAATAGAACACTCACTAGGTAGAAGCAGGCAAACAGAAACAGGTCACCATGATACAGCTGCAGAACCAAAAACCACACCTGTAAGCCTTTACCAATTTAAAGGCAGCTTCACTCAAGTAAGGGGGTAAGAGGAAAAAAAAAATCCAACAAAAAAAAAAAGTTTCAGAAGAACACAAATGTGTATGGATTATGTTCCCAGAAAAGGCAGTGTTCCTACCTTGTTATATTGCTTCAGCAATGATATGTAACATAAAACATTTAAAGTTGTCAGCGGTGGAAAATTTGTTCAAGTTCTTATGACGAAAAAATTTTTTTGAAAGATGGGTACCTTTTTTTAGTTCCACTGAATTCTCCTAATGAAATACTTTGAATCAGCAAGTGAAAAGGATGAGTGAAGATAGCCTAAGCCTCCTTGATTCTAGAGGATATAAGCATCACACTGCATAAAGTTAGCATATGAACCAGTTATCTGATAAGTCACAGAGAAAATTATTCATCAAAAAATCCAGCCTCAATTCTTTCCAAATCCCCTTAAAGGAAATATACTTACTACCTACCAATACAGTATTATTTTTATTTCATGAAATTTAGCATATAATTTGCTTTTCCTCTTTTCTTTTGTATTTTTAAATACTTGCAGCCCAATATATTTCCTTCTACCACTTTCAGCTCCAAATTCTCCTGTAGGAATGAGTCTCAGACCTGTTTTTTTTTTCTCTCTTGTCTTGCATTTAATTTTCTTTACATTTACAACCTTTGAAATCAATATCTGAGACAAAGATAATGTAAAAATACTTATTCAAAAAACCAAGATGTATCTTAGTCCACTTTGGCAACTAAAAATAAAATTACTTTGCCTTACCTTTTTTACAAGTCAAGGCAGCTGAACAGATACATAAGTGGGGAAAAGAGCTGAATCCCATAGTTACAACTTTTCCTGTTGTGCCGAATAGCAAAAACTGTTAAATTAGTTAACATTTTAAATTTAGTTAAAAATTAAAAGAAGAAAAACCATAGGGAAAAAAACCCATACTTCCTAATGGGACTTGTTTGTGTGTATTTTCTAAGCCCTTCTCTCCAAAGTAACTTTAGAAATATAAACAGGACTGAAACTCCTAGTTAGAGATTTTCTAAATCTCTTGTGTTTCTTGCACCTAAGAGAACCCAAATTTTCCCTTCTCTCTAAGGGGCATCAGTCCCTGTAGTTGAATTTCAAGCCTTGCAGTTAAAATGAAGGGGGACACTGGTCCTCAGAGTGAGCCCACCTGTGGCAGAATTCACCGACTCCAACCACTTCATCTGGAGTAATCCCACAGGATTGGTTTACAGGCCAAGAACCAAACCCTGGAGAGCTGCAGGAGCAGAAATGTGCCAACAGGACCTGCCCTTTGGGCAAGGGGAGAATTTCCACTCTGCAGATTCCTCTGACTGAGGCAGCATGCCAAGAGATGCTTCCAGCCTGGCAGCATGTCCCATGATATCCTAAAGTTGATTCAGAGGGTGTTTTCTCACCCTGAAGCAATTTACTGACACATTTGTGGGGACTGCTGTGGATTTTGTTTTGTTTATAGTCTTGCTAATGAAGAGTTTGTTTGTGTGAGTGCAAGTGCTCCGGGAAGAAACCTCCAATTTATCATGCTTGTGTTGACATTGCTTCATCTGCAGCCTAAACACAAGCAGAGGCTGCGCAGAAATCTTATGGGTGGTTAAGTGCTTAATACCATGCCTAGCACACCAAGAAGAGCTGCCAAGGAACCCCATGGATTAGGTGACACGTGTCTCTCCAAATCAGCAGCTGATTAGGACAGTTGTATGATAGAACAATGCTCTTAGTCCTACAGCTTGGTGAAGAATATGAAGAAAAATGGAAAATGTTCCAGTAATTTATACAATGCAGAGCAGATCTTCATGAAAATTCAGTTCTATTTTAAAGAGGCAGATTATTCAGTATATACATACCTGCAGCAGGCTCAAGCCCGTTGGAAAATTTGCCACTATATATGAGAAGGAGGAAATGTACTGATGAACAGAACTGATGCTGCCAAGCAGGAGAAATAAAGTGCAAAGGAATAGGAAAAAGAAATCAATTTCCCTTATCGCTCTCCAGCTGCACATTGTGTTTCTGTCTGTCATGCTTATATAGGCAAATCATTGTATTATCTTTCCTCCTGTGGACAGTTCCTTTGAAGCATTTGTGAAATGGAGGATGTGTATGACTCGTCAAAGGCTGTGACCCTGATGATAAATCTGTACACCTCCCAAAAAAAGTCCCTGCTGTGCTCCTCTGGTATAGATCTGCTCCAGAACATATGGGTTCAGAGTCAACCCTATATTATCTGGAAGATTTTCTTCTTCCTTTAGAATTCAGCTGGGGACAAAGCAGACTTTTAAAATGGTTGACGTATCGTGGAGACCTAAGGTTCAGCCGTTTCCATGGTACTTGCAGAAGGTCCACAGACTTTACAGTGCTGAACAGGCTGCTGAGAAAGGGATGACCAGTGTTACTCTGACCAGGAGTCACTGTGGCACCTGCCAGCTTTAAACAGAATGTGTTTACTTGTGAGGGCTGCCAGCTGAGAAGAAAAATAAAACAACCCACTGTGAACATCTTTTACATCAAGAGGTGGAACCCAGAGGTTCTGGTACTCTGAATTCTGGTGCACTCTCCCACTGCCCTGCAAATTCTTCCAATTAGAGTCCTTTTACCTCTCTTTGCTGAGTAAGCCACCACCAAAAACCAGTATTTTTAAGAAGCCATTTTCATAATAAAAAGCATCCTATTTTATAGCTAATAGGGAGGGTCCTGCCAACCAAAGCAGACTGCGGGCATGGTAAAGAGGCCCCTAGCAACATCAGAGCTTTGACAGATTGCTGCAGCTCAGGATCTTTCCCCATCTTCTCCCTCAGCCCCCAAATCTCTAGTCATTCAAGTAAGTGCCTTGGGATTTGGGATTGGAAGGTGCTAGGAGGATGTCAGTCATCGTAACGATAATTATCAGACTTAGACATTATGCATTATTTATTCCAAATATTTATTCATTATTGTGTCCCAAATTAATGCAAGCTATTTGAGGCAAATCTATTTCTTATGGAAGTATTAGTGAGAGAAATTATGATGCAGAAAAAAGCAAGCTACCAGCCAAAAAAATAAACCTTGCCAAGCTCCTTCAAAGAGTGATAGAGAGAGGGGAAAAAGAGAGAGAAGAACGTTTTAATAAGATGATTGATCCTAAAGCTGTCAGGCTGTATTATTGACAGTATGCAAGCCTCTTCTGGGAGCACAGATGTTGATCTAATATATTTGGTCCATGATCTAATTTAATATGTTAGATGTCCTCTTGGTAGATTGTAAATTTTCTTCCAGTTCTTAGGGGGAAAAAATCAGAAAAAAAAAAATCATAGTTGCAAAAACTAAGATTTTTTTCAGCAAGAAAGTTTACATATTATGTAAGGTAAACCGGAACAGCTTTTTGGACCTAATAGCATTATTCTGATTTTTGTCTGTCAAAATCCAGTTTAGTATGAGTAGCCCACAAAGTAGAATTGCGGTTTACAAAAATTTCACCTTAGCTTTGCTACCAGTTGTTCTTAATATGGTTTATTATTTTTCTTAGCACTCCAATGACAGCAAAGGACTGAGGCACAACCCTATGGGCTGCACAGACATGTAGCATAGCAGGAGGTAGATGAGATACACTTTGACCAAGAGGCAAATACTAGAATTATCAGCAACAGACCACTTCTACAAGCTGAAAGGAGGGCTAAAGAAGCTAAGAGATTTGCTCAGCCTTGTAGGGTCATCAGTAGTGAAATTAGCACTCTGAGGTTTTGTGAGCTGACAAGTGACAATTTTCTTGTAAAAAAAGTTGAAAATTAGTTTTTCCTCTGTGTGTATATATTTTTAGAGAAAACTGCTTTACAAAAGAATAAATAACCAAAATATATGGGTGTGCAAAGATGCAGTGCTGTGCTAAGTTCTTTAACCCGCTACTCAATTTTGACATGCTTTTCCTCTGTATTTACCTGTTACTCTTCTTATATTTACATGGGAGGGCTTCAGAAAAAAAGGCAATTTTTCTATTTTTGTGTTTGAATTCACCTGAACCCAGGAAATAATGTTGTACAAAACTCTAGTAATATAATAATAAATTAAAACATTTAATTTAAAATGTTAAACCTTACTTTTTTGGGTATACTTCCTTTTTTAACTCTTTTGACTCTTTACACTTTTAAAAAATCAGAAGGGACCAGAAAGAGAGGAATAAGAAAATGGATTCATATATCCATATGATTCCTCATTGTAAAGGCCAGCCTCAATTTGCTTTTGCTCTTCTGCTCCTTTTCTTCAGTCTCAGCATTGGATCTAAAAAGAGGATATGTGCCCATATTCAGCAGTCCTTCCACACCACTGAATAGGAAATATGGGATTTTGATCTTTCAGAACTACTTACTTGGCATCTAACCATAATGTGTCACTTGTATTAGAAATCAAAACTCTTACAGGTCCTGACCTGCAGCAAGCCACTGCCAGGAGATGCAGACACCCACGTAAAGCAAAATCACTGTGCTCCTGCCACTGCACTGAAAGCTTCTTTAGTCCATGGATACAGAGCAGCAGCTGGGCAACATCAGCCCAGCTGTGTATCGACCACAGGATCCTGCCCCAACAGCAAACAGCAAGGGCCAAATATAGAGTTAACACAATCCTATCGTGATATTTCTGTGGAATACTCTCCCAGCTTACAGTGACCTTCAGGCAAGGTCGTTTTTAAAACAAGAGTGAACTCAACAGCTGAGTATCACCAGAAATCTGTTTGGATCTTGATATATGACAAGGAAAAAAGAAAAAATTCTTATGTTGCCATGACATAAATAGTGGGAAGTTTCCTTCTGACAGACCACAAAGGAGAAGGTGAGCAGCAGGTTAATTGCATTCTGATGGGAAATTTTATTTTTAAGTTTTCTATCTCTGTTTCTCTCCTTAATGTTGTCACAACATTTTGATGTTAGTTTAATGCAAACAAGATTTAAACAATGAGTATTTATATTCCTTCTGTTATAGTTCCATCACAGTGAAAGACAAGAACTCAGCAATCTACCAGCCAGCCAGAGGCAGAAGGGGCAGAGAGAGAAGAGAGTTTCTGTTTTACAGCAAATGAAACTTAGAAACTTCTTCAAAGAATTTTAAATGAGAACCAGACTGGCACTTGCATGTAAATGAACACTGTGTTTATCAGAGCAGGAGAGTAGTGAATTTGAGCACACCAATCCACCACAAATGGGTCCCTTGGACACTGCGTGAAGCCTTCTCCTGTCCTAAGGCAGTGTGAAGCAGAAATGTTCTGCCTGACCTCTTTTAACCCAGATCATTTAAAAAGCAAGAGAAGGAGGAAAGAGGTTTCGAATTAAGGAAATAAAGAAGAGGTGCTCACAGCTTCTTACTGAATTTTATAGTTCTGCAAACTCAGACAGTGAGGATAAGTGGCAGACCAATACCGTTCCAAGGATGTAAATCAGCGTTTCCAACCCTTTTCTGCCCTTACCCCCTCTCGTTGTGTGCAGACGTTGAGCCTCTCCAAATATAAAAAAATGCCATCTGCTTGAAGATTTAGCTTTGGGAAGCAGGAATAAATAACAGGTTTAATTTTTCCTTTGTATACCCGAAGGGAGGGTGGAGGGAACCCACCTTCTGTTAATACTGATCAATTTGATTAAAAAAATAATGTTGATATGGAAGAGAATGATCTAAGTGAAGCTCTAAAACAGTTGGGAACATTAAATGATTTCTCTCACACCCAAAGAAATCACTACACATACGGAACAGGGAAGAAAGAGGGAAGTCAGGAGCTCAGAAACTGCAAAGAAATGAGAAGTTTACTTAACAATGAGCAATGATTTTAGCTAATACATACATTATGTTTTGAATGAAGACTTTTTCCTTTGAAAAGCATAGGGCTTTTATGGAAAACCTGAGGAAGAAAAAGTAGATTAAATAATTTTTTTATTTTTGAAAATTATTTCAATATAAAACAATGTTTTGAGTTTTCATCTGATGCTATGACCAGTAAATTGTTGTCTAAAGATTTAGACTATGCCTTACCATATAATCCATATTATCAAACTACCTATACACAGTGATAGATTCAGGCCACAGTAACACTCCTGGAACACAGGACAGCATCATCACACAGATTAACAATGGTCAACTGAAGCTTCACTATAATAAACTACTTTCCCAGTCCTGCAAAAATTCCATGATTAATCTTGTAATCATAGAATTTTTTAGCTTGGAAAAGGATTATAAATCATCACATCCAACTGTTAAGTCTACCACTAAACTATGTCCCTGCATTGTGACATTCACACTTTTAAATACCCTCAAGGATGACAACTCAACAGCTTTGCTGGGCAGCCTGGGAATTGAAGCCACAGCTCCTGAAACCTAATTCAGAACACATACTTAACTTCATCTCCTATCCAATTTGTAAGCTGGGAGCAGCTGATGGAGAACTACACCTCATTCTATCACCTTTGGATGGTGGGCATTCAGAGCCACAAGGTTACATCCGAGTCTCTGAGGCTTTCATGTCATAGATCCTTGGCTTGTATCAGATCAGAGAATGTATGCAACAGTCTTTACAACAATGCAATAGAAAACTCTACTTTTTAAAATCTCCTGTAAGAGCTTGCAAAATGCAGATACAAAACAGTGTGAACAAGACAAAGAAAAGAAGGAATTTGCCCAGTCCATCATTTTACAAAGTAGTGATGAAGAAGGTTAAAGATCTCTTCTAATTATTTAGTGTTGAATATTCCCATTTGTTTTCAGTCTGTCTCCTTTAAGGGAATATTCCTGGCTGATCGGAAAGTGCTCAATACAAGTCCCATCTTTTAACTTCTGTCCTTTCACTCATGCTTGAACACCTCGACTCTCTCACCTCTTTCTTTTCCCACACTGGAAGGTGAAGAATGGAAATGAAGGGAGCGGGGCAGGGGACAGACACACCCTAAGCCACTTGAACGGCTGAGAAAGGTTTCTTTGAGACAGAAGTGCTGCTGTACAGCAGAAAGCAAAGCTGTGCAGTTTTTTGGCACTAACAAGGGGCAGGAAAGTTTGCAGGCAAAGCTAAGGAATACAACTGAATGCAGGAATGAGGCTGATTGCTGGTGGGAAGCTGGGGTAGAGTTGTGCTGAAGAATTTTATGAAGTAACTAACAGGAACTCACTGTGCCTACCAAGTTCTTAAACAGTTCTACACAGTCTGGGCAACCATGTGCTGCCTCTCTATTTGCATATCTATAGGCAGGGCAGGGCACTGTCAGTTTAGCACAACATATCAGAGGAAATCTGAATAGTACAGAGCTTGATTATTAAAAAAAATATAATTTGAAACTAGAGATCAGACCATGCTCCACCAGAACAAATGTGATGACCACTGAAATCCATTTAAGGTTATCAGCAGTAAGACCCAATAAAATGGTATAAAAAGGGCCATAAATATCAGAGCAACTTCAATAGTTATTCAATGGTATAAAACACACCATTCCAATTAAAATAGAGATGACAATGTACTATATCTTGATTCTTATGTCTCAGAAATTAGACTTGCCCCAAGACTTTCAGACATACATTGGATTTTTCTGTATCTAACTTTCTTGGTTTATTAGGGCTGCTAAGTCAGCAAAAACATTGTAATATGTCACTTGCTACGTTTTAATTCTGCTGAAAAATCTATTCAGTTCTCCTTTAAGAATTCGAGAATATCCTACAGGAATCTGTCATCAGCAAAAAGCATTGCTATTCAAAAGAAAAAAACAGCATGTCTCTGATAAATATCAGAAAAGTCCTTTGGTGACAGTGATGTACTTCATTAATTTATTTATTTATCACACAAATGCATTCAAAAAAGCTCATATCATAAAACAAAACATGGGATCAATCTAGCCTTATGGATATTCCCCTTGCTGGGCTATTCCTCCCATCACTCGGGTCTGATGCCCTGTAAAGCTGTCATTTTCAAATCAGTTCATACCTCAAAAATTCAAGCACTTGCAGCAGGTAAGGTCTGCCCATGTAACTCCACTCTCCTTATCTTCCTAAAATTTAGATTTCAGCTGTCAGCTCAATTGCAAATTTCTCATTGAAATGCCATTTCACCTCAAGTTTTCTCCTCTCCTCCACCCTCTCCCTTTCACTAGCAGAGCTGTTTTGAATCTGGCTAGTTCTGATCTGTATGACAAAAGGGTAACAAGACCGAACTAGAGCTAGATTTCATCAGGTGCATCAGGGACTTTCTGGTAGACAAATGCTGGATCTTATCTGAAACCCAGATTGTTTCTCCGAACAATGGGGGCACTTGCTTCTACTCTCACACATTTTCAATAGCAGATGTAGCTCCACAGGCTGCAGGATAGTCACTCACAAGCTTGGACTAATCCGGAACTTCTACTTCAGGGAAAGTGCTGCTGCAGAACAAAAATCCATCCCCTGTGGATCAGAATAAGCATCTAGGAAGAGAGTACCTTGCCAAGAATTTGCAACTGCGAAACCCTGGAATAATCCCATGTAGGACCTGCTAGATTTTGGATAAACTCTTAGATGTACCTCTCATTCGTCTGACCACAGAAGGGACACTGGTACACAGATTCTTAACCCTGTCTTAAAAGACTAAATTTACAGTGGATTAGTGTGGGTTTAAGCAGCCTAGCTTTGTGAAGCAGATGTTTTAATAGATCACTGAAGTTTGTAAACCATACTTCTTGATCAAGCTCAAGTAGATTTAGGAGTTTTTCTTCAGTTAGTTTTGCTGTCATTGAAATATCCATACATTGGAGTCTAGAGCTCTTTCCAATTCCCATAGACAATTCCAAGCAGCATTTCCTGCTTGTTCTGCACAAACAGAAACACTCATTTAAAACAGCAGCTGAGACCAGGAGAGGTCCCCTAGATGCTTGTGTTTAGGCACCTTAATCCTGCTCTAACTACATGGAGAATTAGTCTGTCACAATTCTGTTCATCTGATCATGTTGCAGCATCCCTGATGTGAGTGTGCCTCTTCAAGGCTCTTTCTTGTACAGGCTAAATGGGAGCTCAGCACTGAAAAGCTGGCCACATGCTGGACCTGGTTAGACTCTGGAAGCCTGGCCTGAGTGTCAGTATTGCATTATTATTCCCCAGGGCTCCCAGATGTCTGTAAGCAAAATTTGAGCTCTACAGAAAAGCTTGTCCTGTCCAAATAGCTCTGCCTTGTGAGAATGGCAGGCACCAACAGGAATTGTGAAGAAGTGTCATGGTGTCTGGGGTGAGAAGCCACAAGCTGGTCAGTGCCACTGTTCAATACAGTTCCATTCTGACTGACAACTCAGGCTGCAGGAACTAATAATCAGCATATTCAATTAAACTGCATTGGGATCTGGACTCTCACATCCAGCTAGCTTAGGTATTGCTGTATTGCTGAGGTAGTGGCATTTCTGAGTCAGAAATTAAATCCTGTTTCCTTTATTGTATTCCTTATGTAATGATATTATAGAGGGAAAATAAATATGTAAACTCCAGGCTTTGTGCTTCCTCAAGAACAGCAAGGTTTCTTTGATATGAATAGTAATTAACCAGGGGAATGAGAACCGAGAGCTGTAGTGTTACTGGGCATGTTAAAGTTAAGACAGGTTTACATGAGTTTTACTCAGAGATAACAAAGTTTGAAGATAAATTCAATCAGGGAAATCCTACAGGAGCAGGGAACACTTGCTGACAAGCACAGTGTTTCTGCAGATTTACAAACCTGTGAAACTCCCTGGCTTTGGACCATTCTCAAATGACTTGCCCAAGGCCACACAGGGGATGTGTGACAAGCAGCCAAGATCCCCCAGAGACCCTAGAGACCCCAGAGATCAGTGCTGGTGCTTCCCAGGCCCTGATCCCAGGTTGCTACAAGAGCAGCTCCTCACTGTTTCGACAGAAAGACTCATTATGGCAGATGCCAAAAGTTTATGTTCAGGAATGCATCTCCAATAGGGAGATCAGTAAGACTCACACACATTGAAAACGTCCCCCAGGAACTCTTACAGCTAACGACATCCATTTTCAAAAAAATAAAATTAAATTAAAAATACTCTGTTTTCAAACACCAACACTTAGAACCAAACATCTTGCTAAGTAACTGAAGGAGGAGAGAAGAGAAAAAAAGAGAAAGAGAAGAAAAAAAGAAAAAGAAAAAGAAGAAGAAAAAGAAAAAGAAAAAGAAAAAGAAAAAGAAAAAGAAAGAAAAAGAAAAAGAAAAAGAAAAAGAAAAAGAAAAAGAAAAAGAAAAAGAAAAAGAGCTGTAATTCTGATATAAAAGTGCTTTTTTTTGACAAATGCTTTCTTATTTGCCCCAAAGAAAAAATATCCAGGAATATGTTTTTCTTTGACATGCTGGCAAAACTACTGAATATTACGTAAAACAGGGCTGCAGGTTAAAGAGGGAGGTTATTTGTGTCAAAAAGTACTCTAACTTTGTGCTGCTGCTGCATTGGAAACGAAACAAATTTTAAGGAGTACCTTTCCCCCATGGAGGTTGGATATGTTTCTTGGTATTTCAGGTGTGGGAGCAAAGGCATTAGGAGGTCAAAGAAAACATGGAGGAGGAGAAAAATGGAAAATAACACATGCAGGGTTAGAGTCTTGGTATCCTCTAACCGGTGTTCATCGCACAGGTGTTCAATAAACACAGCAAATATAGAAGGAAACTGTCATTTGTAAACAGTTCTTGCCCCAAGATCTGTTTATAAGCAGAATATGTAAATTCTAGTTGCAGTTTCCTGTTCATAAAATATATAATTAAATTGGAAAATACTCTATCTGTGGGATTTTTTTCATGCTGGTTTTCCATGGTCCTGCTGCTTAGTTTCATTCATAGGTGATAAAATCTCAGATGATGCCCCATTTCTTCATACCAGTGTCTTTAATGTAATCCTTAATCCTCATTAAAGTTCTTCAAACAAGGCTTTAATTCTAAAAGTTGGGAAAAAATTATATATTGATTCTTTCCTCCAAGTGAAGTCAAATTTCTCCTTTAAATGCCGTGCTGTGAAAATAAATCAGTCTGTCAGCAAATGGCTGCTCCTGGTTTCAGACCCTTACTCCTTGAACAGAGCACACAGAGAGCATCTGCTCTCCTGCCATGCTCTTGGATATTTGGAGGGAGCCTTTTGGGAAGGGGGAGCCACCCTGAGCTCTTGGGTGCAGTAGTGCAGCAGAGCCTGTGACAGGAAAATTAAAATGTCCCTACAGAGGGGGGAGGTTTTACACCAGCTAATGTCTGAACAAACCGTGAAGGAAAGGACCGACTTAGAGACTGGCCAAAGTCAAGCTCACAAGATGATGCCAAATTTTACGAGCTTTTCCTGTTTGCAGGCTTCAGGTTTCAATTTTTGTTTTTCTTTTTTTTTATTCACTGGTTATTTATGGGGCATGAATATATCACCTATACTGTGGCAGAATATTTAATGCCAAATACCAGGACCTTATAGCATGGAGGCATCCAACCCAATTGATACATCTTCCCCGCCAGAACACAGAAATGACCCTTCCTAATTTCTCATTTTAATTTTGTCAATTTTGACCACAATAACTGCTCATAGAATCATAGAATAGTTAGGATTCAAAGGACCATTAAAGCCCATCTAGTTCAACGCCCCTACAATGTGCAGAGATATCTTCAACTAGATCAGGTGCTTCAGAGTCCTGGTCCATCTGACTTTGAATCTTACCAGGGATGGGACATCTCCCACCTCTCTGAGCAACCTGTTCTATTGTTTCACTGATAGTAAATGTAAATTATAAGAGTGAAGAGGGGCTGTTAAGCCCTTGAGGGTTACATGTGGGCTTGTAGTGCTACAAGGAGCGGAGTGTGAAGGAAAGATGTGCCACTGGGACAACTTAATTTAGGACTGAAGAGTTTAGGTGCTTTCTTCTGGAAGTAAATGGCTCTGAGCTTGGAAACAGCATTGATTTACATTCTGAGCAGCTACTGCTGCTGAGAATGATAGATAATCTCACCTTGAGCCCTGAGTATTGTTGTTTTTATGATTATTCTTTCACAGGGTCAGAAGGAATTGGCAATATTACAGTGCTGTTAGATTTTCAGTCATTAAGAGGCAAATCAGAAGCTATGTGTTTCTTTAGCCTCAAAAATTAAAAACAGACTTAATATGCTATGTAATATAAGACAACCCCAACCAAAAGAATCCATTCATTATCGTTTGCTATGTAATGTATTACATGTTTGTACATATCCATTTTGTGCTCACTTATCAATCTGCTATTTGAAGAAATTACAGAAAAGCAAGAATCACAGGCCTATTTCCCATTCCTGTTCCCAAGCTGGGTGTACAGGAAATGAAGATGTGTGGGTACTTGACAGTCACACTACCTGGCACCATGCATCATGAAATGATGGCTTTGGCTGTTTCTTTCCCTCCTGTACAGAAGACCTCAGCTTACCAAACCTAATGGTATAAAGAAATCAGTCATCTGAAACATAACTATCTAATCCATGTTAGCCACATCAGCTTCCATTAGAGCCAACAGAGAATGATTATCACCTGAGATGATTAATCTCAGCCTGAGAGAGGTGTCTGAAACTGGAGGGACTTATTAACCTCTCCACCAAGCAGAGAGGGAGCTTGGGCAGGGCGGCCAGATCAGAGCTGTATCTCGCAGATAGCCAAGGTCAGCGAGATGAATGTTTGCCTACTCACTCTTTACAGCCAGGGACTCTCATTAGATGCACCTGCTGCACTTGGAGCAGTGCAGGTCTATCTCTGCTGCTGCACAGACAGCAAACATTGGTAGTATTAATCAGAAACATCCCTAGTCCCTTATCTCAGACGTGTATCTGGGCAACCTCGAAATACAAAGTGCAGTATAACCAGCACCATTTCACCTCTCTCTGAAACTCCATGACTTTTGCAGAGGAACACTGCAGCCATGTGTAAGCATACATAGAAACTGCTGGTGAAAGAGCAAGTCACAAGTCTTCACTTGCCTAGGGCTGAGATGGGAATAGATGGGGGACTGAAAAGATGCAAGAAGAAGAGGGCGGCTCATACTATAATTTCACCTTCGAGGTCATCTGAGCAACCCCCTTTACTTAGTCAGAACTTGTTGGGAATGAGATTTGCCACTGGGATGAGAACAGGTAAAACAGCAATGTAATTACATAAAGTTGTCATCTACAATACAGCTATTGGACCTCACACACATATCAAATGAAGGCTGACATTTTTATAAAATATTTTGTTTCATTAATTTATGGGGTTCCTCCTGAGAAATACAGTGCTTATATTTATGCAAGCTTTGTGTGTTTAAAAACTGAGGAGCTGCTGGTGAGGGTAAAAGAGGCAAGACAAAATTAGAAAAGTCAAGCTATTCTGCAGAAGTCCTTGAGATCTGTAGCACTATGCCTCTTTCCTCTTTCAGGCAGGAAAAAGCTGTTCATATAACGACACTGGAGCTGACATCATGCTTCTGAGCAGAGCCCAAGGACAAAGTCTACTGGCTGCAAAGTGTATTGAGCTCAGAAATCATATGGATAATCATCTCTTTAGTCCTTAAGGAACACCTTCCTCCACCTTCTCCTCCCTGGACACTGTCACACAGCATTCCATACAGCATCAGCTGGGGAATGTGAGCAGCAGCTCTTCAGTTTGGTGAAATCCTGCTTGTGCAAGGCTGGGATACTGGGACTCCAGCTTGGCCTGGCAGTGAGACTTCTAAATGTCCAATATAAAAAAAACCAAAAAAAACAAAAAACCCCAAAAACCTGAAACAAACCAACCCAAAACCAAAAAAAAAAAAAGTGACTAAAACAAGTACATGTATGATCTAGGGCCTGCTGCAAGGACAGTCACAAGGTACTTTGTCCAACCCCTGGCCATGGCTACCTTAAGCTCTGTCTTTCAAAATATCTTCTACAGTGTAGGAATATGTTTCAGTAGCTCCCAGACTGGCTGTGAATGTATCCAAAAAAAGCAGAATGTTTCCAATAAATTATGCTGGTGGGAATAAAAAGCAGTTTTGAGCAAATCATGCCCCAGGCTCTTCTGGGTCTCCCTCAGGTGTGGGTTTTAGTGTGAGACAGTCTGAAAGCCATATGGAAATGATAACCAGCTCCTGCATGCACAGTGAACTTGAAATTCCTGTCATTTCTTTCCCTGGCTTAATGTTGAAGCAAGAATATCAATGTCTTTAATTGGTTTCCATGTCCTGGGGGCCCCTGGTATGCAAAAAATGCCTTGGGGACATGATTACTGATCTATTACAAAAGGTAAGCAACAAACAAAAATGAAATATTAAGAACTGAAGTGCACTGAGTGGTTTGCAGCCATCTTCACTGCTGGTATCAGGTTATGGCTTTTAGTAACATTCTGCATTTCAGAAGGCTGCTAATGCACATATCCATTGTCCTGCAACAAGCTGAGTTTCTTGCCTGCCTGTTTATTACATCTGTCAATCATGTGTGAAAACTGATGCCAGAAAGTAATTTGAAAATGTTGTTATATCCAATAGCAGTGATAAGGATGAACTCTAAGGCTCAAAGGACTTTGGTGGCAGCAAACCATCCCCAGCTTGAATCACAGCATTTTCTGTCAGGCTACTTTTCATTAAGTTTTTACCAGCAAAAGAAAATGAGAGTGCCCAAACAAAACAGAAAGAAGCTAATATTAAAATGTGAACTTCTGACAAGAGCTAAAGCAAGTCTCTACTTGCACACAAGATTCTTTTACAACCTTAAAGGATGAGAGGAAGGGGGAGAAATTTAAGCAGAGGATGTTATTCTCCACTAGCTATGCTCTCCTGACTCCTGTTCATATTTCTAGAAAAACAAGATGGCTTTGTACCTACATGAAGAGTTTTGTGTGCAGAGAGTTGAACCATACAGGTGCCTTTTAAAAGCTCCTGTCAAACTGGAAAAACTGCACCTTGGTGGGAAGGGATTTTTAGAAAAATCCTTTGATCAGGTGAGGGAAAGGAATGGCTTTACAGAATGACAGAATCAATTAGGTTGGAAAAGACCTCTGAGATCATCGAATCCAGCCTATGACCAAAACCACCATATCAACCACACCATGGCACTGAGCGCCACGTCCAGTCTTTCCTTAAACACCTCCAGGGACGGTGACCCCACCACCTCCCTGGGCAGCCCATTCCAATGTCTAATCAACCTTTCTGGGAAGAAATTCTTCCTGATGTCCAGCCTAAACCTCCCCTGCTGCAGCTTGAGGCTATGTTCTCTCATCCTGTCCCTGGCTGCCTGGGAGAAGAGCCCTACCTCCACTAGCTCCAGTCTCCTTTCATGGGGTTGTACAGAGTGATAAGGTCTCCCCTGAGCCTCCTTTTCTCCAGGCTAAACACCCCCAGCTCCCTCAACAGCTCCTCATGGTACTTGTGCTCCAGACCTTTCTCAGCTCTGTTGCCCTTGTCTGGACTCACTCTAGCACTGTCCTTCCTGAGTTGAGTGGCCCAGAAATGGTCAGAGCACTCAAGATGTGGCCTCATCAGTGCTGAGTAGAGGGGCACAATCATTGCCCTGGTCCCACTGCCCACACTATTGCTGATACAGGCCAGGTGCCACTGGCCTCCTTAGACAATTTTTGTAGGCTCTCCCCTATGTTCATTTATACCTGGGCCACTGTGAACCACTTGATACCACTGAATAGGGGAAAAAGTGGAAAAAGTTTGCATGTTCTAACTACTAACTACTTCCACCTTACTACTATCATAATACCTTTCATCAGCTATACCTAAGGTCATCTAAACAAATGGATGACAACTTCAGCTGGAAACAAACCAATTAAACTTATCCTATGCAGGGACAATGATTGGACTTGGTGATCCTTGTAGGTCCTTTCTTACTCAGCATATTCTATGATTCTATGAACAGCATTGAAATCAGTGCAATCATTCTTGATTTAAACCTGTGAAGAAAATTTCCCAATAAAATTCCTCCCTTACCTTGTGAGGAAGGAAAAATATTCTTGCAGTAGCAGTATTAATAGAAACATACAGGTGGGGAAGTGGAGAGAGGGGGAAGAGAGCTCGGAACCCTCCAAGATGCTGAGCACTGGACTGGCATGGTGCATGTTCACCTTTCAGCCTGCTCCATGCTGGAGGCCCGGGCTGCAGTTGTGATCAGACAAGCAAGGCAAGAGTGATGTGCATGCACATCCTGCTGACAGATGGATTGGTCTCCTTGCCTTAGAGTCTCCAAATTCAGAGTAATGCATCCTTCCAGTCATCAGATTTCCTGTGCTATTAAAAGAAGAGAAGCATCTGAATCTCTCCCATCCTTCCAATCAGCCTGCACATCCAGGCTCTGTGATGGCAGCATGGAGGCTGAGAATACTCTGGTTAATGCAGTTACCTCCCTGGGGACTCACGCTGGCTCACTCAGAACGGACTGCAGCACTTCTCTGCAGGGTGACATAGGCTTTACACTCACCTTTATTTTTCAATGCCTTTGCAGTTCCATGCAATTAGGATTGACACAATTAAATTATTAGATTAAATTTATACCGAAATTTCTTTCTCCTCCCTCTACTCCAAGGAAGAGATATGTTTAAAAAGGTGGCCAGAAATTGTTTCAGCACAGATACACTGCAGATTCTGACAGCAGTTTCAGCACCAGCAACTGGTTTCAGGGTTTTTTTCCCTAATTGGTTATCATATTGTCATCATGCATTGGTTTCCTGAACTTTCTATCCGGAGGGGAAAATGCAGGAGAAAAGCTTTGATTTGAAAAAAATAGAAATAAAAATCCTAAATAATGGGTTTGTGGGCACCGACACAATACACTTAAATTTTAATTAATATTGGATATGTGTCCCCAGAAATTCTGCATGAAATATTTTAAACACATACATATAAATAAATATATTTTTTCTTACCTAAGGGCAAAGCTCTCATTTACCTAAATCAATGCCTATTGATTTATGGATGATGTTTGTGTCTTTACATATTACATCAGCTTGGACAGGTCTCTTGGCTTTTCTTACTAGGTTCACTGCTTTGCCTTGGGAAGTAAATACTTTGTTCAAACACATGCCAAAGGCAACAGAAACACTGCTCAAACATACACGTCATTTGCTCTTCCCAATTAAATACCAGGGGTATTTAAAACAGTACCCCTGCTTTAGATGCTCATGCTATTTAAATCAGACACACAGGCAAGTTCAGAAATACTGACCTGGATGGAAGGATGGATCACATGGAAAACCCAAGCATGTTTGTAACCCAGACAAAGGTTTGGCCTCGGATTTCATGAAACTTTAGCAGAACGTCAGCCTGTCACATCTAATTAACCATAATAATAACTAACACTTCTGAATGCAAATTTCATCTGCTTATCCTAAAGGTCTCAGCAAAGATTAACACATGAGCCCTAGAAAGATAAACCATGGAACTTTCTTTAAGCATGGGGGAAAACTGAGGCAGGAGCAGCAGCAAGAATGGAGAAGGACTCCAGACAGTGCCCAGAGGAGGGAGCAGACAGGTGAGGAAAGGGAGATATTACAAGGGCAGCCTTGGGGTAGCCAAGGCAGCATCAAGTGTGATTGGCAAGGGTGTCTTGCTATTCTGATGGGGTTTATTTTTAAATCAGAACCAGATCTTGTGTAAGCAATACCGAATTAAATGGTACTACACTGATATGCAGTTTAGTCCAGTTGTCCACTAAATATCAGTAAAGATAGGCAGAGCTGGTTTTTGATCTGTTTCATTCTTTCCAAATACTGCAGATGTCTTTTACTTTAAAAAAAAAGGTGCGACCAAAAGCAAATCCAGCAATAACTTTCACTAACTTGACTCTAATTGAACTGTCGTGTGTGTAACCATTCTAGAGAAATGGTGATTCCCACAATCAGCTGAAAAGAAAGAGGCTGCAGGAAAAATAAGCCAGAGACACAGATAAGAAGATTTTATTCAGCTTTATTTGACAAGTTTTATTACACTGAGAAAACATAACGTATCTAATCTCTTTGCAGCTGTTGCAGCCCTTCAGCCTTTATTACTTAAATCCTATTAGATATAAAATTGTTTCTATTTGTCAATGGCATGATATCTTCTTTTATTATTATTATTATCATCAGAGTCTTGCAAGTATGGCCATGAACATAATTTCTGGCCTATCTTCTTACCAATAGTTAAGGTTACTCTGTGATATTTGCCTGTTTAAATGGTCTACTTTTTCAAAAGTCCTGGAGAGCTGTGTGTATTGTTAGGACACACACAGTGGCACTAAATACAGCTCAGCAAATAATAAAAACCTGAGCAAATGAACCAGTATAGCTAATTATTTGTATTATGGATGCTGAAATTCCAGTCAGGCTGGGCTCAGCTCTATGCTCACCCATATGAAGACCTTGAAGCAAAGCCTTTCATCACTGTACACAGGTTTTTCAATTTGTCATTTGTAAAACTTTAATTCTTCATTTTTCATAGAAGGATGAAGGACATTCTTTTTCTTACAGGAATTCCCATTACTGCAAATAAATATCACCGCAGTGCTCCTTTCTCTCCCTGTCTCTAGAATAACCCTTTCCATGATTCACCATTTAGGAGAATGCAAGGGACATCCCCACCATGATGTCCCATGCAAGGCTGGTGCCTCGTGGACAGCCATGGCAGGACGTCACCTGGCTGCACTTCCCATGAGGAATGCCTATGTCATTTCCACAAGGACATCATTTCATTTTTAAGGCAAAAGATTTTACTTGCTGGAAAAGTGATTTTTTAGCCTGACAATGAAAACTGTAACATGTTATCAAAATTATTTTACAGCTGTTTTTAACAGGGTGGGTTTTGACCAGATGTTCTTGTAGCATCAACCCGTTAGGTAGAACAACAGTGGAAGAAAAACAAGGCAAAGGTCTTTTGTCCAGAAACTTACAGAAAGTAGAATATTCCATTAGCATCCCCCAGATACCTGCTTTTGCTTGCACTGGAAGCATCATATTCATTCATTAAAAAGGGTACTTTCATGCTGAACAAAATTGGTATTTCAGCCTGCCAGTGCCATAAAAGTTTAACAAATGAGTAAGACGCTGATTCTGAATGCATAACAATAAGAAGGGGGAGTTGTTTTCCCTTTTGCCAATTGTTTTTTATTGTTATTGTAATCTCTCTCTCTTTTTATTAGTTTAATTTTCTTTTGTGTAATTTTGTTTTTTATGGAGCAGATTCATCCCTGCTGTACCTCTGGTGGAATTTCAGGAGAGACAAAGACATACTTTTCTGTTGTCAAAAGATAATGTTAATTTCTTTCTCAAAGCTGCCATATCTAGATACTATGGGCAATTTTTCTGTAGTTTCTCTCTATCTATCTAACTATAATAATGATGGCCAAAAAGTGGCTCACGAACAGCTCATGATCTGCTTTCTCTTCAAATGTGCTGGTTTTCTAACTGCATATTTTAGCATGCTGAAATGTGAAAGGCATTAATTTTGGACAGCAATATGTATGGAAATGAACTGCAAAGTTCAAGAGCTGGGAACTGCTGCCTCAAGCAGGAACAAGACACTGCATGGCAGCTGATCTTTGGGAGGTAAAAGCTTCTGTTTCTTACAGTTTTTTACTGCATAATGGGTAGCATCTTGCAAAGGACTTCTGTCGAGCTAGCGACCAACTGACTAGAAAGCAGGACAGCAGAGAACTGGGAGCTGGATGAGATCACAGGCAGCAGACTGAAATACATCCAGAACCAATCATATCTTCCAAGAGGTTAAAAAAAGATAGAGCCAAGGGTAGTTAGGCACATGTGTTGGAGAAGTAAAAGTGTATAACAGAAAGCGAGAAAGAAAAATGCTGTGTTAGCTCATATTTGGAAAGATGTGGTATACAGTGGTGGATTTAAGTTTGGGATCCTGGGTTTTGGGAATGCAGGTTTTGAAAGTGTAGTGTGAGGTAGGTCTTATCCAAGTGGGGATTTCCTTAGATGAAGGGTTGTGAAGTCCGTCCCTCCATAAGACTCTATCTCAGAGGATGTAGGTAAATACATGACAAATATATTTCACACCTGAAGATTCCTATTTTAAGGATGTCTTTTAGTGAAAAATTGGATCACTGTCTGCAGGCTGAATTTCTGAAATTCATCTGTGATTCATCTTTGGCAACAGGAAATCCAAGGACTGACTACAGAAAGCCGTGAAAACGCAGATACAACCTGAACTGAACTGACAATTTTCAAATTTCTTCAAAACCCACAGATCAGGTCTTATGAAAAAAAAAAACTTGTACATATAAAACCAGACTTGAAGGATGTGTTAATTTCTAAATCTTACAGTATAGTATAACACTAGCTAGCAATCCAGTTTAGCAGCATCTGATCTCCTCAGGAACTTGTATTTTTGATCCAAAAATTCCTAGGACAGGTTTCTAATAAGCCGTGACCATAGAGGCTTTTTGTTTGCTTTCCAGTCTGCTTGCAAGGAAAGCCTGGGGTATCCCTAAAGTACAAGGTAAGACTCATCTTTATCACAAAGCCATCTGCAACAGCCAGAAGTCATGCCCCTTCCCCTGGAGGGTGTCCCACCACTGTGAGGGAAGGGGAGAAAGTCATCCAACACCCAGGGACAAATTCAGCAATATGGGACCCTCCAATGTACCGAAGGAAGAACACGACTCTCTAGTGCCATAGTCAGAGCACTACACATAGGAGGGTATATCAAAGGCAACTGAGTTGTACAGGCATTTTTTAATTGTTTCTGTTCATTTCTCTCTCTTTTATAAATCCAGCAAATATGAATGCGAAGTAGATTCACAATTTCTAGACCACTAAGACATGCTCTTGCTTGCTCTGCTCTCCAACCATTTGCATCTGGTGGTGGGCTTAGAGACGCCAGCAAGTGAAATGAAATAAATGTAACTCTCTCACAATAACAGTGCTCATTACAAGTGGCTGCCACAACCAGGGAGTGTGTGGTGTTGAGGCCTGAAGCCCTCGACCCGTTACAGCAGGCAGAGGGACCTTCTTCTACCAGCAATTTTAGTGACTCAGTCTCGCTATCTTTTTGCTCAGCTGCACATACTGAAACTAGTTTCCAATTAATGAGTGATGAGCTTTTATTAGACTCCTCAACACTGCACTTGTGTTTTTGAGCACACCTGAAATTTGATCATATAAATAGCTCTATCCTCTAAAGGTGAGTGCTGCAATAAAACCATGTCACAATCTAGACCATAGGAAGAAGAAAACATCTAAGAGCCTTCTGGAGTTCAAAAACAAGTACAGCGAGAACTTTTTGTCAATTTTGTATAAAGTGATAGAAACATATTGGGTATTAGGAGCAAACAGAAAAAATCATGCATTGGGGTATTGTTCTTAGCATTATTAGAAAACAACACATTTGCTCTTTGATGTTTGAAACATTGCACTCATTTATGTTTCTAATTTATCATTCAGACTTTCAGTCTTGAAAAATAAAACAAGTGAGCAATACTCCAAGGATACAACACAGTGTCAACCATCTGTAACTGGGATATTAAATAATTATATGGTATTTAGAACAGATAAAATGCAGTCCAAGCATTAACCAACAAATCTTTGTAATACTTCTCTAGGACAGAAACTCTATCCCCACTTTGCAGATAGAACATTAAAAAGAAAGCAAAATCTTTATTGTTCTATAACAACTATGACCAAACGATTATGTTGTGAATCATTCATTCCAGTTTCCTTACACAAAGCAAAATACAAGAATTAGAAATGGTTTATGCTAAAAACAAAACCTAAAAAACTTCACTTCTGAACAAAAACCTGCTTTTCGCCCAGTGCTGGATTTAGGCTAGAAAAATCTGCATGAAAGGAATATATGTTGACAAAGATTATGCACTCAGAATGGTGATGTCGTTTGCAGAAACTGGAGTGCTGCTTCTGAAATGAATCAAACGTAGCCCATCAAAATAACCTAATTAATTTAGTAAGATCTAATAGCAAATAATTTCTCTCATCTCTGGAGGATTCGCAAAGCAGGTGAGACACAATTATACTGAACCATGACTCGCAGGAAAGGACCAGAGCCAATCTCCATCTTGAGCATCTTAAACTGTTCTCGAAGTATTTTTGAGCTCTGGTTCCCATTAATGCTCCATCAACACTGAGCATTTTTAGACAGACACTACCAAAGTGGGTAATTTATGATTAATATGAGTTTTGGATAACTGAGAATTCTTCAAATCTATGCTCTGTGCAGCAGGATATATTTCACCTTTCCCATTTATGTTATGCCAATGTACTCAAGACGGGCATAAACCTCTTCAGATTTTTATTTTAAGTTTGGTTTCAAGAGCAGCTCCTTGGCCTGACTCATCAGTGACCTGCACCAGCTTTGGTGTGGCAAAAAGAGAACAAGGAAACTGACAGCCTGGGATGGAAGGAGAAGCAGCAGCATCCTTCTCAAGAATAGTTTGGATTTTAACTGTGTTAAATCCAATGCAAATCTCAGTTATTGTATCTGTCCACCAAATAAACCAAACAAACAACACAGAAAAAGGCTGAAGGAAAATAAAACTGGCCAACAGTAAACTATCAGTTCAGTGGTAGCTAAGAAAAGAAAATTATATCTCTCAGCTCTATAATTCAGTCCTAATGAGCGGACTCTCCGAAGAAACTGGATATTAGATGATATTTGATTACTCATCAATTAGTGAAAAGCATGGGCAGTTTCACTAGTTTTCAGGCCAAAAGAGGTTGTAAAGCTGTTACCATAAACACACAGGGTAATTTTATGCTCTGATTCAGCAAAAGAGATCTCAGTGAACTCAGTGGGGAAAGGGTTTGGCTAAGGCTCAAAATTATTATTTTTGGGTTTAGAAATCTGCCAAAAAAAAAGAAATTTCTGGAAAGCCACTGTGATATTTAATCTTTATCACTTCAGCAGAAGACAAGGGATTTGCTTTCACTCAATTTGACAATCACACCAACCAAATTCTTTTTCTGTTATGCATATAGCTATATATGCACCTACATATGCATGTATGTATATGCACCTATATATAATATATACCTAACTGGGATTTTTTTCNACAAACAGAAAAAACCCTGCCTTTTTATATTGGTCAGACTTGCTTTGCAGTGGATGGTGTCTGAATTCAGCCAGCTTTGTCAACTGCTGTGCTCTTAATTAGACTCTTCATCTGAGTACACTTTCATCAACATATCAGCGAGGGATTTCAGCACTGGGAATGGCAGAATAAATTATTGATCCTTTAAATAACATGCATTCTGGTACGCTAGCTATAGAAGGAAAACCAGGAAAAATGTAACAGTCACAGATTATCCCACCAGGTTTCAATGCTGACAGTGACACCAGGCATCTATTCACATTTGTGATCCTCGACATGGCACACTGTGGAAGCTTTAGGCATATACCTTCCTAACTCCTTTTACAGGTAGAAGACAGGCCCAGGGAGACTAAAGGCTTTTGAAATCCAGCTCAGGAGTACAAGGTGGTTTTTTTCACTGGTTATCACACCCAAACACTATAAAGGACTGTGTGCTTACAGGCTGGACACCAAAGTCAGGAGTAAACATATTACCTTATGCTACCCTTGAATCTGGGCTTACATCAGCACGTGAAATGAAGCTTTCAAAACGTGTTGGGCACATACTGCCTGCTCCAACAGAGGTGCAGAGGCAGGGCAGGGCGGGCTCTGAGCACAGGAAGGTCAGCACTGCACCAGTTTGTTTCCACATACAAAAGCCAGAGCTGCAAGGACCACATTTTTGATGACCAAAGTGGTCCAGCTTTATGCAAAGTTCTATTTTCATTTTTAAGTCTAGTTTGACTCTGGACCTATCATGACAGCACATGCAGCTACCTTGGCCTGGTTTGCAAGTACACTGGGACCGCATGAAAATTTGGTGTTTATTAAATTGTGCATTGTGCAATGTTCACTGAGAATACTGCCCCCCAATTTTAACCATACGAACACATTATTACTCATCCTACCAGATTTTTCACTAAAAAACAAGCAACACTTTCTTTATTATTCCCCCCAAACATCCTGTTGTTTTCTTATAGAAAATCCAGAATTTATGACAAAGCTTTGATTTCTGGCTGAAGGCAGCCTCTTTCTCAGCTGTGCAACACAAACAGAGTAACAAAAACTAAATAACTTTCCCCAGATTATTCTTTTCTGAGGGAATTTTCACAAGCATATTTTACTCATGCAAGATAATATAAAGTAGTAAATGCAAGTGACTTAAATATTTTGCCACTCAATAAACTGTCTCTAAAATTTGCAATACAAACCTAGTTAATTTGCTTTATTTCTTTAATATTGACCCAACTGTAGCTGAATTTTGGGGCCAGCAGGAAGAGATGACTGTCAAACTGAAGCCTGCATCCCTTCTATGCACACACATATAGTTTTAGAAAACCTTTCCCAGAAAAAGAATTAGAAGATGAACTAAAAGTGGCCATGCCAGCAAGCTGGAAGAGAAAATAAATCCATGACATGAGCTATGCACGAACACACACTGGCAGAGAGTTATAAAAAATATTTTTTTTCAATGTGAGAGGCAATTACGGAGGGAGAATGAAAACTGGTGTGGTACTGACTGACCTTCATGCGTAGATAAAATAGGTAAATAGGAGGCTGCCAGCAACGTGTTTGCTGCTGAGATTCAGTGCAATAAAGCAGAGAGGTGGGGGAGGGAATTTCATTCCCTACTGCAGACACACCTGTCTGTACTTTGCAAATACTCAAACCAGGAACAGAGCCTCCTGGATAGAACACATTAAAGAACCCATCACCTCTACAGAAATTTCACTGACAAAAGTGCACTACCCAGCAGAAAGCATCAGCTTCTTCCATTACACAATATAGCATTTTAACAGCAAGGCTGTTATCAGTTTAAGCTCCATAAAGAAAAAAGCATTATATACACTTAACATTTCAGGAGGAACTGGTGTAATCAGATGACAACTGCTCAGATTTCAGCCTTTCCTCTTCTGAAATTTCAAAACAGCAACAATTCAGCAATCCCCAAATGACTGTCTCTCTCAGAAAGCATGAATCAGAATTATGATAAGTCCCAAAGTAAGCCCTTCCCTTTGAAAGGGTTTGTCACTTACATAAGAAATACTTTGCCATTTTCTATCACAGTTATTTGCACTCTAGATATGTTTGGGTATAATTTCACTTCAGACCCTGCAGCCAATGTCAAGCAAATAGAATGTATTGTCTGTGAAAAGTTCCTTTATGTTCACATCTCCCCAAATTAACATTTAAAAAATTTCATCCCCTCACTGGGTTTGATGGGAGCTTTCTGACCAATAACCAATGAATGAAAGCTTTCCCACTAGGTGGAGGGAGTTCCAATTACAAATACATCATTGACTATCCTTATATGTAGGTAAGTGCACTACCTAAGGGTGATGTTCTGTAAAAAAGCAGCCAGGTCAGTAACAGTGATCATCCAGTGACATTGGTTCAGCCCTGCAATTCTCATGTCACCTCCTGGGCGTAGCTGGACTCGTCTTAGAAGTTTCTCCAGTTAAATATGTCCCATCCTTGCCCTGCTTGTTTTGCAGTCTGAGATCATCATTTAACTAGCAGGCCTGTTGTGACTCCAAAAAGCCCTCAGGGAGGAGGTGGACTGAAAAAGAGGTCATTTACTGAACACCTTCACGAGGCTCTCCTCAAGAGAAATTTGCAAACAAGTTTTATTTGAATGTTGATGTTAATACGCAACATGACTAACTAGCACTATGAGCTTTGGGTTACATAAAGATAAAAACTCAACAAGCTAGCAACATTTTGTTCTTTTTTTGCCTATATAATGAAGTCTTTCAAAAGCTGGTAAATGGAGACTGCTCAGAGCATCACTTTCCAAACTATGTTTAGTTTCTAAACTACATATTTTCAGAATTGAAAGAGATACATTTTTAAGAATTGTCCAGTTCTCCATTTCAGTGCAGGAGTTAGACACTTAGCAAGAGAAACTCAGACAGGAAAGAAGCAGTTGTTTTGGAAAACAAGTACAGAAGATATAAATGGCAGGTACTTCCAGCATCCATTATACAAACACAGGCTGATGTCCCAGTCTTTCACCTTGCTGGGCATAAAACACCCTCTTTTCCAGCACTGAGAGTAAGGCACTTCTTGTGGCTCCTGGGACACTTCAGATCACAGATACATCTTTCCTTGGGAGCCAAAGTGTATCTGTCATTCTCCCTTTATTACAGATAGAGGGCAGGTGAGATGAGCATTTGTCATGTCCAGTGTGGATCACTGCAGTTCACTGTCTGGCTCCAGTTAGTTCAAACACATGCTTTGCCTCTTCTGTGTTTTAGGAGCTTTGTTACCAGCTCAGTTCCTACCTCCTTCCACGATTTAAGGCCTTGGTACCGTGCTGCAAAGCAGCAAAAGGATCTGATCTCAGCTGATTTAGTCACAATTGACTGTAGTTAAGGCTGCCAGGGTCCTTTGAGATGAAATGAATGAGGAAACCTGGCACACTGTTTGAGTGAGTTACATGTGATGGATACCCAGGCTGAGAGACCTGAGCACAGTGAAGCTGGAGAAGCTGGAGAAGCTTTCTGGAGAAAGGGGAAAGGAGACAGAGAGTTTGTTCTGTTTCAGGAAACATTGAAAAGTTTTTCTCATCTAATAAATTCTTTACTTGCTGGCACTATTATTAAATAAAAGCTTAAAATGACCATCCACCCTTTTCTTACTCCCAGATCTCATTCTAATTAGGAAAAAAAAAAATAAAACCAGAAGGCAATGCTGCTGTCACAATTTATCTTGACAATATCTCATGACTTCTATGATAGGGATTGACCAGATATAAAAATAAAACTAAGGGAAATCTGGCAGAACAATCTGTCCCTAATTAATAGAACTGATTGCATTAGAAGGACAATCCACATCACTATTTCCACACCGGTCCTGGCTTTCCAGCAGCTGATGTCTGAGAGCAGCACTGCCCTCTCCTGGGTGCTCGCTGCTCTTCAGAGCTTTCTTACAGCAGCTAAACCTGGAATGTCAGGGGAAAAGGGAAAATTCACACAAATATAAATTCAGATTTCTCACGAGGTGGCCTGGCATGGTCTGTACAAACTCCTCCAACACCTTCTCTATGCCCCTGCTTGACAGCATTCCCAGAGGTGCCTCAAAAGCTCAGGAACGGACAATTTCTGTAGGCTCTGTGCTCCTAGTGGGATAGCTTGGCTGCCTTTGCACTCCTGGCACCGATGCTGGAACTTTTCTCTTCTGGGCTGAATTTCCTCGAGGCCCATGCACGCTCCTGAGAGAGTCTTGCTTCACCTTAACGTGACAGGGGCACAGGTGAACTGCCTGGCAACTCAAACAACATCATTCTGCAAACACCCACCTCACCCAGCCAGCCACCAGCACCACTGCTGGCATCCAGGAAACTGGAGACCACCTCAAATCAAATCAAATCAAATCAAATCAAATCAAATCAAATCAAATCAAATCAAATCAAATCAACCTCCCCCAAGTTAGGGATTCCAGATAAGAGTGAGAGGTAGGGAATTTAGGATCTCCAAATGATTCCTGGTAAATGGCCTTCTTCTTGGATCTTCCATTGTTTTGAATGTATCCTCTCATCATTACCCCACTTCAGCCTCGCTCCCCAGATCTCTAGGATATATCTTTAGGTAAGGCAAGATATTTTCAGAAACATTTTACTACCTTCTGTACTGGTATGCTATCACATTATTCTTTGTTTTAATATCTCTGAGTTTAGAGACAAGAAGTTCAAGAAAGAAGGATAAGAGATATTGCCAATGGTCTGAAAAATAACTCAGCAGCTGTTCAGCCAATGTGTGCTGTATACAAATGTTGGGGTTATTTCTGTTTCCTTCCAAAGCCTTAGTTTTCATCTGGTTTTACTGTCGAATGACAAACAGCAAAGAACAGCCACAACACCCTACCTCCAGCTGTGATAATTAATAACCTGTCAAGACATGGATCTCGCTGTCTTAGGAAATCTAATGTCTGGCTAGAGGTGGTGAAAAATACTGAGAAACCAGAAAGAGGGAAGGAAATGCATGATTAAGAAGTTATGATTGGTGGGGGGGGAAGAAAAATTTATTTATTTTTAAATAAAATAATCTCTTTCTATATGTATGCATATTTAAATAGAGTCAAAACTTGTTCAAGGAGTCCATTTTCAAAGAACAAAATCCTTAGGGGAAGAGTTCTGTATAAATACAAACTGTTTCTGTCATTTTCTTTTCACTTGTAAAGGCTGCTCAGATGTTTTTATTCTTGCAAAATTAATTCTTTTCACTCATAACTAAAGTTCTCTGAAGGTTATGGAAAGTCTTCCACTGATTTTGAGAGGCTTTGGATTTTGAATGAAATAGATCCTGTTCAGTTTAATATTCATTTTATAAGGCAAATGGAGTTTATTCTGAAGGGCCTCTTCCATATTACTTGAGGAGCAGATCCATCCCTTCAGGTTTGTGGGACATAAATCACATGAACGAGTCACACTGATGACTCTACATGTGGGAAGCAATAGGTGCTCACCATTCTACTTTACAAATACCAAGACAACAGAATATCTGGGTTTACCTAGAGATACAAAACTTTCCTCTATCCATGTCTTCAGACCCCGCATCCCTGTTTTAACCCCTGTCAGCACACGCCCATCAAAAGCTACTGAATCTAAAGTCTTCCTGCTGAGGAAGCTCAGCACCTGACCATCCCTGGCATTCAGGCGCAGCCCGGGGGACCAGCTGAGTTAGCCTGTGGGGCTATCAGCTGTACAACCAGAAAGCTGGAAAATACACAACCAGATTTTTGAGCAAAAACAATATGCCAAGGTTTCACCCAGGAATGTTCCAAGAGAAGAGCAAAAGCACTGTTTTAGGCACAGAAAGGCTAAGTTTGTAGGTAGCCTTTAAAGAAGAACATATGTGTGTTCATGGATACATACATATACAGGGAGAGAGAAATTGAGAAGCCTTTCCTGCACACAAAAATGAAGTTGAAATAGATCTGCTTTTTAAATTTGTGTCACTTGAGAGTTAAAGGCAGGCACGCATGGGGAGAAGGAGCTTTTCAATTTTATACTGCAAAGCACCTAGCCCTCCAAGGAAATACGAGGACAACACAGCAACTAATTGAAACTATCAGGCAGTTTTGATAAAGTGGGATGTGATTAGCAAGCTGGAATTTAGCCAGAGCATTCTGGTCCACATTTTCACTCCTCTCAGCCTTCATTCCCTCAAAGTGCCTGACTGTAATCTACCCCTATACAGCTGTAATGTTTAACTCAGCTTTTCATACCACTGAAAATAATTACATATGGAGAACACCTGTTAATTGACTGTGCTAATTTAAAAGGGGGAAAAAATCCAATTTAACTCTGCAACGTGTTCCCATTAAGATGATATTACAAGTTTTAATTAATATCTTGATTAGATACTGTTATTCATAGTTCTATTCCAGTCACTGAGATCAGAACTTCATTGTGATATTGCTTTTTGACACAGAGAAAAAATTACTTGCTAGGTATGGTACTTCTCTTTCTAAGACTGATGTATTTCAGATTTCAAGTAATTGAAACCAGTGGCACAAATAAACTGGTGGGAAAGGTAGTCCTTGTTTGCAGTTGGTAGGGTGCAAATTTATCTTGACAAGAAGTGCAAATAACATGTCCAAGAGAGTTTACAAACAGAACTAAATGCAAACAATTAATAGCATTATTTATTCAGACAGTGATACCTGCAGTATGAACTTTACTCAACAGTGACTCATCTGCAGCACTTGGCTTATAAATATAAATTTTTATCAGAGTAAGTCTCTTGACTGTAATTTAAATTTTTATGACAGAGACACTACTCCTGATTTCAGCACAGCTGTAGACAAGCAGATTCAGGATCCTTTTTCTCCCAAACAGCTTCACTTTCATAAACAGTCTCCTTGATTTCCAAGGAAACCCCTCAAAAGTCAGTGATGGAAGCAAGGACTGAAGACTCCTGTTCTTAAAACCGTAACATTACTGCCTTCACATACGGGAATACCTCACTTCTCATCCCCTAGAGCCCAGACAGAGCCTTGCTGGTGTTTCCCACATTGCCAGTGTTGGGCCAGAGAATAAATTTGTACACAAGGCCAGAGGCTGTCCTAGAAGAGCTCACTTTTTCCTGGATCTCTCTGAATAATTATCCACTCTGGAGAGCATCAAAAGAGATGCATGGTAAGGTATGGAAAGAGCATTTAGGATACACTCTTCCAGGCAAAACCCAAGCAGGCTGGAAGCCTCCCCCTGCCCCTGAGGTGAGTATTTAAAAGAGGGGCAGAGGCCCTGCACCTCTGCAGTGTGTGTTCCCAGGGTGCTGGATCTTCTCCTTGCTGTGCTCTTCCCAGGCACGCTCCATTTCCCGGTGTGCCACTGTGCACGGCCCGCTGCCACAGGGGCATTAAACCAGCAGAAAAGACTCAATTTCCTTCTGTCAGGGCTTTCCATGCTGCTGACAAACAGCAGTCGACTGACATTTAAGTGGGAAAAACTTGGCTTTGAAGCCTCAGATGATCCGTGCCCTATTGCTTCTTGCTCGCTGGCTTTGTTCACATAAACCAGGCTGAAATGTGCTGCCAATCATAACAGAGGGGGAAAAATCCTCTGCAGCATTAAGCCAGCTGGAGATGCTTATCCTGACCTGCTCTCAGAGGACACGAGCACTGAATCCATCCCTGCCAGAAAAGAGAGGATGTTGACTCCTGGTTTTGTTACCGTGATTTCAAGAAGCTTAAATATAGTCTTCAGAACATGACAAAAGGCTTCTTATTAAAAAAAAAAAAAAAATTAAGAAGTGTAGTGTTACCAGCCAAACTTAGCCCAAAACAAAACAACGAAATGAAAACACGCATTATAAAGTGTTCTCACTCTGAGAACTGTACTGACCATGCAATTAAGGACACTAAACAACTTCCCTGGTTTCATTATTCTATTCTTTTCACCTGAAAAAAAAAAAAAAAAAAGGAAGAAGTGGAAGAATTCCCTAATTTACCTAGGCCACTCCAAAAATGGAGAGAATGAAAAATGTTGATTCAGGAGTCAGCACCCAAATACTCTATAAAGGCAAATTTTGCTGGATTTGTTACTGGAGCTTAGGGTGGATCTGAAAGGGGCATAATCTGCACATGAAATCCTCCTACTGAAAATTAAAATCCAGAACACTCCTGATCCCAGAGGACTTCAGTCCTTTCGTGTTTGAAGTTTTGTGACCTCTCTTGGTCACAAGAGTTATGTCCTTGGGTAAATCTCCCTTGGTACAGCCAAAGGCACTGGCAGCTTTTACTGATCACAGCCTCAAACCACTGAAGGGATCCAGAAATTTCTCAGCCTTGGATTTCATCCACGTAGGTGAGGCGTGCTCTGGTCAGGTGTCATCACAGCAAGTTTAATGAACACCAACAGGACAAGACCCTTGTGAAATTTGACACAAGGGCTTGAAAAGCATCAGTTGAGGCAGCTGTTTCCCCCCTGGCCGGGTCCAAGCCCAGGCTGGCCAGTGGGACTTTCCCTGCACTCGTCACCCGGGAGTGCGGGCAGCTGCACGGTGTGAGACACGAGCTGGGAGATCGGGGAAGAAGGAGGAGAACGACTTCCCTGGTGTTTCACAACAGGGTTTATTAGCCCCGAGGGTCAGGGACCAGAAAAGCCCTGAGGGAAGAAAATCTGGGGGTTTTAAGGTCCAGGGGTAGATATGTCTGAGGGGCAAGTGTCCAGTGGTTTTCAGGCAAGAAGGAGGATCAGGGGGACATTACAAATGCTCATCCAAACAGGAATAACAGGGTATGAATACATTAACAGGGAACCTATAAGTGTACAAACTAGAAGGAACTTTCGGGAACAAAGGGAAAAAGGGCAGAGAGCCATGCAGCCAAGGGGCGGGGGGAAACTACATATTAGTTTCCTTCCAGGGCACCCAGACTTGGTGCTCCTGGGATACAACAATCAGTTAGACCACAAAAGCTATAAAATACATTTAGTGTTCTTTTTATATCCTCTGCCTGATTTAGGCACCTTCAGGATTCGTGTTTTCGAGCACAACTCCACAATGCAGTGCTTGCAAGCAATGTTTTCTTAAATGAGAGTGGAGGTTCAGGGCACCTGTATAATTTTGCAACTAAAGCTGTGGAAAGCAGTCATGAATTTGAATGAGAGTTTCTTTATGGGTTTATAAGGCAGATCCAATAGACAGAGGATGAATCTGCAGGGTTGGGTTTTTTTCCCTCAGAATGGCTGCTATTGTCATAGATATGTCTAATAGAAAAATGGCTGTTTCCTGTTCACCACTTCCTCATCTAGGGGGAAAGACCTAAACAAACTCTGGCTCAGAGCAATTTTTACTCTGCAGCCTTCAAATGGGTACAAAGGACATAATGGAAATATTTGTACACAGGATATGCAACTCTGTATCCTCTTCCCAGCAACAGTGAAAATTAGTTTGATAATAAGCATTTGCTACACCTGGGAAAAAAGATCTTGTTGGGTTTTGAGTTTTTCTTTCAAGAGTTAGGAGAACCTTTACCTGTCTTTATACTTTTCTTTTGCTAATTGTTTCATTCTGAGCCCCTTAAATTAACTCAGCCTGTCAACTTTTCACAAACTGTTTCCATGCCAAATAACAGCTGCATTCTGCTTTGGGAACACCCTGGAAATATGAATGTTCAGTTATCAGCAACTTCTATTTTCTTTTTTTTTTTATTTTATTTATTCAAACTTTGTATTGTCAAATCTTCTCTCTCTTTTCTACCTTTACTTTATACATTTAGCCAATTAGCCTATGTTGTGTTTTTATTGTGTTGTGATTTTATTTCCCATTGCATCAGACTTCAAGAGGTCCCAAGATTTTATTTCGTTAATCCTATATCTTAGAATGGAAAGCGTTTCATTTATATAATTAACCCTCTTGCAGAGCCAAATGCTTCTTTTTTCTGTAGAAAAAAAAAGAAAATATGGTGAAGATGTGTGTTAGAAGAACAGTCAGCTTTCCAAACATGAAAACTTTTCCTGTTTGTTTGATGTCTCAATTCCTCGTTGGACTTTCTCAGATGAAATACATAAGGTTCTCATTATCATGTTGAGACATCAGCTCTGAGAAAAAGGCTCTTGGGCTTCATGAAAAAATTCCGAGTGTCTAAACAGAGGGATTGGCCCACAAAAGTACCCCAGGGCCTGATTTGTGGTGATGTTCACAGATGCATGGGAGGAGTTAGGAATCAGGGAGAGGGACCCGGGTGATTTTCCCCAGAGCAAGTTCTTTAAATATTGAGCTTCGCCCACTGTTCAAAGCCTGTGTGACTCCTTCCATCTGTGATTAATAATCATGGATCTTTCTTAAGAGTACATAGACCTTAATTAAAAATTAAACAGAGTCTGAGAATAAAATTATTCCTTTCTTCCTAACCTGAACAAGCAGAGGAGGAAGGATAGTATTGGGAATAGCATTGGAACAACCAGTGTCAAAGCACCTGTGAAGAGGATTGCCACATTTCACTCCCTCCCTCCCATTTCCTGATGAAATGTTAAGCTGTGCTGTGCAGCTGGTCAGACTGGGCAATATCCATCAGCTATGGCTCTCTCCTTGCTTCCAAAGCCTGATTTTTTTTTTTTTTTTCATTACAGTTGAAGGAACAAAACTAAACACATTAGTTTAGCTTTTCCACATTTAGAAAGGAAATATTTGTGTCAAAATCTGAGGGCTAGAAAAATACTGAGGAAAGCTGAAACACAAATATTAACAACCTTCTATTTGTCAAGCAGCTCTAGAATTATGAAGGAAAAGAGGTTTTATTTTCAAAAAGTCAGGATGGTTTTTTCTTAAAATGCTTCCAATTTTACTTTATTCTCACTGTAATGTTCTTTCAACTGCTATTACTTTCCATTAAGTATTTGCAGAAATATTTGAGGAGAAACCCATTTTGCTATTCTTACAAATATGCCCTTCCCTGGAGTATACTCTTTCATACATTTGAATTTTTCTATCTTCCCTTCTCCATTTTCATTTGTCCTGTCTTGACATTATAACTTCTTTTTACATTTATGACTGCTGTATAATGAGGAAAGCGAGCACAGATTCATGACAGTGAAGGATTCAAACCCTCATACATAAGAATCAAAAGTGACTGCAAAAAACACAGAAATCTGTATTTAGAAAGACATTTCATATAAACTGTGTATGGAGTCTGTCTGTGTTCTTTCTTAGAGCCTCAAAGCAGCACAGAAAGGAAAGGAATAATGTAGGTGATATTTGAGGGATTATTTTGCTGTTGCAGAGAGAAGTAGAAGACAACTTAGTTTGTGCAAAATGAGCTAGTACACAGAGCTAATAAAAAAATAAATAGAAAAATAAATAATAAATGAAATGTTATTTTTCTCTTTCTAGCAAAAATATACAATGACTGAGCAAACATATGGATCTGCTCTGTTAAATAATAAGATGCCATTATTTCCTGCAATAATTTTCAAGCTAATTATTTCAGCTTGAATACCCAACCCACAAACTTGTTACTTAATTAGCATTTATGCTTATTCAACAAAAGAAATATTTAGTTTTTGACCTTGAAATAATTTTCCTCCAGTGTTAAGATATGTTTAGTAACCAATAGACATCGAAATTTAAAAAAAAAACAAACAAAACAAAATAGAAATTTTATACTTTAACAAAGGAATAGAAACATTTTTATTGTCAAAATTCCATTTTTTTTCTGTGCTCTGAGCAAGCTCAAAAACAAATAAAACAACCTCAAAATAATTTATTGGAAATACTTCTTATGATTCTACAGGTACATTGGCAAAGAGCAGAAATAATAACAATTAATAGCAATAATAATAACAGAAACAATGCTGTCCTTTCTACTGAGGACCTTATATTCCTTGACATAATTTATAGATCCAAAAACTTAATACAAAAAGTGTGATTATTGTACATTTTAGGAAGTGTTTTTCCTTTCTATTTGATGTCTTACTTAGAACTAAAAAGCTGCTAATATCACTACCTGGAGCGTTGAAGTAGTTTTATATTATTAGTGTCAGTGCTGACCATCAAAATATTTTGTTACACAGAAAGATATAAAATGTCTTTCCTTCTTTTATTGGAGCATTGCAGATAAATGAAAATATTTTCGATTAGAGACATTCTATATGTGCACTAGAGACTCCTGTAAGTAATTGTCTCACAAACTAATTTCTGTATTTGCAGAGAACCAGAAAGTAAATCCAAGGTTATTTCTTCACTATGGTCTGCTGACTGCAGAAAAATATAACAACACAGAAGTAGTAAGATCATTTATCATTTACATTTATTTTCAATACTAGTTTCATTTTCTGTTTGAAGTAGGTTGACCTTGCAATCTCCATTTTAGGGAATTAGATGACTGGAAAGGTTTCTCAGCTGTGTAAGGGAATATTGCTCACACAGTTCAATCAAGAACCTTTGTTACAAAATGGCATTAATATTCAGACTATGCATTCTCTTCTGAGAGACAGCACATTATCTCAGGGGATCTGTGGGGCAGACTTAGAGCACATCCCTTTGCAGGAGGGTGTCAGAAATGCTATGAAACTATTCCTCTCCCTTTCCCCAGTCCCAATACGTGCCAAAATTTTGGGCACTTTTGCTGAATGTAAAGCTGGAGAGCTTGCTGTAGCTACATTTAGACCTTGGACCAGATGTGCTCCAGACATCCCTTCCAACCTCATGCACTCTCTGGTACTTTAGACTTGCCCCAATCCCAGAAAAATGTCCTATGTCCACTGATTTCCTCCAAGCAGCAATGATCTGTGCATGAAGAGAGTTCATAGCCATAAAAGTATCTTTTGTCTGCAGGAATGTGAAGGACAGCACCTGCCTGTCTCCTGAGCAGCCCTGCTCTGGGATGGCCTTTTAGTCATCAAGAACCAAGTGTAGGTGGATTTCCAGTGCTTCCTGGTAAGTGTATTTTCACAAGATCAGCCTGGAATTTGCTTTTTCCGTAACTGAAGGAAAAGCTGAATGATATATATTTATGTGCTGGCTGAGAATTTTTATGCACCATCTTTTATCTGCCACAGTTACATACAGAGAAATGCATCAAAAGCATCACTGCCCTCTGAGCTCTATGTTCAGGATTCAAACTTAACAGTAATTTGCATTCCTATGGTGCCTAAGAGTTCAACTAGTTTTAGAAACATGATTAAATCCAGGCTTGCAATCCCTTTTGAGCTTGAGACATTAACTGAAACAAGCATGTGAGAGCATTCACCGTGGCTGAAATCCTCTTGCGCCATATGTTTGCAGAAAATTATTACTGGTTAGTGTAAGTCTGGATTTTATGCCTTCTTTTACTCAAAAACAATTTAGTGATATTGGTGGAACCCTCAGTGGGGCAAATACTTGATTTCACACTGGTAAATGGCCAAGTCTTTGAACAACTTGTTTTGTTCACTTTTACTACTGGGGCTGGTGGGGGGAAAAAGATGAGAGAGAAATCTGCTCCATTTTTCATTGTAACTATTTTGGTAAAGGATGTAATGGACCCTTTCACAGATGGGAGACAAGATCCACATTTCCAGATTTTCAGGCTGGAACTAGAGAAATGGAAAAAAGGAAGAGCTATAGGTCTGATCCTCCTTTTGAACACCATGCTTCCTACCACTTAATCACCAATGGATATTTAAGAAAAGGTTCATGAATATACAATTATTTGATTGTCCACAGTGATCAAATACCAACTGATCTTCCAGTTGACAGGAGGATTCATTAACTATCATCCAAGTCTCCTTTTTGCCACATGGTTTTGAATTTGTTGTCCTTCATCAAATGGGAATTTGCTCTTGCTCAGTTTGTGTAGTGTGCTCAGACACTTCCAGAAAAATCCTCTAATAATTTGATTAAGTAAATGCATCAACACATTGCAGGACCTGCAGGAATTTGCTTCAGGAGGTCATCATTTCCCCAGTTTAAGGCAGCACATAATTGCCAACCAGGAGCTGCAGCACAGTGCCTTGAGAGAGAGACAGAGACTCTGAGCCCTCACACCTCTGAGATAATCAGGGAGAAGAAAGTCTTCAAGCAGCTGATGTTTCCTTGCTTAGCCACCCCTCTCATGTCTGAAATTCTGATTAACATTACAACCACAGGAGATTTTCCACTGCAGCAGCGTGAACCATGCTGGGCAGCACCTTTGGGAGCAAGGATATGTGGTTTTGACACCACTGAGGGACTGAGGAGCATTCTTATGTCAGCCCAGCCCATCTTTTCTGCAAAGGTATGAGTAAAAGTAGCACATACTGCTGCCATGAGCATGGCAGAAAAGGCTGCAGGGAATAAAATCAAAGCTCTTGTGCATCTTACATGCTTCCTGTCAGGCAAGAGCCTTCCTGTCTCACAAACATTAAATTGACTGAATCCTGGCAGCACTCCTGAGCAATATGGGGCTGTTATTCTTGTATTACGAGCAAGTACTATGTAAGGCTCTCAGAACATCAAATCTAGAGTTATATTTGAAATTAGACACCCAATTGTTGTTTATTTAGGTTGAAATAAATGGAATTTGGAATTCAACTCAATTTTTTTGAGTCTAAATCCACAGCCTACCAGATCATCTTTTTTAACATTTATTTTACCTCAAACACACACAACTCACATATATAGCTTTCCCCAGGACTAAGTAACTGACACCAAAACAGAACACACTGGTATACATTGTCACAGACATGTCATTTCAGATATCCTGAAAACAAATTACTATCATAGGGGACTTTTCCTTTCACAAGGGAACAGTTTCATCTTCCATTTGTATATGAATCACGAAAGCAGCATAAATGATGCAGGCCATATTTGGAGACTTGCACACCTTTATGTCACTTCTTTATCCTTGCTGTCTCTATGATGCAATTGCAAACTATTCTCTCTCTCTCTCTCCTTTCCCTATTTGTAATTAGAGGGCAGAACAGATGGTAGTAGCTTACTTTAAAGTGATGTCTTCATTAAAACACTTCTCAGTATGCTGCCTAAAAATCATGCACAACAGCAAAGAAATTACCCTTGTTATGGGCAAATCTCACAAGGTTTTGAGGTTCATAGTAGAGAGACATCAACAACTCAGAAACTGCGAGACCAGCAGAAAATTCCAGAAATTACAAACTGGGCTAAATAGTGTCTGAGGAACATCACCTCCCTATGAAGACTTTGGACACACTCTTGCCAGCCACGTGCCTATAAAAATCAGGAATCAGAATCTCCTCCTCACGAGATTCTTGCTCCCAAACTAGGTAGTGGTTTAAGGCTTACACCTATGAGCAGAGGCAAAAAGTGGAGCCATATTCACTGTTTTGTGCTTTTAGGTAGTGACAGCTGGTAAGCTTTTTACACAGGTCAGTGACAGCCCACAAATACCCAAATACTTCTCTCCTTCCACATCATTATGTTTGCAATGATGTTTCTAAGAAAAGCCAATGGTTGTTGTGGGTTATGTAGAATGCAACATTCATTAGCTTTATGAACAAATAGGCATCACTGCAGACATGAGAAAATGCATACAAGGCTGAGATCTTTTCATGAAAGGGAGAAGAATGAATTCTGCAGAAGTTCTCATCTCAAATGTGCCTTTCCTCATAGGTCTCTCTGTGTGTGGATTTTTTTTAGTTTTCTGTACTTGATACAGCCCCTCCTCCTTAACTCAGATCTGTGAAGGACATAGAATTTCAAGGAGAATTGAGAAGTACAGTGGAATTATATTGTGTGCCACAATCTGATAGTAATTGGGGGATCAGTAGACACTGGTGTCCAAATTTCAGTTATCACTGAGTATTTTTCATTTCTCAGCATACCTGAATTTTGCAATGGATGAATTTTATTGCATATTTTTAGAGTTCAGATTGACCACCTAAATCAGCTAATGACAGTCAGTGCCATAAACAAAAGCTGTATATTCTCAGACCTGTTAAACATGTTAATTAATTAAAAAAACAAAAGCCAAACAAAACTAAAACCCCCACAAAAATCAACAAATAAAAATATTGATAGTATTTATGTATGGAGATTTATTATTCCTTTTTTATATACTTTCCACTGTGGTTTTTTAGCTAGAAAATTGTATTATCAGGCTATGATTACAAGAGTTAAAATATCACCACCTTGACTATAAGGTTCAAGAATTTCAGTAAGATGAATCCTAAGGGTTTACTTAGACTTCAGTTTTTCATTTAAAAACTTCAGGGTTATCTTTATCACCTCCCAGGTAAGCATTATTTTAATAAAGGAAAAAAGGCAAAAGGGATACTCTGAAGACACGTTTTCAGGACTTTAAAAAAAGCTTGCCTCATTATTTCAATTTGCTGCTTTTCCTCAATTGATCAAACAGCCTTTTGTTCCCTTTTCTCTTGCTATATTTTTTCAAATTTATTTTTAAGCAGTCCTCTTTTCCTTGCTGTCACCTACTATTAGCTCATGAGTCAGGATTCACGTTACTATCATGCAGTTTGCAAATGAGTTCAAGCTGGTGTAGCACAAGAGAAGAAAGTGAGCAGTTGCACTGTTTCTAAAATTCAGTGTTAAGGCCCGTGCTTGGCTCTCGGTTCTTGGGGATGCTAAACCCCATAGCAGATGCTAATCTTACTGTAAAAGACTGAATGAATGTTTTGCCCCAGCACAATAGAACACAACTGTAGGTGCATTAGCCCTGTGCAGTGATAAGGAGGTGATCTAATCACCCAAACAGAGTGTGAGAATTGGGCATCAAAAAAAGCAGCAACCAGAAATGCTCAGTAAATATTTAAGTGCTTTCTTGAATGAGAGTCAAAGAACTCTTCAAGTGGAACTCTACAATGGAAATCTGTATGAGTAACCATGGAGAATGTAAAAATGAGCATTTTCAAAGCCTCTGTCATAACGTTATGTGGAAGTGCTGCCTGGGTTTTGTTTCTTTCAGTATTCAGTGAGCAAGCAGGAATTCTTTTTTACTGTCCTTTTTTTTAACTTCGCAGTAGAGACAATTCATAAGTAGACTAATTATATCATTATAGTGTGATTTTAGTAAATCAATACAAAAGCCTTCATTTATCATTGTGGATAAAATCCATTTTAAGATGCTATCTAGCTGGACTGCAATGCAAAAGAATGGGTAGGGATAAGAAAATAACAAACCTCCCTACTCCTCAAAAAGGTTTAAACAAGAAAGGTCTTTTATTGATCAGGCTGTTTTTTTCTTCCCTCACTGCTGTGCTTCCTTGCATAATGCAGTATGAGAAACCTCCATTGCACACATTAACTAAAAGACGTTTCTACCTATTCAACTCTGTGAAAGAAATCAAGTCTACATTCCCAAATAGGAAATCATAAGAATTTCCTCTACCCAAACACTAACTGGCAATATGCTATGATAGTGAGAATTATTGCTTTGCATTCTCAAGCCATTCAGGATAAATATAAAAGAACGATTAAAGAGAATTAGATTTTCAGATTAGATTGGTAAAATAGTTCAAATAAAGAATTTCACTACATCTGTTTATTATGGCAAGATCCTTTTACACAGAAGCCTAGGAGAGTACTCCTTTGTATTGGAAACTGAAGTTTAATCAGTGTGTGACAAGAGTCTAGTCATCTCCTGTATTTAATAGGACAGGTTTCCACCTAAGTGACAGAAGAGGGATGGAGAGGCTTGCAGGAGGCAGGTGCCAGGAAGGACAGATGGATAAATTGTTCTCTCAGCCTGGGGGTTTTCTGCATACATACTAGAAACAGAAATCACTTAAGAAGAACTGGCAAAACAAGACACCCTTATCTAGCCAAGAGAAATACATTTCACTCTCCAATTTATTATAAAATAGTATAGCTTCAAGATACGAAATTTATCGTGTGACCAAGGAGGTAGCAGAAGAGTTAATTGCCATCTTCTCTGGGCTTTTTCACAGTCCATCAGATGGAGAATTTCATTTGGTGACCTGTTCAGGTGGGAGCCTAAGAGAAAGTTCTTTGTAAAGCTGGAAGGTGAACCCCACTGTCCTGAGCTTCAGCATTTCAGCACAGAAGCATTTATCTTCAATGAAATAGAATTGTAGCCTAGGCTAAGTTTTGAAGAAGAAACAAGCTTCTAATGTTGTCCCATGGCTCCATTCACAAGACCACTGAGATTTACTTTAATGCTTTACGATGTCTTTATCTCATTATGCATGTTTTTATCTCTAATTGCATTTGTGAACTGCTTTATGCATCCCAAAGTGCTTGAAAGACTGGAGATACCAATAAAACATAAGAGAACCAGGAGAAATAATTACTGAAATATGGATACAAAAACGTAAAAAATCAATGTAGAGAAACTGTTGAAATAGAAGATGCAAAGATGCATCCCTTGTACTTTTTTTAGGCTGAATCATCAGAGACTGGGCAAATTGGGGAAACTGAAAAAGAAGTTTTGGCTTGATTCATCATATTAGAAATAATATCACAGAACTTATCAATTCATTGCTGTAATACAGACACAGGTTTAAGGACAATAAAGCTGGGAACAGTGACTCATATATTTGGCCTGCTAAACTACATAAAATGAGAGGAATATCACTGCACTAAACATGCTGGAAGCTGCTGAGAACTAGGAGATGAGAAATATACAACAAAGAGGGCTGGGGGAAAATGCCACCAAGGACGGCAAGAAAGGATGCATTTAGTTCTGTATGTAATGAAGACTGACCTGACATTTGAGGTAATAAAAAATGACAGCATAAAGTACTGCACATATTCATTTTCTTTTCAGCCTGCAACATTATCCTCATGACTTTTGCCATATTATGTTTACAAAGTAAGGTCAAGCATGTCCGAGTACATGGAGGAGAGACAACCTGGGAACATGAGGTTATGCTGACAGTGGGAGCAGGCTGTAGTGCTCTGCCCTCCAGGACTACATTGAACCAATCTCTTACAGCAACGGTGCTATTGGAGGGGGTGGACTTCTAGGTTCAGATAAAAGAGGAAGCCTGGATCTTAAATCCTCTAAGGTTTTCTCAGCAGGGTGTATCCATACTGTGGCCAATTTTCCGTCCTGCTTGGATCCATGTAATTGACTGAAACAAATGTAAGCTACTTTTGCCTCAAAGTTTGGACTCCCACTCCATCTTCAGTTTCTCCAAAATGCACATTCCACCTCTTTGAGGTGACATTTCTCTGAGGATCAGCATTGTAGGTGAAATTGTGAAATATTGATTTATATCAAAGCTACAAAAATCTATGCCATCCCTAAATATAAACAAACTAGTTTTGGGAAGGAGCATGGAGCATGGAGCATGGAGCATGGGGCAGACAGGAGCAGGTGTGGAGGAGGGAAGTGACTGCCAGGAGCAGGCTGTAGGATCCCCCAGTCCTCCCAATCCACTCCTTTAGCCCACTATATATGGACCAGCAGCAAGAGTCCAGAAGAAGAGTCATGCAAATATCTGACAGGAGAAATTGTGATGCTGCTGAACCATATCTCCAGATATAACATGTGAAATGTCAATTTTATTTCAAAAAAGGAAATATGAGTAAAATATTTTTCTTTCAAAATGTGAGACTAGATTCTCCCAATGTGTTCTTTTTAAGTGATGAATTTTACTTTAATACATCTTAGCTTAAATTGAAGTGGAAATACTGTAGTATTATATAGACATCCCTTAAACCAATTATCAGGATTTTTATATGCATAAAGCAAAAATAACAAGTCTTTTCTCTAAAAGCTAACATGGATGACTCATTACAAAAGTAAATTAAGAGTTAATTTTCTAAAGACTTCATCCCGGAAGTTATTTAGCACCTTTCGTTCTTACAAGCATCAAAGAGAAAACTAAAATTTTCCCGATGGATTAACTGACTTACAGCATTGCTCTAAAACCAGCAAAAATGCTTTCTGATAAGCCTGAACCATACTGCAATGTACCCTGTTTTAGTGTGATCACTATTTCATCTTGTCTCTGCTTACCACAAATCTCTACAATTTGAGACTTTCAGAGGGAATTTGCATTGACATCACCAGGACATTACAAACCTTCAGGACAGAGCAGCAGTGTAATGAAATAAATGGTAGATCCTTTATCAGAGAAAGCAGATGCCTTACAGCTAGGCTTCTTAGAAGAAAGATTATAGGTCTTAAAATGGAAGACGAAGATATTTTCAGGTCAAGAGGCCACTACAAACTCCTCAAAGAAGAATTTTAGGGAAAAAAAAGGAAAAAGAGAAGCATTTTTCAAAATTAACAGGAACTCCACAGTTCCTCCCCTGAGAAACTTACAGTGGTCAAATGCCACAGATGTCTCTAAACTTTAAGACTGAGGGAAGATTTGAGATTTAACTACAGATTTTAAGGCCTCTGCAAAGTGCATGTACAAAACGCCTTTTGGTCCTGAAGCATTCCATAGTCACTTTTGCTCAGGCACTGAGAACTGCAGGAGGCAAAAGGCAAAGGAGAATCAAACCCAATGTCTGCCATTAAATAGAAGACCCTATTCCTGGAGATATTTGAAACTTACATGGACAAAGCCCTGACATGCCCCAGTTAGTTGGGTCTGTTTGAGCTGAAACATGGTGAACAACATAACCTCCACTAGCACATCCCTACCTACATTACTTCATTGTAATGTAATTACAATTAAGTTACCATTACCATGGTAATTTAATTAAGCATCTGCATTTTAGCATGTATGTTAATAATGTCGACTCAAAGCGTCTGCATTTACAGCAATCTACTTTTTCTAAAGACTTATATCAGGAGTATAATGGATAAAATAGAGTCTTTTAATTTTTTTCCCCATTAGATGAATACCACATGTTCTGATTTCCTCACAAAAAACAGGTTTCCTAGGTTTTGCCTCAGTGCAAAAGCAAGAGTTAGAGACAAAGCATTTCTGGTTGAAGTTGCGGAAAAGTAGAATTAATTTCAGTTATTTTTCTGTGGGTTAAACTCATGCCTGATAAATATCCTCAAACCTGGCTAAAGGAAGGAAAGCAGAGTGTCAGGGAATCAGAGACACCCAAGTGGTTGATTTTGACTGTTTCTCTCTCTGATTGTTTAAAAAAAAAGGGAGTTTTGTTTGATTAGAAACAATACCACTGATAAAAATGATGCCGCAGTTGCCACATATATAAAAAATCCTCTTTTAAGACCATATTTAAGCACTTAGTTTAGGAAGGAGGAAAAGAAAATCTCTGTATAAACTGCATTAATAGTTTCTTCTGTTTCATTTGTGACATGATTCCAGTGACAGCATCTTCAGTGCCAAGCTATCTGCAAAAGCTTTAAGCCAGCCTCAACTATCATCCAGCCTTATGAATCTGCCTCTACTGAACTGAAAAATCTTATTCAATTTTCACTGATATGTCAGAATTACTTCTCAATAAAATAAAAGGTCAAATTAGCACTTTTCCCATGTCAATGACATCATATTAAAGGTGCTGTAGAGAGGCCCGAATAGACTCTCAGTCAGAAGAGAAACACGTCCCTGAGAATATTGCAACTCATTGACCAATTAATTGTGGTCTTTTTAAGGTCAGTTGTGTCTAGAGTTTTCCAGAAATTACTGTCGTAAATAAAGACACTAAATCTTGCTTTGCAGGAAATCTTACAGCTTTGTCAGACACTGATACTTATTTTGGGCTGAATTTGAAACCAGCATTTTTCAATTCCTTTAAATAACAGCTGTCTGATTACAAGCCTAGAACTTTACCTCTGTTATTTATAGAGACTACACTCTCTCAAAGAGCAAAACAAAATTGCAAAGGTTAGTAACATAAATATCAAGGAAACTTCCTCTTGGAAGATCTATACATTTCAAGTCTGAATTGTTTTGCTGCAAACACCTAATGCATAAAGTTTTTGCTAATGTGTTGGTTGGCAAAGGACCAACAACACTGAATTTGTAACAGCTAAAACCATAATCTAAAGATTGCAGTGATGGCTGGTCTTATCTCTCTCTGGAAGACTGTAAATTCTGCTTGGTGAAATTTTCAGAGGTAGGCACTAGCACCAGGGAGCACAACAATCTTGCAGACATCAACTGATATTACTTGAAAAGAGGAAAAGACAGGTGAAGCTGGAGAGATTCTTTCAACTGGGTAACTTGGTAGGACAGATAGTACCTTTCACTTCTGCCTGCTATTCTGACCAGAATAATATTACTCTTTTTGTTATATATTATACAGTACTAGCTTGTGAACAGATCAAATGAGAGGAGTTAAATGGAGACAAATATGCAGGTAGGCTTCAAAGGATATCGCTAAGTGTTTTGGCTAATTTTTTGGCAATATTCTTGGTTAGATAAAAATTAACTGCTAGATTAGTGAGGTGGCTGTTTTACAAAATAAACACACAAAACCAAACAGCAACAAAAAACACCCCAAACCAAACAAAATAAGCCTTGGTATCATTCCCAAGCCTGAGAGACAAGAAAGAAAGCAGTCTGAAGAAGTACAAAACATTCTCAAAAGCTTTAGCACAAAACCTGCTGATGAAATGGCTACTAATGACCTGAGCTGGAATAGAGCGTGTGTAGTTCACCCCAGACTTTAGGTCAGGCAAAGAGCCTATAAAAGAAAAATGCTGCAGGTTCTGACATACATTATGGTCAAATAACTGGTGCCTTAAGATTTAAATTTTTTATGAAATCATCTCCTCTAAATCATCTCATTTAAATATTATTTCATACATAGGTTGGAGGAGCTCTATAAGATCACCCACTAGAAGAAGCTCAGAGTCAGATCAAAGAAAACCTTTCCATCTGAAGCACAATTCAGTGTAGATACCTACAGAAAATCCTTTCTGATGGCAGATCACATAAGGCCCTTTCCATCAGAAGCTAGTGGTCTCATTGCATTTGTGATTTATGGCAGACTATAATCATGACTTGCTGGGTTTCTTTGTGCAGGATGTTTGTTAGAGTTTGAATGCTCTTAAAAAACTTAAGACAAGATGAGCTATGAAATAGTTCTTTGGAAGTGGTGCTTGTGCTGAATTTCCTGGATAGAAATATGAGCTACACACTTAAATAAACACAGTGATCTTCAGAAAGATCAGATTACACCTACATTAATCAATAGAAGAGTTCACCAGAAGGCAAATTGCCCACACTTTCATGAATTGTCACTCTTACACACAACTGCTTTGCATATGCTTGGAAAACTCTCAAGATCCAACAAAAGTACTGGGAACAGATGATGCATTGATAGGTGTGCAGGTGCTTTGCTAAATATCTAAAGCTTGGGTGAATTTTCAAAGCAGAAAATAATAATTATAATAAAGAATCTCAGGTATCCCTTCTTCAAACCCATGCTGTAAACTTCAAATCCTGATCTTGACACTTTCTTCCTTTGCACAAAAATCCTCCTGGCCTCTTTCGTCACCCTCTGAAATTTGCACTACAGAGTGCTGGAGAGACTGTGTTCTTCATCCAGTGATCCCAAGCTCATGTTCACCATGGTCTCAGCATCCCTGGGGGCTGCAGCTCTTGCACTCCTTGGACTGGAACATATTTTCTTTGTGGGATTTATTTGCTCAAGATCTAAGGAATTATGAAACATATGTAAACCAATATCACAAAGACTTCTAAAAGCACATTCCTTCTAAAAACCATTCCTTCTGGTTTTGCTTCAAAGCACTGGCACATCAATACATTTTCAGCAGCAGAATGTAACTACTTCTTTTAACAAGGGCCAATGGATTTCTTCAACTTCTCTGCATCAATTGAATGCACATAATTTAATATTGAAAATTATACTGCTTTGAACATACTCTCCTGCAATACCTTCTTTTCTTGATCCCCAAAAGAAAGTAAATTGTAGGTGTGTATGAACTATAATTTTTGATCTATCACTTAAAGCAAGTAAACTTTTTCATACCTGTAGCTCTTCTCCCACCCTTTAGCCCATTTAATCATGCTTTTACTCAAGATGGTACATGGGCTATGGCAAAAGGAAAAAGTGCATGTACTAGTAAATGTACATCTGATTTTCTATCAAGTGGTTCAACACCATCCTTCAGACGTAATCTCCTGGATTTAACCTTAGGGTTGTCACTGCTTTTACAATTAGGCCTATGTGGTTTTTTTCACCTCTGAAGACCTCTGTTATTAAAACAACAATGTAAGTTTTACTAGTTAACTATTTCTGTGTGTATGAGTGAAAGGAATTTGGAAATGCAATATTCTTAAGTCATATGGGAAACCAAATAGTCCTTATTCAAACACCAGAGGTTACAAACAAATATTAAGCATGCACACATTCAGCAGGAGATGACCAGAGATAATACTACGATCTAATATATCAAACTACTAAGGCACAGCAAAGTAATAATGACCCCCACAGAACAAGGGGTAATAGTTTAAAAACAGAGAAAGTTAAAAAAAAAAAACAAAATCAAAAGCCATGCTCAGTCTGAATTCCAGGAAACCTCTTAGCAAAGCTGATCTTTGTTTTCCAACTAAATGAGTTTCCAGTGATTTCAGGATTCATACACAAAATGGAATTGTTTTACAGATTTTACAAAACGGAACCTCCAGTTGACACAGAGAGTTTTGTTCCCACCGAAGGGTTGAAGGCACAAGTAGAAATCCCTGTCTTGGGCTCTTATCTTCTGTCATTACCACAAGGCATGTCTGGCACATGGTCGATAATTTATCTTAGCTAAAATCAGATCTACAGAAGGCAAAGGACTCCTGGGGTGTTCAAGTTTCACCCCTTCCTCCATAATTTCCTTTGATAGTGAGAGAGTAAAGACTGTAGGATAATTGACAAGATTGTCCCTGACACATTGCTTTCCTAGCAAAGCTATCACGTCCTTGTAGCTCTTGCACTGAAATGCACAAGCTACTTTTTCAAGGATGAATGGAGCTTACCAATCACCTATCCTAAAGTTATAGCAAAAGTAAAGAATGCCATAAGCAACCTGGAATCAGAACAGGAACTGCACAGTTTTTTTCTACAGGCATATATTTCCAGTTAGATATAATGGAAATAATGAACACAATCAATCTAAGAAAGTTGTTATTCATGATAGATTTGAAACTCCTCAGAGCAGGGAAGTTCTTGAAACTCTTTAGGAAAGCATAAACATTTATGGAAATGAAGACAAAACTTGAGCCTTGGTGAATGAGCAACAAGCAGAAGTGAGTTTGCTTGCCCAGAACAGATGCTAAGCAAATATGGTGAATACTGCAGTCATTGATGATAAAATCACAAAGTCAGCAAAAGTTGTTGTGGTGCTGATACTAATAATGCTCTACAGTTCCCTCAGAGACCAGCTTATCTTACTTAGTGGATGCTGATTTCAGGTGGAGGTTAACAAAAGAGGATGTCAGTGCTAAAGGAGTCTTGAAGTCTCTAACAGATTCTGCAATACTATGAGCAAACATTATCCCACTGAACCGCAGTGATTTCCAGCATGTGAACATTTGATTCCTACAGGGTGCCAGCTTAATTTTCAGAAAGTGCAATTTCTTAAATAAGATATTTATTTGTGTTAGCTTCATTGATCTTTCATTGTGTCCACAGTGACACAAATCATTCAATAACACAAAAAATCTAATTCTATACAGTTTTGCTATCACACTTACTCACTCACATATTTTTTGGGTTACAAAAATCATCTCCTCTCCTGAAACTATCTGTCTTCCATCAGCACAGGCTGACTGCCTTGCCAACTTTAATCTCTGGTCTTTCTTTACTGTTGCAAGTCATTAATCAGGTACTTCCATCATTGTAACCAATGGCGACCCTATCTATAATCATCTTCTACTGCTCTTTGAGAGCTTGCTATCCACCAGTGTCAGTGCTTCCTAGACAGGTTATAAAAATGAGCCATCCTAAATCCCACACGTGCATTAATCACTTGACAAGCTATTGCTGTTACAGTTTCCTGAATTCTAGTTGCAGCTATGCATTTTTTACTCAGAACAGTATTAATTGTAATTATAGTAAGATACTGCTCCAAAAAAATCTGGGACAAAGCAAATTAAAAGATAAGATTGTAATTCTGTAACACTTTTTCCTTAGCAGTCCAAACACAATGAATATTCCCCTTGCTGTTCTTGCTGCGCAAGAGAAAAAGAGAGCAAACAAACATTTAATCTTGATAAGTCAAGCTGGTAATAGATTCATAGATTTGAGGCTAGAAGGGATTATTAGTTCATCAAGTTTTCCTTCCCATCTAACATGCTAGACAACATTACCTTTTACTGTGTTATCTTCAGTGACCTGAAAAAGAAAAAAAAAGGACCCTGATGTTTAACTAAAACTCGTTTTTTGCCAACAGACACTCAGTCTTGAAGGGAAGTTACTAGCTTTGTTAAGAAACAAAAAAACCAACACAGACAGTGAAAAATTAAATTTCAGCATGTGCCACACAGTAGTGCATCCTCCTGTATGACTGCCAGGCTGTTTCCCTGCCCATTTTCTAGAGGTACGCATGCAGCAACTCCTCCCGCAAACGTTTCCTGCTCTGCAGTTACCCAGCCTGCCATTCCTCTCCCCCACCCCTCTCAACTTCTGCCCTCCTCTGCCTCCACCCCAGTAATTTTCTGTCCAAGAAATCTGTAGATAGAGGCAGGGGCATTGCCTTGGCTGGTAAGGAATTCACAAAGAGCATTCCCGTTTGCTGCCTAATCAGTTGCTTGCTACTGCCAAGGTGGTTTTGATTGCACCTGACATGTCCTTTCCAAAACTTTCTACTTTCAGAACAAAGCGAAATTCAATTATTTCAAAACAATAAGGACTTATAGGACAGATCATCAAAAACCCTGCTAACAAACCTTGTCTGCAGACTCAAAATCTACAAAACCTGCAATTTCTTCTGGTAGTTTCCTCCAATAGCTAAAACTCTGACATTGTGACTTATTTATTTATTCATATCTATTTGAATTAGAATGGAATTAACTCCCTGCTGTTCTTATTATTTGGAGGCTTTTCTCTCCTAGAATAAATATCAACAATATTAGTTTCGACTGTGTTAGCATTTTTTTTGGTAGCTTTTAAAAAATTGCTTTGGGAAAAGGAGTCCCTTCACCACTCATAATCTTAGTATCTTCCTGCTCCTTTTTTTTTTTTTCTCTGAGGAGACAAAAGCTGAGGGGAAATGAAAAAAGAATTTAAAAAAAAATTAAGCTCTGGTATTACAGTTTGAGACCAACTTTAAAGTTCCAGAAGAAAATATACAGGATTATACGTCTGTATATACTCACACATAAATGCATATATATATACACACACATACATAAAGATACATACACACACTTAAAAAACTATTCTTTCTACCAAAAAAAAAAGTTCAAAAATTATTTTTCTTTTAGCTCTGAAATATTGTGAAATTTCTACTGCCATTTCAGAAGGGTTGGTGGTGCATCTGTCTTTCACTCACTCTCCTATCACTGCATCTCCTCTGGCTGCCCTCAATACACGACTCCCCAGCTATTAATCCTGGCCAGGAAGAACATTCCCAGCTCTGCTGCTTCTCATCCATCTCTGTCTGTTATCCATCACCCTTGGAGAAGGCTGGGACCCCACTTGCCATCCTCTCCCGTCACATACATCGCGTTTCCATCTCCCCTTTCATACGGAGCATCTACACTTAACGACACTGCCAGCGTTCAACCTGTTTTTAGAGTAGGGAGCATGTGTCTTGGAAAGCTGCTATCACTGATTTATTAGGTGAATTTGAGGGAGTACCTAAATCCACTGATCTCACAATTTATGGGAAGAGTTGTGTATACAGTTGTCATCCAAGCACACAGCTAAAGGAAAGCTTTACAGCCTTGCTGGGAAGGTCACCTCCCTCCATGTGTTACCCACAGCTGGAGCCACAGGGGAAGGTAACAGCACACCTCTGTGAGCAGAGAGCTCCTTCCTGGGAAGATCAGACAGGGAGGACAAAGAAGACCCTGGCCTTCAGCACCCACAGGGCAGGCTGCCCCAGCTCTACATTTTGCTTTGCCCATTTAAATCACAGAGTATCTCACAGCTGTTGTCACTGGAGACCTGCTCTGGACAGGCCCATAAATAAGGACAGGAACAGGTTCAATAAATAAGGAAGTCTGAATTCAACAAAATTTAATTCTGTTGTCTTCCGAAGTGAATTACATTAAACCAATTTAAATTAGTTTAATTCTTTTTGATAGTATTATTTCACAATCTTAATTCAGGTTAGTAATACACTTTAAAATGAACAGGCTTACTTGTTCTCAAAGACCTATCCTCAGTATTGATTCACAGACAAGTCCTTATTACTTTACAGATAATACTAGTCCAGTCAAACATTAATATCGGCACAAGTGATACCAGTTGCTGAATCCAATTTTTTCAGGAAATGTTATTTTCTCTGAAGAGCTCAGATTTAGTCAGAACCAGTTTTTCTGATTAAATTTGCACAGAAGAAGATACTATATAAGAGTATTTCTAAATAATTATTCATCTTAAATAGGATGCCACATTCATAAAACATATAAGAACAATTCATTTTGACAAGTAAGGGAAAAATATGATCTCATTATTACAAAAATATCATGTGAAAATATTGAAATAATATTGATTATTAAAACATATTTCAAAATGATGAGAAGGATGTATATTAATTACCAGTGTTGTTGACTATCTTCCTACTGCTATGAAGGCATGCTGCACAAAAATAATGTCTAGTCTGCAGCATTCAGGTTTAAATACAGTTGTTGCCTCAGTCCTTGCTTTCCAGACTGAATGCCTGTGGGGTTTGAACCCAGAAAGCAATCAGCTGACACTAATAATTTGGCAAGAGCTAAAGTGCTTTCATTAACTAAATAGCTGGACCAATATTTAACAGCAGACAATAGTGTTGTGCCACGTGGTTATTAACTTATGTTTCCATAATATATTAAAGACTTTTTCTATTTAATTTTGAGACAGATACTCAACTCTCAGACTCAGGAGAAATCAGGCTGGTACTTGTAGCCATCCATGAAAGAGAAGAAGCTGAGGAAACCTGAGCTCAGGAGGTTCTGGAAAGGCCCACATTCATTGCTGCTGTGGGTTGGATGAGACCATCCTCTGTGCTAAACAAGAGCTGGTCTTTGGGAGAAGAATTCTCACAAGAAATAGCAGCCAGCCACTACCTGAACACAAGACTTAAACAGTGTAAAACACTTAATTTAACCTTTAGGTGATTTTTTCACACTGACAACCAAACTGGATTTGTGAGATTACAAAGCTTTGCAGAAAGATCAGAGGATTAAAAAACAAAACATAACCAAACCCTGCCTTCTCCTGAAAATCTCAATATTTCAAGCTTTTATTTTCATGTCAAATTGCCAAGAATGAAAATAACATCTCAGGAACTTGTGGAAAAACCTAGTTTGTTAAAAGTTGGTTGCTAATATGTGGCATTTAGAAAATGAACTCATTTAAAAATACCTCCTACACAGAATTATTTTTCCATTTTTTTTCATAACATATACTACTGACATACAATTTCAAGACATGATACAGCAATAGATGTTTAATGACTGCAATATTTGAAGCCCTCTATTATTGTATATAAAACTATTAGAGGAAGCAGCTCTGTAGAACAGAATGAAATATATTTTTATAATTTAGAGGCCAAAATAAGTCATTTATGCAGAAACAAAATAAATTATTTTTTTAAAAAAACACAATAATGGAGATTTTTGAAAATATATATTATGAAGATCTCATTTTTGACAGAAAATAATTTGAGAAAATGTATCTAACCAAGGTACCTTGCAATGTCCTTTTCTGTCAAAACAAAAGTCCTGAATGAAAACTTTTAAACTAATTTTAGGAAGGTTTGTGGAACTAATCATATATCAGCCTGGTTTTAGAAAGATAAAAAAAGCTATTTCTCTGTGGGCTCCATTTACATCATCATAGAATTTAATACTATGAAATATCCTAAAAAGAGATATCCACCACATCATATCAGTTGACTTTCTGGTCCTCAAGGTCAAATTTAATTGGTATAGAAACATACATTCTATTCACTCTGTTACTGTTTGTGTTTATGCCAAAGTGAAGTTGCCTGGGTAGAATTTATTAAAGTCATTGATCTCACAATGTTCATCTTAGAGGAATTGAAAGATATTAGATTTAGAGTAGACTTTATGGTAATTTATTAAGTGATTGAATAACTTGCATGTCCACTTATTTTGAATAACTGCATACAATTTCACTCTAATTAATGGAATAAATTAGTCCTATGTCATCTTAACAACCTTTATTTTTCTATTAACATTTTGTCTCATAATAATATATGCCTAATCATATTGCTGAGAAGTAGAGTTGAAAGTGTTTTAAAGTAGAGGAGCAACAGACAACTCTGAAAGATGACAAAAGGAAGCCCTTTGTATTGAGGTAGTGCAGTGCATTTTTACAATAAAACACAATGTACTCCAAGATTGCCACTTCCCAGGTGCTATGTGGATCTTGGAAAAGAAAAGAAGAAGATTTCTTTTAGACAGAAGCAACCTCAGCCATAAAGATCTTCAAATCATGTCTCAGAATATTTACTCCTCAATTTTAGAGGAGTATCAGTGTGAAGGTTGCATCACCAGGAAAGCTGAAAATACTTATTTTTCAGGAAAATAAATCCTTTCCCTGTGAAAGGTGGGAGAAGCCATAACATGGCAGGATCCAAGGCTGGATTATGATTTACAGCTACAAAAGATGGCATAGTGTGTAAATCTGCAAACAAAATAGCAAGATTTGGTCATGTTGAGAATAAAAGGCAATCTTGGACCTAATCAGGGACCACTGAAGTTGAATATCACAAAACAAGATAATCAAAGGACCATTTAATTCCATTTAGGGTGGGGTTTTTGTTCATTTGGGGGGGTTTTTTGAGATCAAAAATGTATCTTGGTGAGTTCAGATTTACAATGGTTCTGAAAAGGGATTGCCTGTTCTGCTATTATTCTGACATTCAGAAAAAAAATTACAAATTGAGATTAGAATTATTTTTACCATCAATTTTTAAAATCATTTAGATCTTCTATTATTTAACTACAGAAACACCAGGGCATTGTAGTGTACGAACAAAAATTACTTCTCTTGAAAGTATCTCCACTAACCTCCTACTGATGACCACGTCATTTCATTCAGCCCTGAGCAAACAGCTTAATGCCTTTCCACACATTCCACTTTTATATCATTTTTTTTTTTTCTTATGAAAAATGCACAGATTTTGAAACCAAAAAGCACCACTCCAAACCCACACCAGTGGTCAGGCTCCTTCACCTGTTAAACATGTTATCAGTATTGCTACTGCTGCTGTTCAAAGAAAAAGCTGCACATTCCTGAAACAGAAAGACACAACCCCATTTTTAGTGAGAACGAGAAAGGACTGCTTTATATGAAACACCAGTTTTTGTCTGAACACCTATTCCATTTGCAGATCAGAATAATTATCTTGTTCCTTTGCTCCATGTTAAGGGCTTTGAACAGTCTCAGTATCTTTCGTGTCAACTTAACTGAGAACAGAACTAAAAGGTGTAGAAATGTGCATTGAAATGCTTTGCATCAAGACAATTGCTTTTCTCTTCTCTTTAAACTAGTTCTGCAGCAGGCAGCACTGTCCTTGGCTCTGTAGATTTAAAGACCTTTTAAATAAACATAAAAATAAAATTCCTATCTTTCATGTAGGATTTCTCTATGACCTGGATTTGTGAGGTTTTCCTGATCAACTTCTTTTGCAATTTTTTCTTTTTGCAATTGTTTAGTACTTTCCTTTTAATTTTTAAAAATAATTACATTTAACATCTGAGCTTCATTTTTCCTGTTTTTAATGACAAAAATAGAAAACTAATTTCATTTCATTCTCAAGTTGTTTACATATTTATAATAATTTCCTTTTCAAACTCAAAGAATGAATCAAACTCAGAACACCTATTTTTTATTTCTAAGCAAGCTTTATTTTAAAATTATAATAATTGTCTACCACACACTCTTCAATCCATAAATATGATGCAGCGTTTCCCTTCTGAATTTCAATTAAACATTGTGATTGAAAAATAAAGAAAAAAGAACCCATTTTCAGGAGGACACTAATTACTGGAAAATTAGAATATGAATATATCAGCCTAGGAACTGGTATTTTGGCATCATAGCAAGAACAGCAGCTAAGAATCAGAATGAATTACTGGCTTGAGATTAACTTGAAATGCAGAAACTTGCCATTTCCCCAAGCTGGTCAGGCTTGTTGCATTATTTATTCCAGTAAAACCACAATGTCTGCTTTTGATTGTGAGCCAAAAAAGATCATAGAAATTGTCAAGCAGAAAACTTGCATTAAGTGCCCCCAGCAATAACTTCCCACTTGCACTTGAACTTGATTTACATAGGCAGTGGAATTGGACCCAAAAATTCTGACTTTACATCAGGCAGGCCCAATGTAAAAAAGAAATACTGTCTTAAAACATCCAAACATACTGGGTTACACTGATAGTTTACTTGAGTAATTTCCAATCTGCAACCATATCAGTTAAGATTTCAATGCCTAAATAGACACAGAAGAGAAAATTCCCTTCCCCTGGATTTCTCTTTCTTGAGTGTTGCACAGAAGAAATCTCAGCTGCTCATACAGTAGGTGAGCACTGACTGGACTTACTCAAAGTGCCAAAAATCTTCCTTTTTGGCAAGATAAATGTATCAGACATTCTATCTTCAGTCACTACTAGTGCTGCTTCAGTAGCTGGGTTTCTGAAGATCTTCCCCATCCTTCTACCAACAAATGTTTAAGGAACAACCAACCTATTTTTAGGTAGAATTTAAAGAACTGTATTGGAAATTAGCAAGATCTCCTGAACTAATTTTAAATTGTTATTTTGCAGCTTCAAAGCCACGCCTGTTGCTGGTACTTAAACCCCTGCTTCTTTGACTCATGTTGCTCTTCAAAATGACTGACACTCATTACAAAAGGAGGTGTAACCTAAGTAGCTGGTACAGGAAAAATACAAAAACCTCACCATCTGACAGAAGCCAAGAGACCAGACTCTTGCTAACTATAGAGCTGCTATTGATTAGTATTTACAGTAAAGAACTGCAGACCACTGAGGTCCCTTTGTGATTGATAATCACCTTCTGTCTCAGGAGAAGTAGATCATCCATAGCGGGATGAAGCTGCATTCAGCACAGGGTTCCAGACTGGCATTCTCAGCAAGCCAAAATTGATTTTGCCCTCCTGACCCCAAAGGGCAGCTGACTTGGGACTGCACCCAAAAAGCAGCTTGAGATCTGGCTCTGTGAACTCTGCATTTCTGGGAGTTTGGCTTCTCTCTAAACATGCATCCAGTATCTTCAGCATTAGGTCATAACCACTCCCCGAGAGTTCAGATTTATCATTCAGAAGCATAGATTTCATTAGATAGTGTACAGATATTCCACACGATCTTAGTTAGAAGGCCATGCAATTAATGATGAGTTAGTTAATTAATGGTGGATGTTGCAGCAGGTGGCAGTTCTACTCCAGCTGGTTCAGCCACCTGCTATTAGCTCCATGTTAGCCTGGCTGCCCTGTACCTAGCACTTGAAAAGTGTTATCTCAAGCTGCAATTAAAGATATGTCCTTTATCTGCAGTGCCTTTTTGGGAGAGAGGGGCATGACTCACCAGTCCAAATTCCAAAATGCTTCTTTTTACAGAAACACGTTGTAAATTTTGCATTAGCACTTCAGTAAGGGAAAAAATATCCTCTATCAGCCGGTTTCATTTATATCAATAAATGTGTCATTTTGACATTGGAGTTTCCTTTTATAAAAGTACATATACATATTAATGGTGATACTATGTATATCTGGGACAAAGAGAACTGAAAAAAAATCCTTTTCTGCCCAGCATATGAAGCCATTAAGTAAAAAAGAAATGTGTAGGTGGCCTATGTAATCAGCAACAGTCTCTCTTATTTGTCTGATGGATGAGTTTACCTAATAAAATTAAGGGTAAAGATCACAGGTTCATTCATACATAGATATACCTCTTATAGGAAGCAATCTCTAAATTTACCATGAAAATTATTGGCCTGAAAATTCTTCACTAGACCCATGACTCTCCCTTCCCTCATGGACTGTGGATCACAATCAATGGGAAATTTCTCTAAGTGTGAAAGACTTGACCAGATCTCTAGACACAAAAGAAGGAGAGACAAACTCAGATAACTCATTTTGTACATATAAAGCAATCCTTCAAACAGTCACAATCAACTGGAGGAATGACAAGTGAAATGATGAAAAAAAAAGCAGCAAAATACCACTGATAAAACCCATCCTGTCTCCTTATTAACCTTCCTTCCAAAAACACTATTTCAATAAAAAATCCTGAACTAGTGGTAGGAAAGGCCATCTTCATCCCCCATCAAATGGTGTGTGAATATTTAGTGAACACCTTTTCTTCTGACATGCTTTAGATATAATTGACCATTTATCACTTCTCTTTGAAGTTGCTGGACTAGGTACTTAAGAGGTCGCAGTCAGCCGCCTACCACATGTTTAGGATTAGTTTGTGCTGGTTCATTATGAAAAGGATATAATAAAAGACTAGATAAAACAATTACAGGTTGGGTGTTCTATTTTGTTTTCCTCACGCATCTCTAAATGAAAATTTATTTTAAACATCATCACCTTTTTGTTTTTTTCTTCCCAATATAATTTTTTTTTTTCCCCTGGGTGAAAAAGTGTTCTCTATCTCCTTCTCTGCAGGCAAAAAGGATCAAAATGAGATAGGATTAAAAAAAAAAAATAAAAATATAAAGACATATTGTACTGCAGCTACAGTTTCCCCCCACTTCCTTTTCATTTTGCTCAAAAATTAAAGTTTTGAGAAGCAGTAGAATATATATATTCATCAGCTGGGAAATGAGAAAATAATTATTGTTATCACTTATTTTTTCATCTACTAAACAGAAAGAAGATATCACTTTAAAAAAACACAAAAAAACCCAAAACAAACTACAAGAGGCTCATATTTTCCCCTGAAGTTAGAATGTGTATTTTAAAAAGTCATCAATTTTTATATATAAAGATTCCAGGTAGCATAGATCTCACTGCATTTTTAGATATGCTTTTCCAATAGACAGCTATCCTTCATTGCACACCCTATTTCTAATAAGTCTGTGTCTGCCTTCTCTTCCAGCTATTGGATTTCATTATGCCTTTTCTCTGATAAATTGAAAATCCTTCTGACACCATTATTTCATTTTTCATTGCCGAGGAATCCCTTTCGATCTCACGTGCTCTTTAGCTGGAAAGTATTGCATAGATGGGAGGGAGAAAACTGCAATATCCACTTACTGCACTGCATGACAGCTCATCCTGGCCAAATTTAAATGGCCAGCTACCAGAAAAGCACATTAATAAAAAGACAGACCTTGAAAGGGCAGACATTTCAGTAATGATATGGTAATTATTAAGCTAAGCACTTGTAGGGAGGAAGTAGTATCCAAATTTTATGAAAGCATGAGACCTTGTCAGATTGCCCTAAATTTAGAAGTTAGAGCATGCTACTCAAATTGACTGTGGACTGATGAAATCGTATTTCTAGATATCTGTGAGTATATGCATTTACTGAAATGTCTTTCTTTTTATCATCACTCATTAGCATAGAACCCATATACTATTAAGTCTCTATCACATTTTAATGTTTATTTTATAATGGGATCATATATATTATCAGAGAAATCACAGATTTGAAGAAAAACCATTAAAAGATTGAGAAAAAAATTTTGCTTAGATTAACTCTTCACTGTATCATTGCAATTCACCATCATCAACATTCTTCTCCCTTAACAATGATCAAACAAAGGCTGTTTTGAATTTTAATTGCAATGTCACATATTGTGATGCTATAAGTGCCTTAGTAACTGCAAAATGCTATGATACACATTTGATAGAAAGTAAATGGATTATAAATGGAAAATAGACAGATTACATTGATAGTAAAGTTAAAAATGAGATGGCCAGATTTCCCCACTGTTGTTTGCTGACAGGCGGAAGGTAGAAGAAAATGGTAGTATAATGTCAAATATTATTCAGCATGACAAGTTAAAAGTTGTTTTCTTATTTGACATAACTGGGCAGTGTTAGAGTTAGAAGCTTAAATTGGTTATTAAGAGATTTATACACATTAAGCCATACAGCTGTCAAATATGGCTGCTTATCAGAGATTCTTCTGAAGCTGGAACAGCCACTGCATGCAGAATTTCAGTGGCAAAACAGCCTTAATGAGCTCCAAAAGTTCTACTGTATTCTCTCCAAGGATGTCAAAGGAGTTTTGGAGATTTAATGAAACTGTTGCACAGGACACCAGAAGCTGAAGCTGGCACATATGAATTGCACTGAATGACAGAAGAGTGGGAGGTTTAGTAATCAGCAATATTAATTGCTTAATTGCAGTCACACACAGCAAGATGGCCAAGAGGACACTACAAATACCATAGGGATTCTATAACTGTGAGATATAGTAGAAAGAGTTCAAGACCTGCTGATGTCCTCAAGCTCAAAATCATTGACACTTCTGGACCAAATCATTCTTTCCTAGTCCTCTCCTCTCTACAATAGGAAGCTGCATCCTTATTCCTGCAAGACATCAGTCCCTTTGGTCTTTGCCCTCATTTCCCAATCCTCAAACCTTCACCATGTGATATCTTCTAGACTTTGTCCATACACTTCTTAACTTAGTGGGTCCTGGAGATAGGATGCCACCTCCTTGCACAAACCTAAACCAGCACAGTTTGTGCCGCTGTGCTAGCTATCCACTTATGTTGCTTTAATAATTTTTCTTCCTATAGGCATTTCAATCAGAAATAGAAGTACCCTGGATAATTTTCTACACTTGTGTCAAATGGTTAGACAGTTGATTAGCATCACTTTTCTAAATTTATTCTTTTAGTTGAGGAAAAGACAGACCAAACTCAATCCTTGCACATTTAAAATGCATGAACTTGGCCACCTGGGCATGCATGGCAGCTTGCCAATCTGTACATATGTAGTTCTTAACCAGACCAAAAAAATGTTCTGGTTTAGCCCATAAGACATAGAAGGACAGAAAATGTACTCTAACAGTGGTGATTACAGAAGATGTGGGAAGCTGGAATGCCTGCAGTGCAGAGACACAGGACATATGAAATAAATACATATGAAACCAGGGCTCATGTCAGATGCTTACTACTGTGACCTGAGGTCTCAATATATTTTAGAGCTTCACAAAGTTTAGTGCCAGAAGGACATATTCCTGGTTATTACTGGGAATGTTACCCAAACACTAAGTGATCAATCCAGTGTCTTAAATATTAGTAAATCACTGGAGCCTACTGAGGACTAAATTCCTGTATTTCACAGAAGAACTTAAAAATTACACTCATGCCCAAGGCCACTGTAATGGCTTGGAATTCACAGCAAGAGATGTCAAAGTTTTCTGCCAATAAAAATTATTCTGTGGTAAAGAAGATGGTAGACTGCATGGGAGTGCTGAAGGGCCTTGTGATTGCTTCACCAATAAAACAACAGGCTCTGAGATGATTGATCATTACCATTAAGGAGTGAGATCTCTGGAATAACTGCTCAGGTCCCTGTTAACCACTGCCCTACAGCTCTGCTCCCACCTAGCACTGGTTGAAGTTGACCCCCCAGCAATGGCTACTCAGACACTCAGTGAAAGTGGAAGTTCCCTGCCCATTCCAGCCAAAGTTTCTCTCTTGTAATTGGAGGTATAGCCCAAATTCCTAATTCTCATTACCACATGTTAAAAATGGTTAGGACTTATTATTAGTCCAACATAAGCCTCGCTAAACCTGTGACCTATTAACTGGGTAATCCATATCACCCTTCAAAATGGCTTTTCCTCCTTTTTTTTCTTGCTACCCTGTTAGTCATAGCAGTGTTTTTTGCCATTTCACAAAGGATAAAAAAGCAAGATGAAAGAGGAAAGAAAATAGACATACTATATATAAAAAGAGAAGTGAAAGGAGTCAGGTTGCTATTCTCAAGTATCTCAGGGGAAAGTTAAGTATATCCTGTAATTTTGGAGAAAACACTGAAAGGAAAGCTGAACAGATTTTGTTGAAGGAAAAGAAACTTCTCATATTGCATAGAACTAATCAAAAGCCCCAACTCCTATGATCCGCAGCCCCTGTGGTTTGTCATAAACTGATAAAAAACAGCTATCTGACAACTGCAAGAGAAGCAGCTCACCTGGGAAATAGAGAGTTGACTGAGGAGCATTTTGTGTCAGAGAGACATGAGCTGAGATTCACCAGTTGCTATGCATAAGAAACGTGGCCACTTCGCTCATTAATTCTTGAAGAGTCTTTATGTTAGTGCTAAAAGTGGTGCGACATTTAGGTCACCTTTAGTCTGAAGTTGGCATTTGACTCACAGTTAGATTAATGAACACTCAGGGAAAGCTCAACAAATGCTAAAATCCAGTGAAATTGGAAACACTTTGGTGCCCATTAGAAGCCTACATTTCATCAGGAAAAAGTGACTAGCTCATTTTGACCATAGGATATTGCATAGGTTTGTCTAATTTTCCTAGGATTTTCTCCAACTGTATAGCAGTCTTTCCACTACTCTCTCCTATACTCAGGGAATGACAAAATCTTCACATCTTGGAGGGTGTCTCCAGTCTGAAGGGACTCAAGGGAACAATCAATCTTACTCCAAGGTCTATGATCCTGATCGTAACATAGGAGAGGAACGGAAATAATAAAAAAACCCCTTGTCATCTTGAAGATGGGAGAGCTATAGGTCATCCTTGCAAGTCAGAATGCAAGGGCTAACACAACCTCAGTCTGTGCAGAAGGATCATGCAGCCTCATGGCCAATGATGTGAAAGCACACCCAGCATGAGATGGTGCTAGTGAAGATGGGAGCAGGGATGCTTTTCCTTTCCCTCAGCAAAAACAGGCCTGCGTATGCTAATTAATAGTCCTTAATAGTCCTTAATAGTCCTTCTGGTCTGAAACTGAGGCATTAATAAGCTCTGTGTAGCCTGTGCTATCATAAAGTACAAGGTCATACTCACAGGGACTAATATCAAGACTATCTGATCTATGCTGATGTCTCATCAGTTAGAAAAAATAGAGGGTAAAGACCTGATGTGCATTTTTCCATGAGAGGATGATGAGAAACAATTAATTTGGTGTGATCGTGAAAAAGCCAAATCACTGCTAGGATCTTTAGATCACTGCTAGGATCTAAAAGATGAGGTAGCTCCAGTAGTGATACAAGTTACTAATGATGTTGTAAAAGCCTCTATCCAGAATATCGAACATAATTCTGGCCACTTATATTGGAGAGAAATTTGTTCAAATGGTAATAGATTAAGAGACTGGCCATTAGGATACCCAAGGGAACTTAGAAACTATTGTAGAGACTAAAAATCTCACCTTGATTAGCCAGGAAAGCTACAATAATAGACCTCTCTTCAGATATGACAAAGAACTGAAAGGTAAAAGAATTTTGAAACCTCAAGGTCGCTGCTAGTGAGGAAATAAAGCAGCTCAGCTTGGACCTAATGAAAAGTACAGAGAAAATGAAGAGAAAAAGCCTGTAAGCTCGAGAATTTTGCAACAGCCTGCTCAAAAAAAGCATCAAGGAAAAGCTCACTCATTCTAAGGCAGAAAACAGTCACTTAGTGGGAAGAATCCCACAAAACTTCAACATCAGGATAATGTAGGTCCTGCCCAATCCTACATTACCACAAAGCTTCATGGACTGCTGACATCCACCTAATTCTGAATCTAGTGGTAGCTGATCAATAGATTCAAATATATTTGGAAAGTGGGCAGACCCACAGCAAGCCTTGTTTGTTTAGCCCCCCATAATAAAAACCATTCACGTGACTGAAAACCTTCTACAGAACTCAATAAAAGACATTGAGCAAAGCAGATAGGAAGAAAGCAGCTTGCCCAAAAGACAAGGAACACAGCTGGTTATTGGGGAGGCTGTTTCCAGTTAGGTATCTTTACACCTTGTTTGGTACAATTAGAGAAATTACCTTCCTTTTAGGTATTTAATGTCTTTTTGCAAAATAACATCAGTAGTATCATTCAGTCCTAGTAAAAGTGATAACAAACAGTGGTATATTAAAACTAGGACATATTTTATAAAATTAGCTTAGAACAAAGGATGATTTCTTATCATTCACACCATATATTCACACTTTTTTCCTTCAGCTGGAAGAACTAAATAAAAAAAGATAACGAAGTGCTCAAAATCAGATTAACAAATATCTTCAGGGTAATGATAATTAAACCCCATCTCACTTTGGTAATTTTATTTCTAAATAAAAATAAATACAATATATTATTATATGTTTTTTAAATGTATTGTGCTAGCTGAGTAAACAAATTTTTATTCTTTTTTCTCTTTGATAATCACTTGAAAACTAAACAGATTGTATAAATGGTATAGTTACCTAAAAGAGTAAATATACTGGACTTAGTGGCCCAGGAGGTCTCTTTCAGATTCATGTTCCAAGAGCAACATGTTTGTGTGCAGACATGGCTTTTGTGCTAGGATGTGAAAGCCCTCAAAATGAAAAGTGTTGTCTACTAAAAAGTAAGTGACAATGAGTGCAATGAACCCATTTTTATTGGATCATTTCTAGAATGGATATGAGAAACGTTTGATGCATGTTTACTCAAGTTTTCCCAAGGACTTTTCTATTTCCCATTTCCCTGGTTTCCTTTGTACCTATCTAAAGATTAAGAGACAATCTTTTCTTCAACCCACCAAACCCTGTTTCAGTATTACTATATTGAGCTTGAATAGTTAAATGGCATCTGAAGGTTCTTTAAAAATATAAAAAAGAAAAAAAGAAGGATTGCTAAAAGGTTATATATCTGCCGTACACTATATTATCTTAGCATAAGTAAAAGTATACTTCTTTTAATCAAAATATGTCAAAGAGGGCACATCTACATTGATATATGGACAATGTAATCCTACAAGCTGTCAGAATCACAAATAGAGAAGATGAATTTTAAAGGCAGGAAAGCAAACATACTCAGTGTGAGAAAGGTTACTGCTGAAAGGACTAATCTGACTTTTTAGAAGAGCATGGAAAAGATATTACATGTTGACCTTAGAGTGTGTCACCAGTTGTTTTTCAGAAAAAAATATAACAAGTCCTAACACTCTCTATGCTTTTCAGCAGCAAAACTCATCTCAAAACATCTAGCTTGTCACCTGTGCAACTTTGCCCTTTACATACAGAGCTTCTAGGTGAATATACTTATCGCTACAGATTTCCCTGCTGCTTCTGGCTAAGAAGTCAACAACCAATTCATGTTACTTTAGTGTTTTTCCTTCTTTGTGAGGGGCAGTGAGACATTTTATTTTGCACAACAAGACTCCACCTAGTTTCACATTCAGCAAGCAAACTTTGCACCTGCGAATTCAGATGCACAGTAGATTTGCTTTATGATTAGAACCTAGGCTGGAAACATAAACAAAATGGGTCTGCTTTATCAGTAACAGGTGTAACCACAAGTTGTTCTTAAATTTCAGTATCTGTGGGTTTACAGATAGTCTTCAAATAACAAGTCTACTAAAGAAAGAGTATTACGATAAATAGCATTCCAGACAGCTTGTGTTCCCGCTGCGTTGTCTTTATTTACCAGACCCCATACCTGGTTTTCAGCTTGTATAACACCCTGACAGCACACAGACAGAATAAAGAAAAACATGTGTGTTTATCTTGGTGGCTAGTCTGTAAAACACAGATATAATTTCATAGATAAAAACAACTTCTGCCTGAAGTTAGTGGTTAAATTGCAGTTTCCTGGTTTTAGAGAGAAGAGACTGGGTGACTTGCAATTTAGATCCAGTTTGCCTAAGCACTGTATCTAATGTTAATTGAAAGAGTAGGTATTATTTGACAACACTGCTGGAAATCTGGCTGGATTCCAAGAAAAGAGGGAAATGATAGAGCTGTTTATTTTGCATTAGCTATTCTGAATAAAATATCTAACTTAATCCAGATTGCTTTTTAACCTAGAGGGATTGATAATCCAAAAATGGCCAGAAGTCTATAAGGGAAAAGCCATTTTCCTATTTCAGAGTTAGCACCTGTACTTTCCTCTAATGAAAAGTAGCTGAGAGATATTTTGTATTTCCACAGAAGTGAGAGACAACATCCAATTAGGAAATTACATCCTATTTGTCATCACACTTGAGCATCCCCTGCCCACTCCTGCAATAAAGCTCCCACATAAATAATGCAAGAGGAGACTTTTTACAGACAAAATGAGCTTAGAATAGCAAAGTTCCCTCTCAAGGAAGTGACTCTGATCAGTTCTGTACAGGAGAAGGAGCAGGCAGGGGTGCTGTGTGGAAATCCTGCCTTTGGTTCTTCTCTTCTGCATTTCTCCTCAGGGTGTTCCCTCATTACAGCAACACTTATGCAGCATCAGGAGGTAATGGGTCTTATACAGCTTCTACTGGCTGAGAACCCTCATGATTCCCTACTCCACATAAACCCTCCAGTTTCTTCAAAGAGGTCACTGAACTATCCAGAACAAACCCAGACCATCTTTCCACCATGTGATGCATCTAGAATGACAAGTGAAACCTCTCGTCAGCAGCAGGCAATGGGGGAAGAAATCTTTGCCTTCTCCTAAATGGAATGAATGAGAGGAACAGCTTTATTTCAACAGCTGGACTGTACCTTCAGTAATGATTTTTCCTGGTTAGTAATTGGCTGTTATTGTTGATAAGGGACCCATGGGCGCATATTACCTCAAAGTGTTACAAGCTTTCCATCAAAAGAAAGTCTTCACACCTCCAAGATTCCCCAAAAAAGAAAAGAAAAAATAAGATACAACCATAAAACTCTTCAGCTGGGACCACAGGCCGTGTCAAAGACAGCAGCAGGTCCAAATGAGCATGTAGGGAATATGACATGCTGCTTGCAATCCAGAACAGAAACACCCTAAGAGAAAAGCCTACAAAGCACCAAACTACCATGACTGGAAGTCACAATTCTTGAAAGTTGCACTTTTCTGGGCCATTTTATGTTTGAAATGATTGTTACAGACAACAGGATATGCAGAGAAAGATGATGGAGAAACATGAACCTACTAAGACTACTTGGTAAAATAATTTTTTGTTTTTTAAACTTTTTAAAAGTATTGCAGTACAGTGCTGAGAAAAATGTGCATGTAACTGATTTCTATTGCTCTTCTTAGATACTTCATCAGCCCTCAGTAATCTGCTATCCAAGCTCCTTTGCTGTTTTAGGAAATTTATTACTGCAATATCCTTGCAGGTTAAGGAACTGCTATCAGCCCGCTTGGAACAAATGAAGCAGGTGGAAAAACAAATTTTGTATCAAATAAAAAAACTGTTTTAAAGTTAGGAATGAAACCTAAATTTCTTTATCCAGTGCTCAGCATATTAACCTCTGATTAAATGTCAAATTCAAAAGCACTTTTTTGTCTTTATCAGTGCTCCCACATAAAAACCAGGCTCAGATCACACTAGAGACAGACTATTTTGGAATACACTAAAAATCATTAAATTTAGAAAGAAAGTGGCAAGCGGCAACTTTTGCCACATTAATGTTTCTAAGATGATCAGGATAAGAATTTTAGTATTCTGTTCAGCAAGAACCCTTGGGCAGAGCCAGCCAGACACGAAATGATAAAAGATGGTTCTGTAACCAGGTATTGTAATGACTAAAAAGATGATTCACAGGGAGGAAAAAAATAAAAATCTCCAACATATTTATTTATTAGTACAAAACCAACAAAAGAATTAAGGTGACATGCAATTAGGAGAATAATTCTGAAAGTTTTCAAAACTCATACTGCCTCAAACCTAATTTGATAAAATCATGGGAGAAAAATCATGATCAAGTTCTACTAGGTATTGATGACTAAAAATTTCTATAAGATTAGATGGGAGAGAATGTAAGAATCATTACTTGTTTGCCTTAATCATATGCTAAGATGATGTTAAGGTATTTTCTACTGTCTATTTTTCAAGAGTTGAATTAGAGGCATCTTAGGTGTTCCCAGCAAAAAAACTCTTAGTACAAACTGTTTACCACCCTCAGTATTGCTTACTTCTGCCTTGAAAAGGAACAAACGGATTTCAGGGCCACACAACCAGGTTAGGTATGACTAGCATTAGCAGAGCTGGGGCACTGAGTTATGGAACAGCTCATTAGAAGGACACACACTGAACTGTAAAGGTTATAAAAAGACACATCCAAACTTGCTAACAGTTGCTTTCATGAGAAATTTCTAGTGAAAAGGTCACTAAAGAGCCTGACTTCCCCCGTGCTCCAAATTACCATGCAATTGGGCAGTACTGTGCCTGAATTACAGGAGGTATTAACAATGAGAAAATTAAAACAGCTAGAAAAAGATAATAAAAATCAGAGAAGCAGCAAGGTTAATATTATATTTGTTGTCTCCTAGACAAGGTCAGACAAGGGATATGGAAAAAATAGCACTACATACACATTAACACAAATTATATTGCACAAATACACATACTTCTGTGCAGACACACACATATACATGCATGCATGAATGCTTTACTCTTATCTATAACATGCCTCCCTGAGTGCTGGGGGAAAAAAGTCAATAATCCACTGACTTACAAAAGCATGGATAGCCCATTATCCCAATCCCACTGATAAGCAGCAACTCATGTGGGGGTAAAAGAAGAGGAACACAACAGTGGACAAAGCTTTGGGTTCACTCTTTTATTTTTTCATAAATGACTACAGCTTATCTACTTTCTGCCAGCTAGGCAGCTGGAAGATCTAGCCCTTTGAAGCCCAAGTATCTCATTCCCTTTAGTTCAGCTTCTCGTAAAAGGAAACAACACATTTGATCTTTTATTCCTTTAACAGTTTATCTCAGATTTCTAAAAAACCAAAAAAAACCAGCCCCCCCAAAAAAAGAAAACTAAAACAGCAAAAACAAAAAAAAAAACCAAAACAAAACAAAAAACAAAAAAAACCAAAGAAAACCAGCCCCCCCAAAAAAAGAAAACTAAAACAGCAACAACAAAACAAAACAAGCCACAACAAAACAAAACAAAAAAAACAAAAAAAAAACCAAAACAAAACAAAAAAAAACCTAAACTGCCTTCAGACTGACATAAGAGAATGGTCCAGTTCTTCACTAAGGATGAGACTCTAATGGCCTGAGGCCAGGTGAAGATCACATGAACATAAAAGCCTTTTCAAAGTAACTTTCACCCCATGTCCAGACTGGTAAATCAGGGTGGGGATTTTTTTCAGCATTTATGGAGCCTAAACAGGTATTCAAAATTATTTCATCAGGTTATACATTAGCAACAAATTTAGAAAAAAATCCTATTTTTCACTAAATATTGTAAAGGGAAAAGAAAGCGTTGTGTTTGGGGACCACATCATGTGGTGTGGAAACAAATATCACATGGTTGGGAATAACAGAAGGAAAAAAAACCCAAAAAAAAGCTTTTTTTCTTCTCTCTTGCCTTTGCTGCACTAAGCAAAACTAAGCAACCTTGTGAGCTAAGTCATGTGAAACAAAATCATGGATATTATCGTGGTCACAAATTTTCCCTTTTCAATAAATAGATAATGACTCATCTTCACCATCTTTCTCCACATTATGGCATAAATACACCAAAGTCACAGGTAAGGGAAAGTTGAGCACATCTCAGACCAGACAATTGTAGGTTAAAAGTTCTTTAAAGTTATAGATCAGAATGGAAGTGGAGATGAAAGGATCTGTATCCTCTGCTTATTTATTGTATCACTTGAACAATTTAACAATACTCGACATTGGCCATCCTGTACTCCCTCTGGTCCCAGGACTCCTGGTCCTCCAGGCATTCCCAGTAACTTGACTCGGTCTCAGCACCCTCAGCTGAGAGAACACCTGCTGCCTCTAGAAACCATTTCAAACATTTTCCTTATACTTCACTCCCAGGACCAATATTCACTCAACATAATGGGATGCTGGATTTATGCACAGCTTTGTCTATTCAGGCCAGCAGGCAGGAAGTTCAACATTGTAAAGGTATGGCTGAAAAGCCCACAGTGGGCATTCAATGCCCAGCATCCTGAATTCAAACCTCAGCTCCTTTCCTAAGCACAATGAATCAGGCCCTTTTCTGCAGTTAGTCATTCTCCTGCCAGCCATTATCCTCCATCGTTCCACTAAACATTCTTTAAAACAGGTCAATGATTTTTGCATGGATCTTCATACTTTCAAGTCCATCTTTGAAATCATTGTGGGTTCAGTTTATGTTGTGTACATCTCTTTGCTATATTGGTACGTTGCCCTGACAGCATTACCTTCCTGTGCACAGCCTTCCAGTCCTTTCAGAGCACAAACATTCTGCTTTTGATTCTATTATCTTGCTGCTTATCAGTCACAATCTCACTGCTGCCATACAGCTGGGCTTTTCATGGGGCTCATCTAAAGTAACTTCTTTGTCACATAGAACTTCAGGAACGGAACACACTAATCCTACATGTAGTCACAGTAATTGGCTAAAATTATCAAAAATGAAGTCTTGAATATTCAAACCACCTATGCAGACAACCATTAATAATCCACAAGGCTCTTCCCTAAGGTCATTAGGCATTTCTCCCTCCAAAAACCATGTTTACTATCATGTGTGTTAATGTACTCCCTCAGATGACACATTCTTCTTGTATAACCAAGGTTCCCAAAAATAAGGGTTTTTTTGATGTTTAAACTGCAGCCTTCTAAAAATACTTCATATCAAAACTTGCAACAAGCACAAGGAAAAAAGCCACTAATTACTTACTTCCAGTTGGTTGAATTAATTACTATTCCAAAAATGCATATGCTTAGGGGAAAAAAAAAAGTCAGCTTTTTGACAGTTTGATCTAATACCCTAATACAGTATGCACCAGTGCCACATGATGAATGGAAAGCTAAACCAAAATGGAAAATATACATGAGAGTAAGATTGAAAAGATAAATTATTTTCTTATTTGGACATGTCCTGTTAGAAAAAATGATACCAAAATGCTGCTTCCTAAAGTTAGCTGAATTCTGTGTACACAGGCAGTGATGAAGTGTTACATAAAGTATCCAGCAAGTTTTTCTCCATAGAAAGCCTAAACTATCTTTTTCTCTGCCTGTTGAAAGCATTGTCCAGTGCAAGAAAAGAGAAGAAAAAGACTACTAAAAGTACTTTAAACATTTAAGTATCTCCCTGGATAAAGCAGATTCTCTTTCCAACTTTCCTGAACATGGATTTTAAATAAATCTGGTAAGTGAAAAGAGGAAAGCATTGAAACAACCACATAAATACCTTCTTTAGAGACACATGCAAGTTTTGACATGGAAGAAGAAATTGAAAAGGGAGGGAAAAACCTTCTCTCTGATTCTGAGCAGGGGCAAGTGTGACTCTTCCAGTCCTATGAGAGTGTGACTCTTCCAGTCCTTGCCATTAAAAAAATTCCCTCCAAATAAGGTGACAAAAGGCTTTAATAAAATGCTAAGATATTTATATATATACTGCCTAAAGGAGAGAGATGTCTCTCTCCTCTCAGAAACCAGTCTTGCCTTTCCACACAGACCCAAGTATTTGCTCTGTTTGATCTTTGGCCCTTGGTGCTCATCTCCAGGAACTATTTAGCCATTGCTTTCTCTTTTGTCTTCACATATATCTTGCTATCAGGGAGGAGGAGGGGTAAGGTTCCCCGCACACTTTCGTGGTTTGTGTTTTGCCTCTCCTATCTCTTTTGTTTTTATCTTAGTGTGGCATGTCACATGCAGCAGACTCTGAACCAACCAACAGGAGAACAGCTGCACTCCTGTGCTTGTCGATAGCTGGGCTTTTGTCTACACATCAATACTCATTGCTATCACTGTCATCTCAGCCCTGGAGGTCTCCAGTGGTCTTCTCCTGCTGTTTCTAATAACTCTTGAACTCCCAACCTAACAGAATTTTATAAGGAAGGATAAAATATGTTTTAGAGCTGAAAAAATCAACACCATGTCCTACCTACATATTTCAAGCTGACAAGAGTGAGAATAATCTCACACAGCTGTAGTTGTCTACCTCTGATCTAGTTTTACAGGCTGCTTTTGCAATCAGTAGAAAGAAGTGGACTTATCTAAGATACAGTTCACCGAATGTCTCTCCTAGGCACCAGACAAATCTCTTGGATGTCTGCCTTACAGCAAGATAAACTGCATCCTACAAGATGCATCTTCCTCTATCAACCAGCAAGAGAGCCCATACAACAAGTTTAGAAGCCAGTGACTAAATATCACCATTTATGTAGGGATTTCCAGAGCTCCTCTGCTTGTGGAGACCTCCACGTGAAGAACACAGCTGAATACATAATTAGAGGCAACCTCAGTGATCTGCAGCTTGGGATAACCTCTTAACATAAAACAGGGAGCAAGACTCCCATGACAGCTTCCTACAGATCTCTTTTGCCTTATTCTGAAGTCCATGTCAGTGATTAATGATGAAGACAAATATTGGCCAGTGTGGAACTTGGGTCTGATCCAGACTGCCAAGTCCAACACTAAATCCAAACAAATGTTACAAAAAAAGAACAAACATTTTGCTCTCAGATACTTTCCAAGGAGAAAAAGACAGATAGATAAATCTCAGAAAGTCTGATTCAGTCTCATTGAATTTCATTTGGAATTTGTCATTTATTCCAATATTACCACCATGCAAATTCCTACAAGAGCTGAATGTTTGTTTGATTCATTAGCTCATAGTTTTGCATTCACCTTTCATGGGCTGGGTTGGGCTGAGTATGCAGAAATCAAATGCTGGCAGACTGCCGATTAGAAGGATTTATTGTATGCCTTTCAGGAAGAATCTAGACATGACTATCCCCGGGGAAATACTCACAAAGCATGTATTCCTCTTAAATATAGAAGCCAGTGGGTGGTAACAGGCTGCTTGAGTTCTCTATTTGTTAGTACACAATAGCTGATTAAAAAGCTTTCTATTGATTTTCTGGGTGAAAATCTGTGATTACCTTCATGGCTACAGGTATTGTATGTAACAGCAAGATACCCCTGTAGGGTGAAAACAAATTTTGCTTTTGAGTAAAAGCAGTACCTATTTCCAGTTAGGTTAACTTGGAAACCAGTTCCACCTTATTAGGAAGTTCTAGTGTTTTGACACTTATTTTCAACAGATTTTGAAAAACCTGAATTTTAAATTTTTTTTTTAGAGTTAATGAAGAAAAAAAAAAAGCCTCTACAAATGACAAGAGCTCAGCCATGTGCTTACCTATGACTGTATACAGAATCACCCCCTTGCTCAAAGCAGGTAAGTGGACAAACAATTCCCACAGCATAAGCATTTGCTCTTATTTTTTAATATGTTCCATCCTTCAGAAATCTTAAAATTTCATAGAATTCAGTATGCTGGAACAAAACATATTCAAGCCAACAACTTTTTTCAGCCTATTTTTTTTGCTTTTTTTGGGTAAACTTTAAGTATATACTTTAAATTTTTTAAATATAATTTTTATCAGATGGAAGAAGCCAAAAAAGGAAAAGACAGCCAGATGAAACCTAAGGAAGGCATGAACTACATAGAAATTGTCACACAGGCAGAAAAACACAAGACTATTGGGAAAAGTAAATAAAACAAGTGGGTGCTAGGGGAAGTAGTTGAAGAACACAGACCACTTCAGAGAGGGCTGTTGATCTTGACATTTTGTGTATGGATTGATCATTGTCTAAGTTATAACAATTATCCTGTCCTTGTTTTGCATGGTGCTGAAATCTGAAGTCACATTTCTCCTTTCTTCCAGATATAATATAACAATCTGAAATTATAGATCTTTAAAATGTATTAGGGGAAAGAAAAAAATCTTGGCATCAATTGTTTCCATTTCCAGCACATTTCTAGCAGATTCAGAAATGTCACAGGATTTCATAAGCTGCCTCTCATTATTTCAGTCCTAGAAATGGTACTTGCATCATCTTACAATATTGTTTCTGAAATTTAATAACACAACACACAGAAGCTGCAATCTAAAGGAGTTTACAACAAAAACATCATAGATAGAAATCTTAATTAAAAACTTGCCCCTTTGTAAGCCACTGATCAGAAAATGTTTAAAAAAAGGAATGATTGTCCTAAAAACATATCCACATGAATTATATACCTAATCCTCCAGATTCTTTTGTTCCTGCAGTTTTCTGTATTTCTTATTACTGTTTCCTTATACTGTCTCTAATTGCCTGCTGAAAAACAATCTGGAAATAAAAGCAGTGTGATTCACCTTTACCCATAAGAGTTGAACCTCATGGTTTGAAGTGAAAATGATAAACAAGAATCAATGATTAGCCAGAAATACAACTTATTACACTGGTCACAGAAAAGCTGGAGTTTTTTCCTAAAATTTTGTTGTTTATATCCACTAACCTATTAGCAAGTTCTTCTGCAGACTGCAATCCCCTCCTCAGTCTCCTGTCACTAAAACACCCCTGACAACACCCAAAATTCTGTTAAGATCTCTGGACCTCACCCCCTCCCTATCTTCATCTCCCCCCTACATCCTTAGCTGAAAAATAAACCCAGTTTGCCCTGGCTTGCCTTGAGTTTTTGCATTTTGACTTGTGCATTGGCCATTCCCACTGAGGAAGACTAGGCAAGAATCACTAAGAGTTGACCTCTTCTGTACCCTTCTCTCTGTAGGTGTCCATTGTCTTTCTAGCACCTGATTGTCATAGAACTTGTAGGAAGATACTCTGTTGTAGAGCTGCTGTATCTTATTGAAATTGGCTAACAAATGTAAAAGTTATTAGAGGGCTCAGGGAACTTCCAGCCCTACAGTTTGGTCATAAAGAGCTTCTTTCCCTAAGATAACAGGCTTCCCCATTCCCATCACACTCTGAAACACACAAAAGGACTTCAATTATTTCAATACATTCAGCTAAGAGAGACAGGAAAGCCTTTACATTAACAGAGTGAAATCCTAAGTTGCTCTCAGCTCAAACCAGTAACTCTAGCACAGTAATAGCTATGGGGGTGGTTTTGAACAGGAGGAGACCTTCCCTTACACAGAGCAGTAATTGAGAGAGGGGACACAAATTGATAAAGCATTCCAGCACTTGGAGTCCTTCATGCCAACATCATGGAGACTAAAGAGGAAGTCAAAGTGTCTGTGAGATGTTTGCACACAAAAGCAAACCATAAAGTTAAACTGAAAAGAGTGGAACGCTGTCTACCATCAAATGCAGCATGGGCCATCCATGCTGACTGTGTATTAGCAGCCTGCATTTTTATTTGTGATTCCCAGCATCATCTACAATCCTCCTTTCCAGCCCACTGTTGGTTGACAGGGATGTTGCTTTCCTTCTAGTTCAGTCCTGTGTGGCTTGGTAAGAGCCCAGGCTGATTTCTTTAATCCTGCAATACACCCTTAGATAAATTAAAGTGTTAATATCTTATGGACCAACAGTCCCAACCATTCTTTCCATGGCAGTATGACTAATAAGAGGACGACACAGTATTATTCATGACACAGCTAATAAGTCTGAAAAGGTGAAGTGTTAACCAGAAAGAAAAGCAAAATGTGAGGAAATGTGAACTTTAAAATGAAACTTAATTGATCTCAAGAAGAATGTCTGAAGAAGTTAGAAAAGGCATATTAACAATCCAAGAGATGGAGACAGTCCCTTTTTGTTCTCACTCAGGCTTTTTTCCTTTGAGCTTTTTCAGCTTATCTACAATATTAAAATCTCTTACTCCCAGCCTGTTGTTCAGAAATCTCATTAATCGAGATGTAGGAACATAACAATGAAGAGAGCAAATAGGTTTTGATTCATAGATGTTTAAAGCTGCAAGAGATTGTTCACACTATTTATTTTGATGTCTCATATAACAGAACCATTTGTCTGGATTTCATGCAGTAATTCTAGCAGTGGAAGAAAGAGAAAAATCTTATGCATAAATAAAGTGTTCTGAGATTTCATATTCACATATACACACAGATATACAAACTCAGAAATTAGCTATCCAGAATATTTAAAATAATTCAAACATCCAGAAAGGGGAAAAAAAATTAAAATCAGTGAAGAATTGCCAGAAAATGCTGCCAGTTTCCCTTTATGCATCATATGCCTCCAGCCCTCCAGCTAGGGGAGGGGTGTTTCAGAGAAAATGATCTTATTACCTATAGATAGGAATGTTTGTCACACTCATGTTTTCTGGGAGCTCAGCCTATTCACTGTGAATTTTAATTTAAACAACACCAAACAGCAACTAAACTAGAAAAGATTGTCCTATTCCAATTTCTGAAACTTCCTTCTCTCTTTTCCTTCTCATAATTCTAGCTCCAACATGGATGCCTGCCCATGCAAATCTAGGATATTTTTTGTTTGTTTTCATTAGGGGCTGGAAAATTATCCTACAGTCAAAAGGAAAGAATATAAGAAGAAAAACAATCAACTAAATCTCTAAACATACATCAAACAAACATGGACCCTGGGTGCCTCTTAGGCACCTTGGCAATGAAAGTAATGGTAGTTACAACAGAACTAATGCCTGCCTTCAAGGAAGACCTAAGGCAGGAATACTCACACCCAGACCTCTTCACAAGTTTTTGCCAAAGTATATTATAGAAATAGGAGTGGGAGAAAAGACACGGTGGTACAGAGATGGAAGAACTTGGTTTAGAAGAACATGAGAGACCAGGGAGGTCTCATGCACTGGAACCCTTCAGCCACTGAAACCTCACTCTACTGAAGTCTGTCCTGTTCTTCCTGTGAGACTCCCACAGGACTGTTCCTCCTGGGAAGAGTTTAAATTAGGTTGGGACATCTTTCTACATCTCAGAAAGAAGGTTGGTTAATTCCAGACCTCTTCCCCGGGAGGATAACTAGGTAATACTCCCCACATCATAGTGAAATTTGGCCCAAGGGCCTGATTTACCAGTAAGAATTTTTTTTGTCTCCTTCCTTCATTTCAGTAAACTATTTTTACATGGCTTGTCTTGCACAGAGAAGGAGGGGATGTTTTCTGTGAACTCTGCTGCTGAAGCTGAGTTCATAAATATCTAAGAAGAAAGAAATGCAGATGAATGGCAGCAGCAGTGAAAACGTTGAAGCAAGGAAGAGAAACAGGATAAGAAGAAGAAATGCTTGGGAGGATCATTTAAAAGCTGCAAAACAAATACTTTGTTTTGCAGCAATGGAAACATCTGAAATGAGAAAGCAATTTGCAGGCTATTTGGCCTCAAAGCTCCAGCATGATCAAACAAATACGCCTGGAGAAAAGAAAAAGATCAGAATCTTTTCATGTCGTTAAGATACTGTTTTCCGAGTTTCCCTCCTCACTGCAGAATTAGCAGAGGAACTCACAATTTTAAATTTTCCTTCAAGGGTTTAAATGGTTTAACACCAGAACAGGAGACTGCTCAGTCTCAAACTCATAGGTCACTTTTCTCCCACTTACCCAGCACTCCTACAGATTGAAAATTGTCACTGTGAAACAAAACAGCTCTCTGCACCCTTGTCAACATTTTACCTTGGGGATGCACCTGAGGGGCTCCCACTCCCTCATTGCTTTCCTTTCTCTACTTGGCAACATCCTCTATTGCTTACAGCACAGGAGCAAACACCAGTCACCTCTGCAACAGGGAAGGTCACCACTCTCCAAGCTGGCAGTGGAATTCATTACAGTCAGGAGTGCATTTATTTCACAGGTGGAGGATACAGGCAGCAGGTAAGGGCCCGAAGTTAAGCTTCCTGAGAGTACTCTGATGGAAATAACCACAACTCCACTAGAATAGTTAGAGATGGTTGTTGAACATCAGAGCATTGTCAGAACTAGGCAATATTTGATTCGTTTGTGTCCTAACACTTAAAACAATCCCTCTTTTCATGTTTCCAGCCATACAACAGTGAAGGTGTCTCAGATATTACTGAGATAATATACAGATGGATATCCTCTCCACCAAGGTAACTGCAGTTTCATCAGCAGTTGCCACTGCTTTCCCTGCTGACAACTATTCTGAGTCAACAGTGATTCCATGGTCTATTTATAGGACCTTAGGGATCAGCTGGATTTTTGGGGATGTTTGTAAAGACTTTGTCCTGTTAAAAAATATTTCTGGAAACTGATCCTGATAATTATTCTTCACTATCTTACACTGAGTAAAAGGCTTGGGCACCCACCTCTTGTTTCACAGCCTTACTGCTGTTCAGTTTCCACGTGGCATTCCCACTCCTAGGACCTTCTGTGACCCAGCCCCAGCAGCCATGCATACAGTGAAACAATCTGGATTTTAGTGAACCTGGGAAGACATCAGAGGTGATGTGCTCCAGGCGAAACAGTCTATTTTCAATTCCTTCAGCTTCATATATTTTAAAACCAGATTTGATATATAATTTCTAAACTTCAGTTGTATTATGGTATTGCCTTAACGACACAAAGTATCTTTGAATAAAATATAATAGTCCTACAGACACAGGAGAATCACATATTGCAAGAGGATAAGATGACAACTTAAATCTGGTTTTCAAAGGGATAGTAGTTTCAGAAGAATTGATGGTTTCAGAGTTTCTTAAAACAGGAAGGACTTTAAAGCATTCTATATTAATGTGACAAAATAGTATTGTGCTGATGCTCTATTAAACCTGAAGAAGTGCACCCTAATAAAACCTGAAATAATAGGATGAAAAAGGATGGAAAACAAACACAAGTAGCATCTTAAAATTGTATGCTAAGAGCAACACACACACGTGGATATCATTTTTTCAGGACAAGAGATGTATGTGACATCATCTCAAATACAAAACATCATGTCACTTCAATATACTCTGAGAACTGTTTGAAGTAAAATCAATTCAAATTGCACCTGGCTACATGCATCATTCTTTTAACAATACGGAACTTTTTTGTCTGTATTGTTACTACAAAGCATCGCTAAAAATAAGGCAATTTTGGTTGGATTGGTTTTTGGTTTGGTTTTTTTTTTTTGGATTGTGCCAAAAGACCATGCTTTGCATAGGGAAATGAAAAATCTTTTTTAATCATTTTGTAATCAGCTAATGCCCTCAGTCATGAACTCAGACTAACCTGATCTAGCAGGTAAGCTAAAAGTTTTATGGATGATCATAAAGTTTGTTGGTGTTTTTTAAAAGTGCAGCTCCACTGTTTGATTCTGACCTCCAGCATAATCTAAGTGCTTTGTGAGGAAATATTTCATTTCATTTGCTTGAAATTTATCCATGATTATCTTCATGTGACCTCACATCCTTTAATTATGAAAGACTGTAAAAATCTGGGACCGGTTTGGTTTCTTTATATACCCTTTATAACTTCAGTGTTTCAATTAAAACTAGGTTAGACTGTTTCTAATGTTAAGAAATCCTAAATTTTGCAGAATGGCAGGATGAAGTTTATTTTTCATACATCAACATGCCTAATTTTCTCAAATCCCTCGTGTTTACATAAGAATAAATGCTAGACCGCAATGTCACGTAAACACTTATTTGATTTTAAGATTTTCTTCCTTGGAAGCGTCATTTGAATTAGATTCGCACTGATTTCAACAAGATTGATCTTACTTTATATGATGGAATAAAGTAAGGGTTTACAAATACCTCCTTTTGGAAGAAGGACTTACTGAATGAGACATTGGGAAGTGAAAAATCAGAGAGCACTCCAGTCCCAGAAGCAGGAGGTTCACAGGAAATCACACACCTGTGTTAAGTTCAGGGGTACCCTGAACTTAAATACATCTGGATCAGATTTGCTGAAATCTTTGGGAAATGAATGCACTGCAGGTTCTTGCTGGCACGTCAACTCTCAGTCTCAGGTCAGCCACTCCTAGAAAACGCCTGCTACAGTCTTGATAAATCTTATCCCTGCCAAAAGCAGACTAAATTGAGTACCCACCTTTTGAAGTTTATTTTTCATGCTCTGCATAGGAAAAATCTAAGCAAAAGGGTATTGCCTTCAAGGCAAAGGTGATTTTGGACCATATTTAGGGTTGGCATAGTCCCAAAAGAACAATTTAGCTAGTAACTTTTACTAGTAACGATTTCACTCTCGCACTGGATGCACCTAAATCAAACTGGCAACATATCAAAGTCAAAACACAACAAAGTTTCTGGAGATTAAAAAAAAACACTAAAAACATCCCATAAACAACTTTGTTATATACCTATCAAAGACAAACAGAAAAGGTACTCAGTGTAGAGTCTGATAAGTAAAATTTACCACAAAAATACCAACATAACATTCCATCCCTTCCAGTTGTCATATGATAATTGCCTGCTCTGTTCTACGTAATTGTCCTTATGATGATATTCAAGGTTTCAGGCAAGAGGTGCACGACTGAAGAAATATACTTCAGAAATAACATCATCTTGACACTTTCCTGAAGTTCCTCAAATAATCATTTTCAGTATTCCTATAATACAGTGACTGAAGGAGTTCGGGAAAAAGATTAAGACAAAGAACAACACTGAGGCAGGGAAAACCATCTATCCAATTATATGGTCATTTCCCCTGGGTGGTGGCACATTATGTGCCAAGATTTATCTGATTTTATATTGCTATCCCAGACAATCTGCAGCCACTGTGGAGCCTACCACTTTGTTCCCTTTGCTGTTTTCTGCTCTCAGCCAAATTTTCTGAAGTTTACTCAGATGGAACATTCTTATGCCTTCCACCTACTTTCTGTGACACCCAATTAAAGTGCAGTTGAGTGGAAAGAGACCAAGACAATTCCATTATGCAGCAGGATAAGAGGGAAACATCGGTTCCTGTGCAAAATGGGTTGCTACTTAATGACACATCAAAAGATTTTTGCAGAAATATAGTTGTTATAATAAAAATGTGCTGCTTATTCAAGGCTAAAAATACTCAGGGATTTTTGAGTCCATTGACAGAATCTGCTCTAGATGTGCAGAAACATTTATTAAGGATTTTAGTGTTATGGAAGCTGAGGTTGCTGCCTTCCAATCAAAAGTTCAATATTAGGTTTTTCTCCATCTGAACTACAGGTATCAGTTCTGAACACCAACATTTTTAAAGCAGCCTAGAGATGGCTTCAAGCTATGCTGGTTGACAAGAAAAACATAACCCCAGGTGGGAGAGAAAGGCATCAGAAAACTTGACATTGTAGTCAGTCTCAATTTCCTAATACCCATTTAGAGGGCCTCTAGGTATGTCAGAGATACCACATGTATGTGAAGGGAAATGGCTCAGACTAAAACCACACCCTGAGACACACAACCATGTTACAAAATCCATCATTTTGGAAGGAAGGGATTTGAGCCAGAGAGCAGTGTCTTTTGCCTTGTGGAATTTGGTTTGGTATACTAAGCACCATCTGGCTGTATCTATATAGAACTGTGGACAGAAAAAGAAGCTGGGCTAAAGATGGATCACATTTAATTATCTACAAGCCTTAAAGATGATAGTTTTAAGGGATTATTATTTCTTTAAAAAAACTATTAGCAATTAAAATTTTTACTAGTTGACAATCTCTGGAAGTATATTAAAAACATTTATCAATAGTGTCTAGTGAAAAGTAAACTCAAAATTTGATGCTATGCCAAGAGCTAGATGGACATGTTTAGGGACAAAAACATTTTGGAGACAAAATTATCAGATCAGCCTAGGTATCATCCTAATTACTCTAAACTATTAAGCAAATATCTTTGTCATTCAATAGCCTGGACTCTGTCATTTCAGAGGCAAACACACTTCTAGTGCATTTGGTTTAATGGAGGTTTAAGGGCTGCCGATGAGCAGCTTGGCTTGCCAGGGGAAAGCAAAAAGCCTATTGAACTCCCTTTAATTCCATGGCTGCAGCCATGGGGCAGGGCAGGGCTTTGCAGGGAGCATGAAAACATGGGTTTCCATGGGTGGGGAGTGGTGACCTTAAGGGGTTGTAAACGGAAATCTGTTTTCACCCTCTCTCAGTTTAATCACCACGCTGCTTAGTCTGTGGTGTTTCTCATGTATTTCAGAAATTGTCTTACTTTCTCAAAGTTCCTTTCTCAAAGTTTCTGACCTGCAGAGTCAGATCCAAGTCAAGCTTGAGCATTTGTGTCCATCACTCCAAGTGTCCACAATCATGTAGTAGTAAAATCACAGAAAAAAAAAAAACATGTCTTAAACTGAGGGGGAAAAAATCAAGATGGTAAAAAAAAAAAACACAAAAACACCCCAAAAGACCCTAAAACCAAAAACTAAACCAAACCAAATGAAAAAAAAGACCACACCAAAATCAACCAGAAGCCATTTTTTCGACTCCTATGAAGGCCTCAACTCTGATTTTGAAGGCCTGCTAAGAAATAATTTTGAGCATATTTCTCAAGGACCAGCCCAGAGAGGAGACGTTTTAACAAAATCTATTAGAGAACAATAATTCATGCTATCTATCATATTGTGCCATTCATTCATGCATGATCTAACAAGATGACATTTAATACAAAATAAGAATGATGAAGGTCACAGGAATTTGCACAATTTATTATTGGTGTCAAGCCAGATTAGTTTAGCCAGTGCTTGACTAAAATTTGCCTAGGATGACTCTCTCTGAGTAAAAGGTTATTATCCAGTGGATATTTCCCTCTCTTGGTTTTACACTGTGAGAGCAGAACTGACTGGGGAGTTCTCTGAATCTCACTGGAGGAGGTTTATTCACATCTCATGTCATGATTCTGTCCCTGCTTTCACTTACTTTTCCAGATCCCTACAGTCACTCTTCTCAATAACCCATCTAAGGACTCAGAAAGTGCAGGAGCAATGTGATTCTGCGGGGGAACTGGCAGAGAAACGCCCTTGGGAGACAAGGTGGGTAAAAGAGCACATGGTGGGTGTGAGCAATGCCTTTTTTAAGCATACCTTTGAGAGTTGACCTAAATAATTATCTGCAGGAATGAATGGCCCCTTTGAACACAAGTCAAAAATGATCCTACTTAATTAACCCATCTGATAGTGTTAAGATTTACTCTCGAAGACACCAAACCATTTTAGTTCTTTGGTCAAAACAAATAAGAATTTTTAACAAATCCTAGTCTTTGTTGAAATATAACCCACTAACAAGGGTATAAATGCAGAAATTGTTCAGTGCTTTTCGGAAATCCAGTCAAAGTTTATTCTCTTGAAGATTTGGGTTTTTTTTAAAAATCTCTTTTTAAAATACCACATTTGTGCTTCTGTGAATGATTCAGACACTGCTCTCGTCCATCTTTAATGAAGTCATCAGAGTTACATCAGGGTTAATTAAACCCAAGAGGAACAAAACTTCAGTGTGGATTAAACAGGATGTCTCATAAGCCTTGGATATGAGAATGAATAATATTCAAATCTGACAAGCACCTATCATTCCCATATTATTCCTGGATGCACTGGTTATTCTAGTTCCCTCGTTATATGACAAAATTTGTCCACAAGACTTGACATCAATTTCAACTTTGTTTGGAATCATATAAACATCATTTATACCACCCAGTGTGTAGTGCAGGGTTAAGCTACACCTCTGGGTAACAAACAAATCTAGACTGAGTTTCCATGGATTCATCATGAACAGAGTAATGTCTTTGAAGAGGGAAGTCAAAAAAAAACAACACCACGAAAAGCCCTTTGGTCTGAGCAATTTTAAGTCCTAATGCAACATTCCTGCCTATGAAAATTAATGCTGTAAAAGCCCTAGAGAGAAACCTGTAGAAAAACTAATCCATCACTACAGCTAGAGATGGGAAAGGCTTTTCCTCTTAAACTATTTTTTTTTGAGACAACAATACTTTCTTCCAACTGAAATTATTCAAACAGTCAAGGAAGATTTTTTTTAATTTTAAGTTTTCAGCTGAATCAATCCCTCAATCTAGCTTAGTATGTAATCACATCAATATTAGACTCAGCACAGGAAGTGTGAGAGGGATAAGTGACCAGGACACCTTTTGGTGACACTTTGCCTGTTCAGGGTTGTGAGCTTCAGCCATGCAAGGTCTGTGTTGCTGTACAGGGAACAATTACCCCCATAAAGCTGCTTGCAACTGACAGAGTTCAGAATTACTTAGATTCTTAAATGCTTTGTTTCAATGTGCTCAAAATTACTAAAAAATAATATTGTTTCAACAAAATTTTAAAATCAGTGCCAGCCTCTTTCACCACCACTTTAAAAGTCATAATATGTTAAAAACATTTGAAAGCCTCCTCTGAATGATTCTACATGATAAAACAAAAACATTTTACATTGAATGCAATGATCAGTTGCAATGTGAAAGCTTCTGCTTTTGTGAGCAGAGAGGAGCAAGCCTCATGTAATTTTTAGACTTCTGATTATTTTGGGTTTTTAGCACTTTGCCTGTTCTCACAGGTGACAGCAATGTCCAATACCAGGCTTTGCCCGATAGATCGCAGGAAACTTTGATTGCTTCTAACTTTGCTAAATGTAAACATTTGGGCTGCATTTTCCCAGCATTTTTCTCTACCTCAGGCAAAACATATTGAGAAAGTATCAGTGAACAGATTTCTGTAATTTTCAAGAACAGACATACAATTTAAAAAGAGATAAGGTTTTATTGAAGTGATACAAAACTACCTGGCATTGATCCTTCAACAAACGTAAGCCTTTGTGCTTCTCTTTCCTCAGCTTTGCTGTATGGGCGGTAGCTGAGAGCAGAACAGTGCTAATGTACTGATGGAAAAGAGGGGGGAAGGAATAAAGTCTTACACCAGCATAGCTGTTTCTGCAGAAATGGTCTGGCAATAGCTCATGGCACTGTTCACACAGAGCACAGCCTCGGTGTAGTATCGCAGCTTGGGGAAGTGATGTGCCTTTCCCGATCTGTAAGGCAAAATGGATCATTCCAGCATTGGCCAAACTCTCCTTACCCCAGCTTGGGATGTTTCTATCTGCATGGATGTGATTTAATAGAGTTCCCTCCCCCTGCTCAACTTCACAAGTTCCAAGCAATCCCTGTGTCTCTTCAAGAATGAATTACCTGGTTGGCTATTCTGATCTTCTAAATTTCATCTGAAATCACACCCTATCAGGCAACAGCAGGAGGATTTGGGAGCTTAAAACAAGACAGGTAAGACAAAGTGCTAATGAACAAAATACTGAGTTTTCAAATGCAGTTGTTTCTCCTCAGTGTATTGAAAATAAATGAAGCTCATTTTCAAGGATAAGAGCATTCTTTGAGCCATATACCTGTAACTGGGCTTGAATTTGTACTTCCACTGCCTTTGGAGAGTTTCATTATTTTTTATAATATTCTAGCTGCCATTCAAATCTCAAACAAATAATGAATAATGTAAAATCAATTGCCTGGGAATAGGTTCCCATATAAAAATCCAGTGAGTTGGGATAATGTGGCTCAGGTTTTTTCTTTTCCTCATTCCAGTTGTTCAGGAGCTACTTTTAATCTTCAGACTCCCAGGTAATTTATATCCAGCAACCAACTTACAGATTTCATTTCATCAAACAGACTGATGAGAATGATAAATTTTTAGATTGCTGAAACATACAATCCTGACAGGTTTGAGATGCTGTGAATGGTTTCAGGAGTACCTCTTGGGGCAATATTACTTTTTATAGCTTCTTAGCTATGAAAAATCCATTCTCAAAGCATGTTGAAGGATAAAACACAGCTCATAGATAAGTTTGGATAACAACCTCTGATAGATATTTTACCAGCTCTGTTGACTGATGGTTGTTGATTTTCATATTTAAATGCAGTAACACATCTTTAATTACAATTGCAATCATGTCTAGTGAAGTAGGAGCTACCCTGTATACTCCAAAGAGTTTCAAGTACATTCACATAATTGCTCACATACAATATATTTGAAATTTGACAGTCATGTTAAATTAAATACTTTTTTATTTTTGTATCTTAGCATTGCTATCACTCATTTCTAAGCAGTGGGATTTATGTATGTCTTTGGTACTTTCAGCCCACAAACAGACCAAAGTCTCTTTTAAGAAGATGGTCTCAGTAGTTTGGCATAAGCCTGCAGTGCAGGTCTTTCCCAAGACAATAAGCAAAGAATTAAAAATTATAAGTTTTTTTCCCTTATTTTTTTCATTTTGTAATATATAAAATGTAGTGATTTACCAATATTTCAAGTCTTTTAAAGACTAACAAATTATTCACAGTGAAGATAAAAACCAAGGAACTTCACAAATTTCTCTTGCTCCTTTTTCACCACTGCAGAAATCAGACTGCATGAAACCTTCATCTAGATGCATTGTGAAAGCACTTTTGAGCCTGAAAACTGGTAGAGGGAAAAAAAGTGCAATGCCACTAACTTCAAAGCAGCAAGCCCTTGAAAGCCATCAAGCAAAGAAAAAAACGTAAGGTTTTTTCATCAAGAACTGTAGACGTGTAGGCAAGGTACCCCAGAAATATCCCCAGAACTATGTCTCTAACAATTAGTTTCTACATCAATGAACAGCCAGGCAAGACCAGAAATCTGATGGAAAAGTGTGGGACTTCTTTTTCATTTGCTTCTTTTAATCAGTGGTTTCCCCATGGAAATCAGATCTATTTAATACAAAAGAAAACATCAAACACCTCCCATTTTCTTCCAGAGAAAGAAAAGGTAATAAACTAGAGATTTGGGGTGTTCTGGTGGTGGACCAGCATTAAGAGCTACTAGCTTTGCAAGTTATTTCAGGTTGTAGAGATAAACACATTATTTAGGACGTGTCTAAAAATTCTTTGCTAGCTGTATCCTCCTGAACTCTTCTGGAATTCTAAGCTTCCAGTTTTGTATCCTTTGAATTACTGGGTCATTGGAACATAGCTCCCCACAAAAATTCCTTTAAGTACTGTTAAAATATTCATAAGATTTAATCAATAAATTACACGAGTTGGGATTTTTCAGTGACATGTTCACATCAAATGTCAAAAAGATTATCTTACTTGCTTAAATTTAAATGAGAAGTTTCTTCTGTCTGTAGAACAAATGAAAACTAATATCATTAATCTTTGATACTATGGATATTAACAGTATTTATAGCCTACCAAATCTGTGCACTCTGAAGTCTGAGAGCTCCCAGTGTAGATTAGCATTTCTTCATATCAAAAGTCAGGAACAAGTCATTTGCACACCAATAAAAACATACATAGCTCAGGACACCTCTAATAACTTTCAGGGGTCAATAATAGAAATGTACACTTTCTGATTTGGTATCAAAAAAAGACAGACCATCAGAAGTGCCTTCACTAGAAGAATGAAAGGGAAGATTTTGCCATTAAAATTGAAGTTCAACTGAGTTGACTTAAACTTCTCTCTCAGCACTGTCTTGATCGTCCTATTTGATGAGGCACATAAATATCATGGCAAAGGTTCTACTCATGAATTGCTAGCTCATCTGTAAATAAGAAATCAGTGAAAACCAAAAAAGAAAAAAGTTACAGTATCAGCAAAGTATTTCCATGGAAAAGATCTGGAAAATTATTTTGACATCTAAACTGAAATCTACACCTCAAAGAATCTGATACACAGTAGGTAACTCCACCAGAAGGAAGAAGGATTTTGTTGGTTTGTAGTGCTGTGCTTAAGGTTTAATCAAGTAACACCCCAAAACCCCCACCCTAACACACTGTTACCATACTCAATTATGACTTTTCTGGTTTCCCACCTCTGTGGAATATAACACTGGCACTAATTAAAAAGTTAAGTGGTAATTCCCACAGATTAAGTCAAGAACTGTATAGCCAAGGAGGAGTTGCTTACATGGGCCCACTGGAACTCTCCAGGAGGGTCTGAAGCCAAAGTGAGAGGAAGAGGTTTTTCTCTGTTATTAATTAAGCTGAACATCCTCATTTTATCCAGGCAGAGTATTCGCTATCCATGGTCCAGTATTTAAAAGAAAAAAAAAAAAATTCCTATGACCTGGTTGCTCAGAACCACAGAGAAATCCCCCATTTCTTTAAATAATCCAAGTTGGCTTGGAGGCTTCAAAGCATTTGAAGTCACAGTGCCCACTCTTGAGATACTAAGTAATACAGCATAAGAGGAGATTCTGCCACACAGCAAGGCAAAAGGAGGAAAGACACTTTGAGCTGAAGGAGGCAATTAAGGTAGGTCTGCAAGGGGACCCTCAGGACAAGTTTTGAATGTTCTCTGCAAAGTCACCTTTCTGACTTTTCAAGGACTAAAGGCATCAGAGGAACAGATGTAACAGCTGGGCTTTCTGCTTATCATTGACAGCTCCTGGCAAGTAGCAAGTGGGTACAGACTAAGCCTAAGGAAAGCATTCTTCAAAGGTGCCTGGCTGCCACTGAGGCAGCCAGACACAACTTCACTGTTTGCAGTCCCTAAGGTGAGCATAAATTGCTTTTCAAGGGGGCTTAGTTGTTCATTGCATGCTATGTTTCCCTCAGTGCTGGGGCACTGGCAAAGGTAAGGCTGTGGGGCCAGAGCAGCAGGAACACCACTGGTAGGAAAAGGCCAATACTTGAAATATTCTTGATCTGATTCTCTCCTTTCCCAAGTCACAATACTGACAGCTGTGGCACAGGGATGTTTTCAGCATTGGGAAAGTCAAAACTACAGGGTTGTGTAGCTCCATCCCCTAGTATGCTTCATTCACCAGACTGTGCTGTCTCAGACTGTCTCCCATGAACTATGTAAGAGCAATCCTCACATGCTGGGGTTTGTTGAAACTTCCTGTTACAAATACATACTGGATATACCAACATGTCAGAAAACATGACAAACTCCAAATCAGTTTGTACTTTTAGTGAAAGAAACATTTCATAGCACTGCCTGAAACTCTTAATTAAGCAGAAATACAGTAATGAGACCAAGACAAACTCTACTCTCAGAGAATAAGAATAAATCTAGTGCCTCCTTGATTTTTCATATGCACACAAGAGAGCAGGACTTTGGTTTAATATCATTATTTCTGTCAGAATCATTGTTCACACATAGGTGAGCTGAGATTACTAGGCCATTGGACTCGATTTGCATCCTGATTACCTTGAATCACAAGTATGAGTCCATTTCCCAAATGCATGACAAGAGTTCAGATTACATTTCCACATTGGAGAAAAACGAGGGAGCACGCAGTTTGCAGGTCAGCGTGCCAAGGCTCAAAAATCCATTATGCAAATCACCTAGGAAAACCTATTCAGCCTGATCATCTTGTTTGTTTGTCAGCTTGAACAAGGATCAGGAGAAATTCTTCAAGCTGTACAACTGAAGCTATCCTCTTGTTCCACAGGAACAATTTACACTGATGATACATTACACAAAGGAGGTGGAGGAGCAGAGGGTGCTGGAAGCAGCCACCTTTTTTCCTCCTAGGCACAGCAAATGGTTCCAAAGAAATTCTACAGCTCTGATTAAAATATCAGTTTCCAAAACGCACAAGAGCATACTGTGAAATTTCTATTATCTGATACTTTTGTAAGAAATGCAGCTTTTGCCTCTGAGAAGTAAACAGCTCAAGTCCAGCTTGACTTCACCTGCCTGTTTGAGCCCTGGGAATAAACACAGCCCTACATTTGCTTTGTAGCGATGGATTTCAGCCTGTGTTTTTATAAGGTAACAAACAGAATTACTTGCAATACCTTTGAAATAATTCAAGAATTAAAATAGAGCTACTTTGCATGGAAAGGATATTCACAATATGTGGTCTGTGAAATTAACATTATTTAGGGATTCTACATTGGAAAAAAAAAACAAAGAAACCCACAAACCAAAAAGAGAAATCACCAAAAAAGCATCCTCCCAAAAAACACAACCAAACAAGAGTAAAACAAAATCTAATTGCTCCACTGCTGAAGAGTGAGTGAAGATGAATGTGATTTTCCTTAGGTAAACTCAGAATGTAGGTGTTTTCTGATTCTCATTCTTGCAACAGCTCTGTTTTGTCACTGGCTGTGCTAAAATATTTCTTCTTCTTCAATATGTTATCGCAGAGGCGTTACCACCATCTCTGATTGGATCAGCCTTGACCAGCAGCACATCCCTCTTGGAGCTGCCTGGCATTGGCTCTGCTGGACAGGCAGGGAGCTTCCAGCACCTTCTCACAGAAACCAACCTTGTAGCTGCCCCAGTACCAAGGCGTGGCCATACAAACCCAATATAATGTGGTATCAAATGCAGGACAGTTCATACTTTGTGAAGTGCCTTGATTTTTTTTTTGTTTATCATATAGTGATATGAGTACCCCAAATTATCATATAGTGATATGAGTACCCCAAATTCTTACAGATGGAATTAAAGCTCAAAACTTCACACTGGGGACCCTACTGAAGAGCTGGCACTTTCTCAAACCTGGTGTTTTCACGTCAGAGAGAGCTCTTTAAAGACTGAGTTCAGTACAAAGATACATTGTCCAGAAAAAAAGAAAAATAGTGGGTGAGAAGAATAGTATAGTTCCCCAATTCACACCAGCTGAAGATCTATTGATATGACAAAGACTGGCAATTTGGGCAAGAAACTGTAAAACACAAATAAAGATGTGTTTACATAGCTGTTGAAGAAGAGAATTCCAGGTTAGCTTAGTCTCTTTTATGTAAAGAAAAACAAGATTCTTCTAAAGGTGGTTTCCTACCAATGGTAAGAGCATTCCTATCTGTAAGCCACTAACTAAAGCACTGCCAAGACTATATTACAAAACCTGGAGCACAATAACACCCTGACCAGCCACAGGAGAGCTGCCAGTATCCCTTAGGGTTGTTTAACTGATCATGTTCCCCCTATGTGTCTTGTGACACTTGTGGGAATTGATCCTCCAAGATTTCATCCATTATTTCTAGCATATTTTCTAACTTCCACTTGGTTTGGCTCAGGTTTGATATTTAATAACCTGAAAAACAAACACAGGTGGGCTGCCAGGCTGCCTCTCAACAGCTTCTGCTGACAAAGGGGAAACTGAAGACAGCAGGCTGGAGCTGACTTTGCAAAGCTTGGCTATTTTATAACTGTTTCCACTTCTTTTTAATTTGAAAGACAGAGCTTCCTCTGGGGAGTAAGCATTTTGGGAGAGTCTCAGAACTGCTGGCAGCCCCAGCACTGGGCTCCTGCCTGTGAACAGGGGCACTGTTTTGCTCAATGCTCTGTTTTTTCCCCAGTGTGTTCATTGATCACTACCTTTTTGGTGATCACATTGCAGTCACCTAAAAGGAAGTTTTTCCCTGTTATTTTCCAACAAACCTTCAGTTTCTGCTCCCAGACAGCTTCCCAAAAGTTAGAGTCTACTCCCAACTTTGTTTATCCTTTTGCTTGCATGTTTTTCAAATTTCATACTGCATCACTGAAGCTGCTATTGCTCATTAGATTCGAGTTCCAAGACTTTTTCTCCAAATTGTCCTGATTTCTGGTCTTGATTAATTTATTTACAAATGTTTTTCCATGGTATTTACTTTTGTTCCATATTTTTCCATGCTGAGTCAGAATTAATATTACCATCCCATCTGGTGATTTCCAGATGCATTTGGAATCCTACTTTTCCTGGTATAAAATAAACCCCCCAAAGCAATCTTTCTTAAAAATCATACACTTCTAGGAGAGAAAAATGATCCAAGTAAAAAATAGTGAAGTGAATAAAGGGATATTTTTCCCAGGTTTTTTGTGTTTTATTTAATTTCCCTAGAATTTCTCGTAAGTTGAAAGTATTGTTTCCACCCTAAGATGGTGCTTCATGAAAACCAACAGAGTTATGCCCTGTTGAAACTTCTCAGCAGTCTTATTGTTTAGTTTCAAAACAAGAACAGGACCAGGATTGTACTGTGGACACATACAAAAAGGTCAATTAATTTGGGAAACACTAGAAAGGACTTAACATTGAAGCACTTTAGCAAAGCTTGGGTAGTTTAAAAAAAAAATTTCATCGTTCATCCAGAGTGTGTGTTTTATTTCCAGGGAAAAGAGTGAAGCAAATTTTAACAGTCTTTACTCAGCTCTACTAATCCCATCCATAAAGCCTCTTGACAGCTAGTCTGTGAGTAATTAGGAGAATTGAATATTAATTCCCATGGAGCTGAAAACACCATTGATCTCATATTCTCTCCAAAGTGAACAGGAGGTGCCTTAGTGTCAGCTGGGTTTTTTCACTGATGCACATACAATGGAGGAACTGGTGTTTTTTGATTGTCAGTAACCTGCAGAGTTTGTGGTAACCAAGATGAGATCCCTGCCTAAGCTCTACTGTCCTCATTTAATTTGGCTACTCAACATGCAACTGGAGAGCTCCCATCATGTCAACACACCTCCCCAGTGTGCTTGCAGTCAAAATCAAGAATGCCCCATTAAGAACCATCATTAATATACATAAAGAGGGAACACAAACAGCTTCCCAATCTAGGTCTTCACAACTACAATAAGGTTTAGAATAAGTCTACTTCAAATAGCTGCAAACAAGCATATATGAGAAAAAAGGGCCTGCGGTCAATTGTACCTACGGAATTCAGCAAAAATACCAGCAAGTTGAGTAGAAAATTGGCTAGAAATTGGAAATCAAGTTGTAATAGGCAATTCTTTATGAAGGAGGCAAACAGGGTAGAAAGGATACTTCTTTTCCATCTCTATCAGTTATGTAGATAAAGGAACAAGAATTCCCTCAGGAAATTCAAGGAATCAAATAAATACTATTCACAGATTTGCCTAAACATTAGAATAAGAAGAGAAATTGGGTTCTAAATGCTGTCCCAACAGCAACTTTGACACAGAAGTCTAGCAAATAGAATTTAATACAGCTAAGTGGACTTTGCATAATGGAGTTAAATATTAATTCTAAACACAAACTAAAGAGGAAATAATGCAGACAACAGATATTAAAAGGATTAATGAAGCACAATAGGTTGTTTCTCCCCGGCTGCATTGTAAGAGCAAGAAAATGGGAGAACAAGATGCTAGGCTAGAAATCCTAAGTTATATTACACAATAAACAAAATAACCTATACTTGCCATACTAAATTCAGTTTTGGCTCCTTATTTATAGGAAAGTATTCAGGGGAAAACAAACAAAAGGAGTATGCAGGGTATATGTTATCCTAGTCACTGTCAAATAAGAATTACCATGAAGTTGTGTTTCCTCAGTCTTTTTCAAAAGACACATGAGTAAATGCTTTAATAGATTACAGTAAAAATACATATTTTTATCAGCAGGTTCATTATTTCCCTCACAGGTGCTTATTTATGAAGTTTCCCTTAGGTTGAAGTAAAGCATATTCATTCCCCATATTTCTGAAGTAAACACGTCTCTGATTGTTATTGATGGGAAGAATTATGTGACAGCAATGCAGAGCAGGGATCATAAACAAACAGTGAGACTCACCAAGCTGTGCACAGACACAAATACAAGCGATGGTGTTGCTAACAGCTCGTAAACATACAAATTTGGTGTTCCTGTTGTGTTGTGTGACATTAGGGTCAAGTACGTGAAACAGAGAATTGTATAGCTTATTTGAAATCCCCATACATTCCTATTAATGCATCATTAAAAGGCTTCTAGCTAAGCCTGGAATACAATATTAATGTGGTGAGCCATTCTATTCATAATGGTGCATTGTCATTTTTAATAGCAACAAGACTAAATCCTAGTAAACATATTTTCACATTAACCTATTTTTTCTTCTCAATCTACTTGCCTATGAATGGGCTATGCATGGGCTATTCCTATCCCCTTTTTCCTAGTTTTTAAAACTGATGGTTAGAAAACTTCCTCCAGCAGAATATGTTACTTCATTAAGACTATGATTTCAGACTGAAAACCTGTGAATTTTAACAAGAAGTCCACTTCTTACTTCCCTCCCTCCCCCAACTTACTCTCCTTTGTTAAAGCTCCAATTTACACATTAAAAGTATTTTTTTAAAAAGAGAGAGACCTGTGATACAGTTCTTAAAATACTAATTTATACTCTTAGATAGGCAAAGATTTCAATTTCAAAAAAGTATATGCTTTTCTACTCAGTCCCTCTAACTTTAAAGTTACTATCATGAATCTCTAACCATAAAACATTAACCTGGTACAGATGCATGTCTAGAAAAACTTAGCATTTTATGCATTTTTCTGCTATCTTTTTGCTTTCTTTTCCATCTTTCTTCACTATGACTGGGTGCTTCATTCTCCCTTCATGCTTTTTAAGGAGCAATGTTTCTACCTTTTTAATAATTTGGGTGCAAACCAGCCTTTTGTGACAAAGGTCTTGATTAAGTCTCTCTCAAATTATGATGATTTAGTTAATCTACTACAATGATAATAGTAATTTATAATATAATTTACAAAGGCAATAGACCTGTCTAGAAATAAGGTCCAGTCATACATTCTATAATATCCTAAAGCATTCTGGTCTGCCAAAAATAGCCGCAGATAGGAACTGACAAGAACACTGAAGTTGCAATTCTCTGACACACAGAAGAACTCCTCTATCCAAGATTTCCTGCTCTTTGAAGACAATACAAAAGTCTTAACATTTCTCTCAAGAGGTGTTAATTCAGGAGCTGAGTTTAAGAGAGAATAATTTTAAGTTCTGGATTCAAGTACAGCTTTGCTTCTTTATAAATGAGTCATTCCATGCCCTGTGTCAGGGACATACCCTGGCAGATGAGCTAAGATGTTTGTTTCCACTTTAAAAGAATAAAAATAGCCTTGTGAAAAGAAGAGGAAAAAAATCTGCTGTCCAGTTCAAAATGAATGCCAGTACTTCTTTACAAGACTAGCATAATTGATGGTCCTGTACAGAACTCAGAACATGTGCTTTGTATTTTTGCTAATGAATGACTGAGCTAGTAATAGAAATTTTGATAGACAACAGTGAAAAAAAAGTCCTATTCAACTGCAGACTGTATTTTTATCCAACACAATGCGGTTTTCATGACGCATTGCAACCCCAGGCACAGTATATCATCTGAACAACACGAATATGATTACAACTCAGAGTCAAAGAATGACTCTAAGGACCACCCTTCAAATAGAAATGTATATTAAAAAATCAATTTCTTTGCATTAGTTGAACTTCTGGATTTTATCAATAGTTTGGTTACAGCCACTGGGCCAGACTTGCAGCTGATATAAATCAACATAGTCACTGGAGCTCCAAAGGACACTGGAAGACTATTTGAGTCAGTCACAGAGAGCTGAGTAAAGTCTCTAGTAACGCTCCAGCTATAGCCAGAGTTTCATTCCAAGGGAAAAGGAAAGAGAATCAGGTGTAATGGAGCATGAAAATTGATCCAACACAGACTGTAGAAAGCCATTGACCACAGAGTTTGGACTAGATGATTGGGGGAGCAAACCTTATTAAGAAATTCGCTTATGAGAACTTACTTAACAGTCTAAAATTTAGGTGTTTACTTAAACTAAGCATCTGGAGATCTGTTTGCTGTTAAACACTAGTAGCAGACACACAAGCTCACAAAGGGACTAATTTCTCTTCAAAGACTATAGGCAAAGTTATGCATTTATTTTGGTCAGATGCCTAACACTTAAAGGGATAAGCACCGTGTGATTTTTTGCAAGTAATAGACTTGATTACCTTTCACTACCCCTTATATATTATCAGTTACAAACAATTAGAAAAAACCCACATACTTGAAGGACAAATTTTTTACTGTACATTGAGAAAATTTGTGTATGGACAGAAATATGAAAGCCTCATTCTTTGTATATGTTTAAGAATTGAAAAAATGGAGAGACACTGTACATTGAAATAGTCACAAATATTTCAAAAAGACAGCAAGAATTTAAATCATTTGTAGAAGTGTGCAGCATAGATAGGACAACATTTCTATACCAACAAATGGCACGGTAAAAATGCTAGCAGCTGGAAAACTGAGCCACTGCTAACTGATCCTATTTCTGTAACTTAAACCAATTAAATATTTTGGGCACGAGACTGTAAAACAAATTTATCCAAGGTATAATTAAATAGGTGATCGGGTCACAGAGTAAGCTCCTGCACAATCAAGATTCTGCACTCAGAAAAGGAGCAAGTCTCCCAATGTCATCTTCTGCAAACTCATTCTGATCTCTGTAAACATCTCCTTTATCCACAACTTTTCTCTACGTGAATAATAATGACCCTTTGTTTTTGTAGGCAGGTACATTGCAATGATTTTCTGTCTTTCAAAGATGCAGCAGGTCACAGTTTCTGCTTAGATTCTTTTATTACTCAGGGTGGGCAGCAACTTAATCAAGAAAGGACACCAGTGACAAAGTTTCTATTCTGATATTAGCACAGTTGTACATCAGTGTTTAGGAGACACTCTGGAAAGCAACAAGAGAAAATGCTGTCTGAATATTAGCAAACAAAATTCAGTTTACCTGCATACCCTATGCAGGGCAAGTGAAAATCCATAAATAAGTCTGACTAAATGAACAAGCCATGTCAGATGCAAACAAACATTCACAAATGTAACTCCTTTCCCACGGTCTGCCTGAATACAAAGGTTTTGTTGCAAGTGCAACCTCATGAAATCTTGTATTCATAAAAAGCTTGTTTTAATAACTGTGGCCCATGCCCTCAAAGGCTTCACTTACCCATATGAATTCTCCATCACTCATGTCAAGGTGAATTATGACCAAATGACAATTTTCCTATACATTTCCAACACTTTAGGCTCATGGTTTTTTAGATCCCACATGAATCAACCAGGCATAAAAATTAATCCTGTGCTCAGAGACTGGCAAATGTACTCATTTATTTAAAATTTGCTCACATGGATAAATTTATTTTTGCAGAGCTCTCCTACAGGATAGGATTAATCCAACCCTTCACTGGAAAACTTCATTACACTCTAACATCACAAAGCACCCATTAAAACTCAGAGACAATGCTGAGCTGATGGGTTTGGCTCTTTCTGTATGTTGAGTAGATAAGGGATTATCTTAGAAAGCTTCTTAAATCTAAAAATATCTCTCAAAAACTTTTTACAATTAAAAAATCTAACACACCCTTAAAGAGACAGTAAATAAATAATTACATGTTTGAAAAGCAGTAAGTGTTCAACAAATTCCTGTGCATAGTACCAGAGATACCTGTATTTTGTTAATAACTTAATTCAAGAGAGGATGTAAACAGATCATAAGCCTATTTTAAATCTTCAAAGCAAAGCAAGTTTTCTTGCCAGTGTTATCCATTCAACTTCTCTTCCATTTACCACATTCCAGCAAAAAAAAAAGACCAACCTTTCCCTGTGACTGAAGAAGGAAAAAAGCATATTTATGTAGTCTACTTTTATTTTTTTTTCTTTCACCAGACAGCAAGGGCTGACCATGCCCTAAAGGTCAATTTCTCTCTCTTCCAAAGGAGAATCAGGCATTAGATTATCCCATATAGAGAATATTTTGTTCCCTTACATTGGCTGAATTCATTGCATGTTCCCTCAAGAGAGCTCTACTTCAGATTTATGTATCTAATGGTGAATGCTCATACATACTATGTGAAAATCATGCAGAAAATATCTCCTAGTAGAGTCCTTCAAGAAGCAGAAACTATTGCCACTGAAAGACAGTCTTTACATCTCTTCAATCACCAAAAATACATAACATGGATTAGAAACACAAAGCTCCCATAACCTTTTCTCTAGGGACAGAAATGGTCTAAATTGATCGTCCCTGAGAATACTGACCAGAGTCTGACCAAGGGTGCAGATTTTAGGACCAAAGGCTTCTTGAACAATGGTACTCATATCTTCCTTCACTCAATATACTGTACGCAGCAAAAGTTGATCTCCTCTTTTACACACACACAAGTCAATAAATTTAAGATCTCCAACAAAAAAAAAAATCTCTTTTAGATGTCTGGCAGTTATGTTTAAAAGCCCAGGATTTATTGTTTATTTTAAGAAAAACATGTCTTTTGGACTTGAACTTTAAACAAAAAAGATAGTTTCTCTTAAAGGTAAACAAAAAGCACATTTGGATCACCTTTTTTTGTTTGGTAAGATTCAAATTTTACCTTAGTTGTAGGCTACCTACCAATCAGGTACCTAAAATCACAAATCTGAATGCATCTTAAAGACTAATCTAATCCCCATTTTCCATGCTGATCTTAAAATAATTGTTTTAAGTTAAGATTTATTTTAATCATGAAATCAAGTCCTGGCATTCTCTAATTACATGGGCATCATTTACTCTCATCATTAGTCTTTTTCCATCCATTTATCTGCTTTGCCACCAAAATAACTCTACTGCCTTAAGAGTAAAATAAATACTGCCTTAAGAGGTGTTAATCTACCTAAGCAACATCCTGCTGAATATTTAGTAGAACTCATCTGAGACAGAAGAATCAAAGGTCTTCATTTCAAGATGTTCAAACCCTAGGATACAGCTTTTTAACCTTAATTTATTTACCCTTTTCTATGTGTTGATGGTAATTCAAAAAACATGTGATATGAGCAGAGCACACAGAGGACACAGATCAAGACTTTTGTGAAGCTGAGTCTGTGGGAACAAATCCTTGCTTTTCAAACTGAGTCTGCACTAAAATAGCTGGAATCTCTGGGTGCCTATGCAGAATTCAAGCACAAGGGTTTTAGCAGCTGTGTCTGCCTCAGGCACAGCTGACTTCATTGGCTGGCATACTGCAGCAATAATTTTGGATTCCCCCTTCCTGTGTCAACTCCTAGCAGCTTTTAAAGCCCTGAAGATTATGACTCCAGGACCCCTGTGTAAGCCCTAAACTGTTCTAAATTTCAAAGGGAGCTAATTTGCAGAGACAGTCTATCCTTCAATAATTAAATGGTGTTTCACTCCTTACTGCACAGACTGAAATCGAATATGATGATCTAACAAGATAAAGGACATCATATGGGTTTTTACATGTGTGTATTCCTATAACCAAACCAAGGCATCTTCATTAAATAGTCTTGCAAGTATTATCATTGAAGAACTGCCTTGCAAACAGTACAGACTGACTGATTTCAGCTACTTCCTCTGCTAGTGAAATTTTGGGGTTTTATGGATTGTATAAAGTCACCGTAAATGATGAATTCCTACCATGCCTGCTGGGCATGGTGAGGAAGAAGCAAAGAGATAAGCAACTGCAGCTATGCAAATCTTCCCTGGTTTATCTTTTGCTAAGGTGAACAACAAGCAGCTGCGCCAGGGTTTATAGTATGAAGTATAAAAAGGGAAATGCCTGTGGTAAGCAACCATGATGAAAGGAGAAAAAAAGAAAAAGGGTTCATAACCTTATATGTTATGTGCATAAAAGCATTTTAAAGACATTTCATCTCTGTTCCAAAAAAAGCCTGTGCAATCATAATCTAAAGTTTTCAAACTTAGTTCTAAGAAACTGCAATATCTGGCTTCTCCACAGTTTTCTCCAATTCAAAGCTGATATTTAAAAGCCCATTTCTGACCTTTGTTGTTATTTCCACTTGCTCCCATTATGCCCATTGATAGCCATGAGCTATGTGGGATAAAATTCCAGGTCAGTTGAGCTATTGTAAAGAGTCTATTGGTTTAAATAAAGTTTAATTTGTAGAATTAACTTCTTGGTATCATCTCTAAACTTCACTGCTAGCTTCACTTTCATAGTGTGAAAGAAATCTTGTTCTTTTCTTTAAAGGTGTGCATTCCCACAGCCTGATTCCAGACAGAGCCTCTCCTCATATCCTCACTCACCTAAATGCCTAAAGGCTCCAAAAGGAACCACCGATTCCTGATCTCTTCCATGGGTACCCCAACAGGTTTTCATGGCTGACCAGTTTCTGAGGAAAGAACTCCCATTCTGGGTGGCTTCCTTACAAACACCTTCTTACATCCTTTGAGCTTCATGGAGAAATTAGTTACCAGAAAGCCTGTGCAGGAATGCGCAAACCAAAAATGGTTCATATAGAACACTAAAAAGGAAACTGGTAAAATTTCAACCAAAGTCACTAACCTGCTTCCACAATTGTCACTGGTCCCAAAATTTATCAAGCATATTGTCTTCCTTTACCAAGAAATTTGAGGTGGGGTGTTTCAGTTCCACCACCCAGCCCCTTGAGAAGTATCTTTTAGGGCTTCCAGGTATTTGGTAAACTCCAGGCCTGACACCCTTTCACATGTATTAGATCAGACAAGAAGGAATGCAAGGAGGCACAGGCTTCAGCTATCAAAGCAAGAAACCCCTGTGTATTAACAGTCTAAGCAGCAGACTCACTCTGAAACCCTTCATGAAGCTTACCACAAACTTCAAAGCAGAAAAGGCTTATGTCTTCATCCAGTGCTCCTAGAAGTGTTTGGATAGGCACTGAAATATTGCATTATCCTCACTGGTAAACAGAAAACAAACTTCTTTATTTGGCATCATAGGACACATGAGAACATCACTCTGCAAATGCTGTGATACTACTTTGCCCTTAGTCCTCTCATGCAGAGAGCAACCATTCAGCAGCTTCCAAAAGCTCACAGGCTCCAGGCTCATGCACTCAGTAAATCTCATTTCAGAGCAAAAGCACTTATGGCATCTTGAAGCTGCTGCCACCAACTGAGAGAACTAAAATAATTTATTGAGAAGAATGCAGCAACAACCCCAGCACACAGCAGCAAGGCCTCACTTCCTTACCTAAGCACAACCTCCTCCCTCCTGCCCTCCCTATTCCCTTAGTTCAGGGACTTACAGGGAGAAAGCTGCAGCCTCAAAATGGTGTTTTGTTTCCCATCACCAACAGCAGCAAAATCTGAACACTAGATGGTATAAATCAGTGGTATTGTCATGGCTTTGAAACTGCCCTGAATTGCAGCAGCAGAGGATCTAGAAACACACACACTGTATTTTCAACTCTTCCTACAATCTAGCAAAGAAAGAAAATTTAATTTTCACAACACACCTGAGAACAAGATCATAAGTAAGCAATCTGCTTAAATTAAAGCCACACACCATATGCAATATTGTTTACCGATTCAAAGATTAACAAAGTTATACTAAATTTGAGCTCTGCAGATAGCAAAGCACATTAAAGGGAGCTCTTTTATTCCACTGGTATTCTCTAAGGTACCTTTCTGCCTATAAATCAGGTTTGGATTCACACAGAACATTTAGCAGACTTATGCAGGATGCACTGAAACAGAAGTAAGATATAATTAAGCACTGACATGACAGCTAACAAATGTGTTTCTGAGCAGTTTCCACATGCCTCATGTGGCATTATGAGGCACCTAAGCCAAAAGCTCAGGGTACATTAACTACCAGAGAGGGGCCGTAATTCTCTCCAACTATACAACCTGCCACATTTCCTTGCTATTTTGAAATACAATTTGTGAATTAAGAGAAAGAAATAGAAAAAAAAAAAAAAAAGGAAAGACAATCAAACCTTTGTAGTGTGAATAAAAGCATGAAAATCACAGTAGCCTGTAGGAAAGTTTCCCAAATTCCATAGCTATCTAAGAATAAATCATACAGTAAACAACATGGATAGATAATGGAGTCTGAGATCCAGCGTTAGTTTTCCTTTCAGCCAAAGTGCTGAGTGTAAATGCTAAATTGCAGGTAGTAGAGTGCTATAACATAACCTATGATGGAGCTATGAAAAAAACCTCAAAAATAATCAGCAGTACAGCACTCCATAGTTTATTTGGAAGGAGTTCTTCCACTAAGTTTGCTCATGCGCTGAGGCAGATGAACGCTTCTCAGCCTGAATCACAGTCGTGCTGAGAAAAATGCACAGTGATGCCATAGCTCTGGAATATTTCATTTCTTGGCAGCGTATGACAGTAGCACTAGTCACTTAAATTCAACACCACCAGCTACTTAAATTCAACAGCAACTGTTAATGATTTAGCATCTACTGGCAGTTGTCCCCCCTAGCCAGTAAGCAGGGCTGCGAAGGTCTACAGGCACCATCATGCTGATTAGCAGTGATTAACAGTGATTAGCCTGTTTGATCCAGGATTTACACACAGCACAGGCTGTGCTGGAAATCAATCTCCATATCTGGGACTTAGATCTGAGCTGCTGGGGAGGATGTCCCTGCCTTGCTGGTTGCAAAAGCAGGCAGCACGCCAACAGAGAGAGCGGGCAGAAAAACCTCCTCACTGCCAGCCCCAGAGCTCGCCCACTCCTCCTCAGTAAGCCGTGCCAGCAAGGACACCCCAGCGTGCCCGAGCGTGGACCCAAACAGGGCAGCGTGAGGCAGCAAAGCAAGTCCTACTCAGGGCCTTCTCAGAGCCTGCTCCCTGCAGAAGGAGCTGTGTAAAGCCGCCGGTCCTTACACCGCGGATCAGCTGCCGCACTCAATACACGGGAGGGAGCGCAGCGCACTCATCTCAGCCACAAGCAATCACAGCGCCCGGGCAGGTTAACCCCTTAATCTCTCGAGATACACTCTGGAATCAATGGACGCAGATCACCTCCTTCCACAGAGATCTGCCCTGTCAATTCCATGCACAAAGTCTGCTGTCTCAAACATTCCCGGCTCCCAAACCTCCTCTTTGCCAATCCTTAAATACTGTTTCAAGAAACCTTGAGCTCTTTCATGGCAGGGCACGAATGGAGAAAGAACTCTGACTTAGAAATTGAGTCAAGTCTAGATGGCTGCTGAGGAGCAAGACTGACATTTTCCTTACTGGCTCCCAAAAGCAAAAAAATTATATATGGTGGCTTGAAGAGTATAAATTATTCAGAAGAGGTTTTACTTTTGTTAAACTGACCTCAAAAACCGGCATCACTACCTCCATTGGGAACAAACAATTCTTTTCATATAGCAACATTTTTATCTGCAGATATTGTTTTGATGCTTTTTCGGGAATTATCTCAGAACACTAGTTTATTTTTCATTTGCAAGTTTATGTTTCATTATTTGGTAAGAAACACTTTAAGGGCTAGGGGGTTTTAAAATATATTTATATTGTCTTTAACCTTAATTTACATCACGCCGTATAATTTGGACAATTTGCTCTTAAATTGCCAATTAACTGAGAAAACAGCCATTTGCACAGTTCTGTTCCACAACAACCCAAGAGGGAAGCAAGGTGGCTCCATTATCCCTGCATTTGAATGCTCCTGGGACAGAGAACAGTCTGAATTTGAAAAGCAGGGATTCTTTGGTGTGTAAACCCAGAGATGAGTTTACCCCTCTAGCTGTTCTCTCCTGGGAAGCATGCATTCCTCTTCTCCACAGTTTTATTCAGAGACTGATTCCATTAGAAAAACAAACAAAAACCACAAAATAAAACATCTAAACCCAAAAACATACAAACAACCCTGCCCCTCAGAAAGCTCAATGCTCCCAACCACAAACCCCAAACAGATAAAAAACCTCACACAAATGGTCAAATCACATTTTTACCAATACCAAATTTGGTTGATATTGGGCAACAAGTTCAAAAGTTATTAGGCAGAACTGACATGTGCATGCCCACACATGAACTTAAACTTCATTTTCTCAATTAGACTTGCTATTGATAACAATAATAATAAAAAAGAAAAAAAAAGCCTGAAGATCAGGCACTAGAATTTAGTTTTCTTACTCTCCGCCAAAAAAACACTTATCACTAAACTACGACATTATAGCAATTTTTCTTCAGTTTATGACTTCCATCTGACACACTGTTTAGGAGCTTTCCCCCTGCTTTGCTCATGTTATTTTTGTTTCTGGTTTTATACAAGTTTTGGGAGATAGAATCAAGCATTGAAGGAATTAGAAAGGGAGGACAAAAAGAAAAATATCCTTTATTTAGCATACCCCTGTGAAAATTTGGAACATAGGATAAATTTTTGACTAGATCATAGGCTCCAAAACCCAGACTGTGGAGTACCTNAAAAACACTTATCACTAAACTACGACATTATAGCAATTTTTCTTCAGTTTATGACTTCCATCTGACACACTGTTTAGGAGCTTTCCCCCGTGCTTTGCTCAGTTTATTTTTGTTTCTGGTTTTATACAAGTTTTGGGAGATAGAATCAAGCAGGAGGGAGTACATTGAAGGAACTAGAAAGGGAGGACAAAAAGAAAAATATCCTTTATTTAGCATACCCCTGTGAAAATTTTGAACATAGGATAAATTTTTGACTAGATCATAGGCTCCAAAACCCAGACTGTGGAGTACCTGGCCACACCAAGCATGGCAGAAACTCAGCTCCTCTGCAATTGGGCTTGTTACAGAAAGAGATGCAGAATTCAGGGTCCGTGTCCTTTTTCAGCTTAGCAAAGTTGCTGATAAAAGGCAGTAAGGAGCTATTACTCTCGAATATTATTAAAAAATATGTATGTACACTTAGGGAGCTAATATACACCTTTATATAAAGGATTGAGATGCATGAGGAAGCAGCCTGACTGTATGAAAAAGCACCCAGCAATACACAAACCTGGCGAAAGAGAATGCAACAACACAGAAAACACACAAATGAAAGACCTCATTGCCTTGTTTTTCTAGGATCAGCCTTTTAGCATAGGGTCAAGGAGCATGTCTGCACAAATGTGTGATTGCTCTCCAGGGACCAGGAGTCCAGGCGTGTTCACTCATGCTCCTTCTGCTGCAGTTAAGAAAAATAAAGCAATCTGCTGGATTGTCTTAATAAAAAAAGGAAAATAAATTAAAAAGCACAAACCATTTTAACTAAGCCCATCATTTATATCACTAGGTGTAGGAGACGTGACCAGCCAACTAGAAATAATCCAGCTGGTTGGGAGCAAGCAGCAAAATGTTCATCCCATTTCTTTGCTACCTGCTACAGAAAAAAGGGGGGAAGAAATAAAAAAGGGGAAAAAAAAGCACATATCTAGTTCTGAGGAGTTTCACTCATATCCTAGTATCCCACTGAAGCTACAATGGTTCATTCATTTTGGTCTGGAATTGAAGCAAAGATAATCCTTGCCATTAGGGGTGCAGGGTGGTGGCAGCAAAACAAAGAACAATAAAAACAAAATAGACTGAAATTTCAGAACTTTTTCCCCCTTATGAATGTCATACTTTGCTCTGGCTCCCAACCCTGCTACCAGGCTTGCTGAATTCACCACCACACAGACTGTCACCAAAGCAGCTGGTCAGTCCCCTGTGTCCAGGCCACACATTTTTCCTGACACACTGAAATCCCTGACTAGTCATTTACACTCACCTTGAGAATTCCTCAGCTGTAGTCAGGATCCAAAAACATCCTACATTGTAGCAGAGATGATGTTTCAAAAGTGCAAAGAATGCTATCTCTACTGCTTATCTTCCAAAACAGCTCTTCTCCCATGGTGCTTTGTATGCTTCTACACCAGGTGGAGGCACTTTCTCTTTGACAAAAAAGCAATTACTGATTTTCTTAACTTCCTGCTGATTGTTTATGAACAAAAACCAGTCTTCCCCCTCTAGTTATTGATTATCACCTCCAATCTAAAAGAGAAAAAAACACTTACCAGGACTGTTGTGGTTTTGGTCAGGGCTTTTAAATTTTCTTAGGGTCAAAAAGGGTCATATGGAGCCTACTGTACATGGAGCTGAAGTTAACTGCTATTCACCATGATTCTGGGAATCTGAACAGCTTAATTAGAGAACCACCTTTCTTGAAAGGTAGTAGGAAACAACATTTTCCACCTATTTTTCACTTTTGCCTCCTTTCTGATGAAAACAGAAAACACAATGATATCTTGTAACCTCACGCTATTTTCAACACTTTTATATTAAAAAAATTCTATACAATTGAAATACTTAATTTTATTTTGTTGAAATGAAATATGTTGAAGAAATAATTCATGCATTTTAATCCACAATTAGTGTCTTCCATTTGTACTTTTTAAGGCTAAAAATGTTTAAAATAAAAACATTTTATTTGTCATAAAGATTAATCCTTTTTTAAATTAGATTCTAGAAATGCCACAAGTAAAAATAATGAACAAATAAACCACACAAATATCTTGAGCTGAAACTTCACTGAAATCAATAATACTTGACATAAATCGATTCGGCACCAGTGCATTTAATATATTTCTCATAATTGATATGATTCAGAGTATTCTTAAGCACAAACATAAACATCTATATAAATATACAGAACTACTATCTGTCTCTCAAAAATACTATTTCAGAGGGGAAAGAGTAAAGCTTCAGAGAAATGGCTCCTGGTTCTGTATCTGTCATTCAAATACCACACGCTTTTAATATTCCCTTTCCAGTTACTGAGACTCCACATGCCCAGCCTGAAAACAGGCAAAACAATCACCATGTAACATTCCTAAAGCTCAAAAAAAAAAGAAGTTAAGTTTTAATACCTTGCATTTGTTTATGCATTTCCTCCTAGAATCCAAACAGAGGACATCAGTGACATTTTGTAGTTGGGGAAACAGATTCAGAGATATAATCATAGAACTCAAGGAGGAAAGAGAATATGTAATTCAGGCCTTATTTTTCTATTTTCCTCTTCTTTTACCATTAGGAAACTTTCCCCTTTTGAGGTCCATGTTAGATATGTCAGCATACTCACAGAAATATCAGTCAACTCTTTGCAATATTTTTTCTTTTTCTTCTTAGTCTAAATTAGTACGTAGTCTGCTTTCAAAGGCCATAGGTGAAAGTGGTATGGTTAAAGAAGCTTTACAAATCATAGAAGACACCTCTGTGGACTTTTACCTGATACCTTTACATACTGCAGGACTAGAAACAGTAAGCATGGTGTAATCCAAATAAATGTTTTTCAGGATGAAAGAGAGGAAGAGGAACACTGACATTTTCTGACATCATCTCTCTCCATAAAGCAGCATATAAAGTAATAAAGTACTTCCATAAAGTAAGCTCTGCTTAGATTCAGTTTGGCTATGGGCTCACCATTGTGGCTTCTCCGACTTTGCTAGGGCTTATAAGTTCTTCAGATCAAGCTAGTTGCTTGACAGTGATAAAGCTCCCTGATGAATTATTTGCATAAGAGTTAATAAAACACTTAATGTGAAAAATAATTTTGCAGACATCTCTGCTTTCTCTCAATAGACCAGTAATGAAGAGAAAATTCTCTTCATTAATATCAGATCCTTTGCATTCTGATCAGTGACTAAAAATTCTCCTGTTTCCCCCATCCTGCCATATTTGTCATGTGTCCCATAACCAGAGCTAATGAAGTAACACCAAGGATTGAACTGATGTCCTTCCCCTCCACACAGACAGACACTGCTCTCTGACCACCTCTGTTTCTGAAATGAATGCTCTTTGACTTGCAGCTTTGCTTTTCCAAATATTTTTTAACTTTACTAATATGCTGTGTATTGAAATGTTGTTCAGGTTATCCTGAGGATTGCATTTTTTTTTTCTTGCTATACACAATGTTTTTGCAGGATCTGTTAAACTCATGTGGGAGGTGAGGAACACTTTGGAATACCATGTTCTTCTTTTTCACTATATCAACTTTAGAAACAACAGAGAGGAGACAAACAAACAAAAAATAACTACCCCCCCTCATGTTTCCCCACAATAAATGTATGAAAAACAAGGACATCCATCTAGCTTCTCACAGGTTTTCAGAGTGTGTAGACCTCAGCATACCTGTGCCCACATCGAGCTGTGGCTATGACTCAGCTCTCTCTCGTTCTTATAATGAGGAGCTAACAGGGAGACACGGCTCAGACGTGTCCAAGTCCACACTGCAGCAACCAGAGATGGAGTAGTCTGAGAAATTTGGACTCTTTCCTTCATTCTTAAAGTGGTTAAGTAAAGAAAAGTGGAAACTCAACAGTGTCTAGTTTGAATACAACTTCACAAAAGTTAAAACATTTCATTTGTGGCCAAGAATGATTTGTGTCTTCTTAACACTACATATTACTCTATGCAGGTCTGCTAGTTTAGATCTCTCAGTGTAAGCGAAGGCCAGAACATTCTTCACAGAGAGCTGCTGTAACTGCTTTGTGTAGAAAATTGGCTCACAGGACTAAACATTGGCAAAAAGCCTAAAACAATACTTGTCCATGGATAAAATCTATTAAGCGTGTAAGAATTATAGGTGAGAGCAAAGTAAGGATCAGTGGTGCAGTGTGAGCTTCTTTAAGATGAATATATATGAAGCTTTCACAAGAGAGCTGAAAAACTCATACTGCAGAGGATGTGAGGAATGATGGCAATGAAACACTTTAAAGAAAATGTTTACTCAAGGGCACCACAGGATTGATGAAATGATCAAAATAAACAGGTGAAGTCAGATTCTTCTCATGTTTTTCTCAAAATTGTTCTCATATCCCATGGGAAAAACTCTTCACCATCAAGAATTAAAAAAAAAATAAAAAAGGAAAACAACAGCATACCACTGGAAGAAGATGAAAGTTTAGAGTAAAAGATTTTTTTTTTTAATTCCTATTTAATGCCGTGGTAGTAGTGTGCTATATCAGATGATGGTGTCTCCATACAAATAGACAAAAATTTTCCCTTCCAGTATAACATTAATAAACACTTAGAAGCATCAAAGAAAAAGAGGTACAAGAGAGAATAATAAGAGTGAAGAGAACTCTCCATTCAATTTCTTCAGTGCTTTTAAGAGTTTGGGAAATAAAATTACTAAAGTCATTCCTTGGAAAGGTGGGACACTCCTGTGAGTGAGTGAAGCTGTTTATGTGCACACTCTGCAATGGACACCTCTACCTGCCCTCTTGGGCATTTCAAGCAAAGAGCTGTGCACCTGCAGCTCAGAATGAAATTCTGTTTTCTAATTCTTGCCATTTGGAATTGGGGTGGAAGGTGGTGGGAAGAATTAATTGAAAACCTGAACAAGCTGGTGACACCTATGTCAATTAATCAGAAAGACTGATGTTTCATTTACACTCAATGAAGACTTGACACTTGTGAGATATTCCCAGTGCAATCAGCTTGCCCCTTCTTTCAAACTAAACTCACAGATCATCCTACCTACAGTTGTTCGGATACAGCAAGGTTGATGAACTCTTTCATAAGACTGGAGGCATTTTTCATTCAAGGATTAAAAGAGCCCATAAGATATCAAATGGCCTTGAAAATTGTCAAAATTAATGTGGTGATTGCTGGTGCAGAGGACTCAAGAATAAGCTCACCAGTGGCAATATAAACTGCCAATATAAACCAGACCCGGGTACAATAACAACTGATAACAAGAATCCAAACCTGGGAAAATATCTTTCAGTGCTGCTTTATTTGCCCATTTAAATTACTGAGTAATATCAGTGACTAACTTGTAATCCAGATACCATGATGTCCAGGAAATGCAACTGCTAGAAATGCAGTAAAAATTATTAATCTACATGTACTGGAATCTGTCTGCTGAGGAAAACTAATGAAGACTGACTTTGTGTAAAAGGCTACTACTGAAATTAGTATTTCCTGGTGACTCAGCACCTTGCAAAATATCTGATTGTTATCAAATCAGACAGGATAGCTCATCCAACTGGTCTTACCTACCCTCTTGCTGATTGGCATGTCTTGGATAACTTCCTGCAAACATGTCTTCCCAAATATGGGGAAACCACTTTTTTTTTTCAATATTATATATATTAGTTGAATGAATAAAATGCCCCTTGTATAATGACATTAGTGCCAGCTACCTGATCATTCTACCAATATGATGAGGAGTGTTAACAGAAAAACAGCTAAATAAATCAAGCTGACATGTTGCCCTGCTTCTGTACTGATTTCAAAGTGATGCTGTCACACATCACTGAGTAAAAAAAAAAATCCAAACAAAGAACAATACACTCCTACATCAGTCAAATATTGTGACACAAACTGGAACAAGTCATAGAATTGAAAGCTAACATCAATCATGAGGACTTTCATTCCGGCCATTGCAAATACAAAAGAAAAAAAAAGAACCCATAAGACTTCTCTCAAAATCCAATTGTCATAATATGAATTTATATTTCCTGGATTTTTAAATTGTTTTTAATCTCAATAATTTTTATGGGGAGCTTATATATATTCCTAATACCATATGTGTTGATTGATTAATTGCTTCCCTAAAATAATAATAATAAAATATAAAAGTAATAATAAAATACACTATAATTAAATATAATCTATATACACACCTATATCTACATAGTCTTTATATATATAAATATATATATAAAGATGCATGTCCACAACTGAAACCATGATTTATGAATTTTTTTGGTTGTCTTTAACTAAATTGTTCTTCAAAATATTCTTGCCTACTCCTAGTCAGTCTTATGACATAACAGCTATTGTACAACAAAAAATAAATAAGATGTAAAATGAGGAGGATTAAGAGGCAATGCTCATTTGCATGAAGCTCAGGAGTTTGAAAATATACAAGCAGATTTTTTGCCTGAAGATGTATCACACATCTCTGATAAGAATTAGTCAAGTTTTACCTTAAAATTTGCCTAGGGACATAATAGTTAATTGAATCCATACATTAAACCATCAACCAGTCTAATTATTTATTAAATTGAGAATAAAGGAGAATAAATGTTTATGTGATGAAGAAATTGGGTTTTAACCCAAGAATGGGACAAATTCATCACAGATAGTCATTATATGTAATAATTTTTATACTGACAACTTGTAAATTGTGGGATGTAATTAGAAGCACGTATGAAAAGGAAGCATGAAAATCCAGAGAGATGAGCATTTGTTCACATCATGGGAGCACAAGTACACAACAGAGAAGGTAACAGAGGGCAACAGTGCTAGGAGGGCTTAAATGACAAAAGCAATAAGCATGAAAATTTCCAGAAATATGAACACATTTGTCATGGAAAAAAAGCTGGGGAGATTATTAAACAGCAGGGTGAAAAGAGAGACTTACAGAAAGTGCTGGTGTTTACAGCAGCCTGAACATAACTGGGAAATTACTCAGTCACTTGAAATGAGAGCAGTAGGGATTAAGTTAGCAGCAAGTTTGATAGATGTATCAGTGGGGCTTTGATCAAACATGAATTGAGAGTCAGCAATGAGCAGACATTTTGTCATCCCTGCTGGTTAAACAGTACTCATACGAGAGTAACGCTGCATTCAGTGACACTACATGTATAATATGTATGTACATATGGCCGGTGTTAAGGGGCTTTGTTCTCAAGGACACTACAACCCTGTGTGCAGCCAGAATTCCTGGTTCATTCCCAGATTAGGAGATAAATTAAGGTGTAATTTTGTGTGTTTATGTAGAGAAAACACTTTTTAATTTGATCCTTCAATTAGAGGCATCATAGGGATTCTGTGGTGTTCTCAGTGCTCAGTAACCACAGTGAGTGAGTGTTGGCCCCTTTCCATTGTAAATCCACACTAGTTTATCTTTTGGATTCTCACTCGGAGTCTCACCCACAGCTGCTGGCAGTGAGCTCCCTAAGGTACAGAAAAGGTACAGAAAGGCCCCATATGAGCATTCACCCCTGCTCTTGTGTGCAGTGAAATCATGGCAGGTGATTCGTGGGCCTTAAAGGACGAGCTCTGATGTGTTAATGCTACAATATGCGAGTGAGATCAGAAACATACACCATGCAAAATCCCTGTTAAATATCCATGCTGGCAGAAACAGGCCCAGAATATTGACACTTTGCTTGTGCAGTGAGTCCCCCTAACTTCTCCTTAATATTTTTGCATCCCAATTTCATCATTTTTTATCCCCACAACTTCTGAGACTTTTTTCAATCATAACAAAAATGTTCCCTCTCTGCCTGTCAGGAAAATGTATTTTCATCCTTCTTTGGGAAAAATGCTATTTTTCTTTAAGAACATCAGCAATGAAAATAAACCTGTCCTACAAATCATCTGAGACTTACGGGCTCATCTCATGGACTGACTACACTGAAATCATTGAAGGTCACCACAGGATTAATATGGATGAATTAAAATTTGTAATAGCAATGCAAAAATGGATTGAGATATCGTAGAGCTGGGCAGGGAGACAGAGGGAAAGGATGAAGCTCTTAATTATTTTTCAGTTTGAGGAAAAAAGTAGTGCTGGCCATGATGTATAACAATGTTATTTTTAGACAGGAGAGAAAATTGGTTTTTTTTACGAGTTTAAATTTCTTGTATGAGATAAATTTATGAGCATGGACAGTGTACAGACATTTCACCTGGGTTAGGGAAGAGGTGTGACTGTATTAGCAAGTGTTTGGAGTGGTCTGGAGTAGGGATGGGGTACCAGCCCTTCCCCATCTCTTCTTTGGGATTTGTTGGGCAGTTTTCTACAAGCATGGCAGAAGCTAAAGATCTCCTTTCTGAAAGGACCACAAAAACAGCCAGGACCACACAGATATCCATGGTGGCCTTACAGAAGGGGCTGTCACCATATAAATACAGCCTTCATATGACAGCAAAGAATTCACACTGAAGCTGTGCTTTGAGAACCAAATTCCAACAAAACCAGAATCCTCTGGGGCCATTTGCTACAGCCAGGAGTCTTTTGGTGAAATAAATTCATTGGACTAAATTTTAGCAGACCTACTGCTGTTCAGTCAGAAAAGAGAACTATTAACTACCAGTTCATGTGATGTTACCTGAAAATTGCATCTGATGCCTCTCATTCAGAGGGATTAATAGATGATGAAGTGAAAAATCCAGATGACTGAATTTTTATCCAGTCTGGTTATTCTGCCTGTTTTTTCTTATTAATATTAGGAATTGACTGCAAAATTTTGTATTAATCACATTTTGCTAAAAAGGCATGACATGTCTTTGACTTTTAAAATAAAACTAAGACTCCTTTAATCCAACCACTTCTTTTTAAAGTACCCCATAATCTGTGAAAATAGCTATTCTTCAAACCTCTTACTTGCAGAGTACATTTTAATTCCTGGAACTCTTAAGATCAGCCACATTTCTGTCAGTTACCAGAGAGCAGGCTTGCAGTGTAATTGCCATTCCAGTGAGATGCCCCAGCCTGGATAAGGGTGCTGCTGAACCACAGTGAGGATGAATCTCTGCCATATAAGAGGACAAGAGGAAGATGGAAAAAGCTGGGAACATTAGTTGTGATCCCATAACAAGAGCAGCTGAATCAGAAACTGAGGCAGTGTCTCCATGACAAGTCCCTCAGCTGGGCCTAACTGTCCATGATAAATTCCACTTTTTTGTCTGCTGTTGTCATAGGGGCCAGGCAGGGTCCAGAGGAAAACCAACCCATTTGAGCATCTAGGAAAGGCACATCAGGGCATGTACAGAAAAGGGTGAAGAATGTTTCTCTCTAGGAAAGATAAGTTTTGTGATGGAAAGGATTGGTCTGTTATCAGCATGGCTGTTGCTGGATTTGTTCTTGTTTTGTCAAAACGTAAATATCTTGCATTTAAGACATTTTTGCCAATCTCTCAGCCTCAGACCTCCCAACCATGCCATAGACAAGGTCACCCAAAAAAATGATTCCTCTGCTGTAGCAGCATCATATCTGCGTTTCTCAGCTTTTTTTTTTTTAATCCCCTGCTCCAGGTCTCTTAGGAGGGAAAACGTTCCATTTAGTGCTGGACACCCCTGAGGGCAGACATACGATGTATCAGGATGGGTATCCCAGGTGCTCTCTCAACTGAATCATATACTGGGGAGTTCAGTGCATAATTTGAGCAATTCATATATGACTCTTACTTAAAATCCTTTTTATTCTTACTAGTTCCCAAAATGCCATCTGCTTTCCAAGCTGTGGGTTTGTTTTGATTAGTTAATTTTTTTTTCCATGATAGTGAGACACCAATCTATATTTGTGTGACTTCTTGGTTGGATTATTGACATTTTCCTTTGTTTGTCTAGTTTTAATTATGTAACCAAGCCACATTCAAGGTTTCACTCATTCCAAATTTGCCTGTTGCCACATTTCCCCAATTTTGCATGCATTGTACAGAATTCTATTAAACACTCCATTGATTTTAAAATCCCTATGTTAGCATTTAAAAGTTTATGTGCTCTAGCTTGCTGGGACTCAACAGAATTATAAGATCATAAATTTATCTTTTTATATTTTTCCCTGTTTTCATTTCAATCCAGAGTCTCTTACTGTCAATCTAAATCCTTTGGATATTTATACCTAATCTTCAGAAATCACCCTCAAAAGCTGCTGAGAAAATTGAGTCCAGATTAAGGGTGAATTTAGTTTTCTTTTCAAGTCCAGATGCTTAGACACCCAGCTTGTAGGAATGGAAGTTCTCCCAGTAAAAGCAATGGAGGTGGTTGAGTTCTCTGCCAAAACAGATGCCCAAATACGTTCCCCACCCCACAGTGGAAACAAGTGCTGCTGAATGAGATCTCAATAGTTCTAAACCACCATGTCCATTGCATTAAAACTGACACCCAGGTCCTTTTTGCAGCATTTCCACAACGCAGCAGACTTCAGGTGTGTAAAGCATGGGACATCACAAGCTTTGTGTCCCACGACACATCCAGTCCCTCTGCACAGTGTCTCAGGCAACAAACATGCAGAACAGAACTGGCACCATGAGCAAATGGTGAGGTGACAGAATTGGCACCAAGTGCCCCTGCTCTGATGAGCTCTTTAAGGCAGCACGCTCCCCAGTCACAGCTATAAATGGTGATGTTTGGCTTTCTGCATGACCTGGCAATTTCCCATTTCTCTTCCCTTCTCACTACCTAAGAGTAATGCTTTGGGTTCTACAGGTTGGTAGAAAAGAAATTTCAACTTTATTCTTACTGCATTCACCTTGTACTCTCTGTTGTCCGACATAGTGCCCCAGGTCTTCAGGAATAAAACTGCATTGGGGATGTGTCCAAACCAAAGACAAAAAACAGGAGAGTGATTAGGAGAACCTATGTTTTTCTGTCCCTTTCCAGTGCCAGTGCCCAGTGTCACACTGATGTTCTTGGTGTGATGCAAAAATCAAAATTAGTTTAAAGATTTCAAGATAAGCGAGGAAGTATGTACAAATCGGAAATGTATGTGAAAAGAGAACAATTTGTCATGCAGAAAAAATATCCTAAAGAGTTCAGCTAAGAAACACTTAGAAAAAGACCAGTTGTCTCAGAAGTCAGTGTGCGAAGTGAATAACAGGACAAGGAAAAAATAACAAGAGTATTGAGAGATAGTTTCCAGCTTATAAATAAAAATATGGACATTTGCTTGAAGTTAATATCAGGTGTGCAGATGTTGGAGGCAAAGCATTAGAAAGATCATGAATAGTGAGAAAATGCTTATTCTGATTTATATAAAGCATGTATGGGAGCAATTCTAGAAAATCTCAGGTCCAAGTCAGAGGAGATTTCAGTGAAACTCAAAACTCCACACCCCAGTCAAATTAGGAGCACCATGAAAAGAAGAGACTGAAGAGATGTTACTTTTTCAAAGGTAAGTATATCACATAATTCTGTACAGATGCCGTGGGGAAGGACGAGTAAGAGGATAATATGTCAGTAAATTAAGACAATTTTAGGTATGTATTGGAGTCATAGGAGTCTCACCCAAGTCAGGGATGGATATATTGCAGCATCAAACATGTAAGCACACAGTTCTGAACAGTTCCAGGTCAAAAGGTAAAACAACAGGTGATAGGATTCAGGGTAATAAAAACTAACTTGCTGACAGTACCAAAACCAGGATAATGCCTTATGTAACTGCAAGAAGGTCACCAGCACCACAACAGCTCAGCCGCCAGCCATCACACCTACCCAAACAGAAATTACCCCGAATTTGGAAAGTGTGACAGGATGTCACCATACAAAAACCCACAAAGACATTCTTCCCATCTCGTCCCAGAACTATTGCAGAATACTTCAAGATCCCTGTTCCAAAAAGCAGATAAACACATCTCTAAATTAAAGCACCAAAATAGTTCCTTGCAGTGAGTCAGGTGGTTAAGAGGCTTCTAAGCTTTTCTGCTTAAGGCACCACTGCTAGAAGATTTGGGTGGGTATCATACCTAGTTTGTTGAAAAGGCAATGTATCTCTTAATGTCATTAACTTCTGTCTCTTCTGCCTCTGATGGTGAAGTTATGGGATGGGCATGTTCCTCTTCCAAATTTCCTAAGCTGATAATGTGCTCAGCAGAAGACTGTAAAGCATTCGATACAAACCTCATGTTCATGGCTACCAGAGTTCCAAGAGCTGTAAGATGGATTTATTAGGGACAGCTTCATTGTCTAATTACTACACCCAATAATTGTACATCTTCAATACTCAGGAAAAATTGAATTTTTTTTCAGGTTTACCCCCCACCCAGTGTCTCCAGCACTGCCAAAACCTATGGTGGGCATCCAAAAGCTTATTTATTTATGCATATGTCTTGCATATCTCAAGGCTAGATGCATAAATTTTTAGGAGCTGACATGCTCTTCAGGGAAAAAAGTTCCCCTTCTGAATTATTCTATTCACTCTGCAGCTATCCACTGCTACCCCATGTTTATCTGCTCATTACTGTGACTGAAAATGAGTTTGTCAGAAGAAATATAGTTTAAAGAATGAGAACATGAACATAGAAGGCATCTTGATTACTCAGCAAATATGCAAGGGTTTGTTTGGGTTTTTTTAACCCAGAGATAAACCTTTTTCTCCTAGCATTCTTTTAAAAAGGGGCATTCTTAAAAGCTTTTGTGGAAAAAAAATCAGAATAAATTTTACACAAATGCTCTGTAAGCTGCTTTTCTTTGCTGTACACAGGCTTTGCCTTCTCTGTAAGGAAAAAAATTATCATCAGTATTATTGCTGTGAAAAGGCTGAGTATTTTACAATTTTAACCTGAATTGGGAGTCAAATAATTCATTACTTGGGAAAATGTCTAATTTGAAATTCTAACAAATAAAAACCTTTGCAAACCTCCATTGATCTTAGTGTGCATGTGTGTGGCGGGGAAGGGGGAATGACACAGAAGATCATGCTCTGCCTTAAATTATGCTGAATTGCACCCAGAAACAGATGGAAGTGTGTTTAATATGTTTGTGGCACCCAGTTCCATAAAGCAGTCAGAGCCACCATCTCCTTCCTGAGCTGAAATTTGCAAGTGATCTTCAGACAGAACCCAAAAAAGTCACCTCTCCTCAATTTTCTGACCTACATATTAGGAAAGAAGGCCCTTTTTCATGCTCCTGGATTGCATTATGTTTTTTCAGCTCTTATCCCTGTCTAGAGCAGCTTGTCCCTTTGGTACCACCAGGAGATTCCCATGTAAGGTTCAGTGCAAATACACTTTGTTTCCATTCCATCTATTTTACAGCCACCCCTGGGTGCCTGCATTTATTCCAATGACTCATTCATTTGCAAAAATTTTGTTACCCTCACATTAAGTGGATTCCATGTGCCAGCAACATGTCTGCTGATGCTATCCTGGGGCTGTCAGCCAAGAAAATGATAAGTCTTTCCAAGTGGTTTAACTCCCTTTCCTATAGCCACTTGTGTCACAAGAGAGAAGGTATGGATGGGTGCCACGAAAAAATACATGTTTTGTGATTTAAAAGTTTGCAGTGACCTGTGTGTCTGAAGCTGTTACAGACTAGACCTATTAGGAGAGATAACCACAAATCTGTCAGCTAAAGAGGTCCTCATCTCTAAACCAAGTGGTCTAAGACATGGTGCTGGCTGAGATGGGCTCACTTCCACACCTGACTGGTAATTTCTGCTTTCATAAATTTACAAATCCAAAGGAGAATATCTTCAAAAAAGGGCTGGTGGCCCTGACTGCGTCAGCCTGAGTTGAATTTAAGTGCATGAAGTCTGTCTGAATTTTTTTTGGCCTTTGTGTTTGTTTATCTTTCTACATTTCTTCTGCCAATTTCACGCCTGACCAGACAAACTCACAGAAGTTTTTCATTGCAAGGTAAGGCAAGTCAATAAACAGACGAGTTAAGAGGAAAACACGCTCTAAATGATACTTTCTTTTCCTCTGGGTTCATTATCCCAGTGCTCCCCTCAGCTCCCAGACTGTGCTGACTGTGACGCTGCTCGTCTCACAAATAGACTGTAAAATCCTTTAGGCTAGGACCTTCCTTTCCCTCATTTTCTAAAACCATTAGCCAGACCAGCAGCACGACATAAATGCAAAGAAATAATGATGATTATGGATGATAATAATGACTAAAAATTCATATCCTCTGCAGACACGAGACCAGGAGATATTCACAGCTTCCCAATTTGTCTCAGAAGAGACGAGAAGAAGACGCGGCAATACAGAGAAGCCAAGCAGAGAGCCAAGAACGGGGAAAGAGCAACAATAACAACAAAAGGAAAAACAAAGTCAAGTTCAAGGAATCCCTGGAGAAGTGGGGCTTTTGAAGTGCCCTGCGCGCGCTGGCAGCGGGGAGCCCGTGACAGCTGCTGCCGTGTGTCCGATACCCGCCTGGCTGCAGCTCTGTCCTTTAGCCAGCTCTGCTGCCACCAGCCCGCACGGGAACTGAGCGTGCGCTGCCCCAGGTCCCATCTTGGCTCCTCACAAAGTCAAAGCCTGTTCGCAGACCAGAGCTCTCGCCAATACAAAATGAAGAAACAGACACACTGTCAACGTAGCGTTCTGGGATTTTCCCCTTGCCTTGCTGATGTTGTGGGAATTGGGCTTCAGATGAAAAACATTTTTAGTTAAGAAAATAAAGAAAAATTTAAACTTAAAGTGCAGATTCTGCAACTTGGAGGTATAAAGTGAATTATTTTATTTTTACTAAGTTGCTCAGGTTTTAAAATGGAAAAAAAAAATCTGTAGAAATGAAAAGTTGCACTACAAGATTTTGTAAATGTCTTTATGTCTTGTTGGACTGTTAAAAGATAAAGGATTACATTTTCACTGTAATAATTCTTCTCATCTTCTCACATCTCAGTGGTTGGCTTCTATTTTATACAGGAATGTGGTGAGAGATTTTGGGGTCTTTATTGTTATTGCCTGCCCAGATGTGCTCCTCTTCCTTTCTCTTTCATTCCACATTTAAAGCTCAAACAGTGGTGGAAGGAAGGAAGGAAGGAAGGAAGGAAGGAAGGAAGGAAGGAAGGAAGGAAGATAATTTGCTGGTGTGGGTTTTTCTTTCTTTTTGTTTTTTCTGTTTTTTTCCCTAAACCATGA
>VZSE01002604.1:1590626-1693525 GCA_013398275.1 Promerops cafer | reverse complement strand
GGAAGGAAGGAAGGAAGGAAGGAAGGAAGGAAGGAAGGAAGGAAGGAAGGAAGGAAGGAAGGAAGGAAGGAAGGAAGGAAGGAAGGAAGGAAGATAATTTGCTGGAGTGGGTTTTTCTTTCTTTTTGTTTTTTCTGTTTTTTCCCCAAAACCAGGAGTCCTCCTCTAAGTCAGAAATGCAGAAACGCCGCCTGGAAGGCAAATGTTAGGTTTGCATACCTTGAAGAAAGACAAAGTATATTTACTCCTTTCCATCTGTCAGTGAATTTCTGAGCCACCAACCACTAAGACTGACATTCTCCTGTAAATGTTTTATTGGTACCTAAATGCTCATCATAGTTGAGATTTTCTTTTTTATTATTTTCATATGAAATCTATTTCACATTTAGCAGTCACACATGTCCAGATTCTCAATTTAAGGGAACAATTGTCTTTCCAGTACATTTAGAATACCAAAATTAGAGATTTGGGAGTTACAAAAAAAATCCAAACAGTCTAATTCCTGCTACAAGTTCTGAAAAATATCCTCTCTAAAACCAATATGTTTTCATTGCATTAAAATATTAGCAAAGCTCTAGTATTTTAACACTTTGGTTTGTAGGTTGTTAAGAAATATGTCTACCTATATAAGCAAACGCAATAGTATAAATCAAGCAAGAGCAACATTAACCAAACTGGGAACTTAAACTGAGTATTGAACACATAGGAAAGGACAATTTCCAGGCAAAACAAATAATTCTTTTAAATATTTTTCCATTTATAACCAAAGAATCGTGAGATTAATTAAAAAACAACAAAGTATCTACAGGGCTCGTGTCCCCATAAAAATATGTCTCAGAGAGTCTAATTTCTTTTGTTATTACAAAAGCAGTTGTTATTAAACAATTGCAATCTGATTTTATGCTTTCAAGAGGAGTACTTATGTACAAAGAGAGTGTGCTGCAGAATTCTCGTTAGCTTTGCTGAATTGTGCATGCATAATACATAATTGCTGGAAGTGAAACAGAACTGCTAAACCAAACAGGTAGGAAAGAGATGGAAAGAGAGAGGGAGGCAGAAAAACACTAAAGTGTCCTTAAAGCTATATCAAAAGCCTGTAAACACACATGCACACACATATATATATATGTATATATATATACAAATGTGTAATGCTCTTTGCTGTAACAAAGTTTTGGTTGCTAAAGGCAGATTTAGGAAAAAAAAACTTAGTAAAATATCCACCTTCTCCTCTTAGCAGAAAACAAATTCTGATATTTGTCATTATGCTGCTGTTTTTTCATCGTGTATTCACAAAGGTATTCTAGAAAAATTGCCAGAGTGAAGATCTTTTGATTTGTTGGATTTGTGTTTATTTTCTTTTCTTCCCTAGTTCTTTATTCATCTTTATTTTCTGCCCATGATTCTAATTTCTAACTCCCAATCAGGGCAGAGAAACCTGCAAAGGAAATGTTCACGAGGGACAGGATAATACCCTTCCCATCCAAAACTTTAATTACTTTTATTTTTTTTTCCTACTTTTCTTCTATCCAGACTTAAAAATTCCTGAACAGCACACAGTTCCTCTCTAACATTCCTACTGGTAATCAGTCTGTACTACCCTAGAGCCACCGATCTGCCAGCCTTGTCCCCCTCTGTACTGCTCTTTCCAACCTTTTCTGAATTGGAAAGGAAATGCTGGTGGATCAGATAACCTTGAGAAGGGCAGATTCTGCCAGGTAGAGAGAGAAACAGACACAGGCATAACCATCATGGGCAGTCATTAAGAGAAGAATATATTTCACCCTGTCACATTGAGACCAGGGAACTCACTGGAGAAAGACAAACATGAGACCCTGGTTATTCTGGAATGGGTTCCTATTTTTCCATTAAAATTGTTCTCTTTTTTAAGTCTGTGACACAATTTTAAATGGAAACAGGAAAAAAAAAAAATCAGTCTTCTCTTTCTAAGATGACTGATTTTGCTAGTTTGAGAACTTTGTTTACCACTGTCTCCCTTCATGGACTCCAAGGGAGAATGAGAGATTTTCCCTCATAGCCTCTGGTTGGAAAACTTTGGTTACTAAACAACCTCTTACATTTATTTAGAGCTTCAAACTTTTACAGCTTATTAGATTTCTAGGCACCAGGCATTGCAAAATACCTCTACTTTTTTTTTGTCTCTTTTTCTAGGATGCTGAAGAGCAAGGATAAATCAGAAGAGAAGCACTCTTATATGAGAAAGGTATAAAGTGACTCCCAGAAATTTCTTCTAAGACTGTAAAAAAAAAAAAATAGCTTGACTATGGGATTCAGAGAGCTCAATTTGCTTAATTAATCAGAAATGAAGAGGGAAACACAACTTGGTTGAAATATGTACATTCAAAGAGAGGAGGTGTGGTGCATAAAGAACCCTTTAATCTTTTGGTGAAAGGCATAACCAGAGTCTGGAAACTGAATCACATATGTAAGACTGAGACATTTGCTACATGCATGCTTGACAAAGAGATTGACTGAGAAACTCTTGAGGAAAGTGTAGAGCCTTTATCACCTCTTCAAAGCCAGGATTTGATACCTTTCCTCAACCAAATCTTACTTTATGCTCTGAAATCGTCTGTTACAAGGGTGAAATTTAATATCCTGTTATAGAAGAGCCCAGACATATACATCTCAGTCCCTTCTAGCCTAGAAAAATCGGGGACTCATTTCAAAGAAGAGTAAACTAAGCATTGGAAAATACAATTTCATCCTCCATTATCAATCCTGTAGATCAGGATAGCTGACAGTGAAAGATCACTTCCATGGCTCAAGGCCTTGGCATTGCAAGAAAATGGCTGAAAACAGAGCAATTCTACACATTTTTTTCACTTTCCTTTTCTTGAACCCCCAGGATATAATTAACCAGGGCGTCATTTATTGATTATTTTAAAATTATTAATGATGATAATGTTCCATAACTACAGTACCCTCTCATGGTTTTAGAAATAAAGAAATAAAGCTACATTGAAAATTAGATGGCACAATTTGCAAGCTATAAATATAAGGTACTACTGATTTCCATAAAAGAAAAAAAATCACTAAGAAGCAATGTACTTATTTGTGTATATCATTTGAGTACCTATGGGATGGAGAGGAGCAACTGTTTGAAAACACACATTGAAAAAAATTATAGGACATTCAGTTCATGAAAAGATGAGAATAACTTGTGCAGCTGAAAATGGGGTGGGAATATAGCTAGAGAGAATGGAGACACAAATAGGAGAAATCTATTATTAAGAAATAAGTTGAGAATTTCCAGGCTTCATTTTTTTCCACAGAATGCAGAGATGAAGAAGGATCTAAATTATTTAGACTGCCTCCAGGCTATGTTTGGGGACCACTATTTTAAAAAGCTTGGGTTTGTGCTCTGGGATTTTATTGAAAGGACAAAATAAAACCCAGCTCTGTAGATGGTAGCTTATTAGCTGCAGTCCAGGATCTGGGTCTGATGATTTATTAGGGAGCACTGTGAAAATGCTGGAGACCTGCCATGGGTTTACAATGCAATGTGGAGTTAGGGAAGCTACCTACTGCACCCACATCCCTCCCTCTGGGTTCTCTCTACCCAAAAACTAATATAAAGCTTGGTGGTAAAAAAAATGCTGGGGCTGCAGGGAAAGTGACACGGAGGAGGGCAGCATTCCAGAGGGCCAAATTAATTTCCCTAGGGAGCCCCTGCTTGTAAAATCCCATAAACAAAATGTCACTTTTCATTGCTAAACCTCTTTGATTGCTAACAGCAAACACATGCCTTATTTTGGCATAAAGCTCTGCACCATCAAATTAAATAATGTTGAGTTGTTGTTTTGTTTTTGTTTGCTTTTTTTCCCCCTAACAATCTGTCTCACACATTCCTTGGCTGCCTTTAAAAGTCACTTGTAAAGTTTCACACTTGCATGCTGCGAACAGCGAGCAGCGGAGCTGGAAGGCGCAGTGTCTCCAAGGATCAATAAGCTTTGAGTCGCTGTGGTTCAAATGGAGTGAAACAAGTCCAGCAAGTGACAACTGCCATCTCATGGTGACTGCAGGGAATGAAAGGGAAGGTCTCCAGATGATCCCTGATGGCTGAGTGGGAGCATCACCCGAAGGCCTGATAAAATTACACAATGCTTGAACTTGAAGATACTGGGGATTCTGTAAAAGAAATTACAGGTGAAATGCCATGAGGTCGCTACTGTTGTAACAACAAAACAGCTCTAATATCATGGTGTTCCCCAGTGTCAGCACCTAGCTATCTCTAAAGGTGCTTAATAATGCCAGCTAAAAAACTGTATCAGGGTTGGGTTGACAAAGTCCAAACCTGTACTGAAAACCAGATGTATCAAGGAAAAAGCACAAAATAGCTACCCTGCCAGGGTAGGCTCCTACAGCTGACAAGTGATTGGCTAAAATAATGCTAAAAAAAAAAGGTGTTAGTGTGCAAGGTGCTGTTGGGAGTCAGCAGTTTCCAGGAAGAAAACAGGATTTGAAGCATTTCCTCAAACTAAAAGAAAAATGTAAAAAAATCCTAATAATTTCAGAAGACTACTCAGAATAAGATATTTACACTTAGGACAACTTTAATCTCCATATCCTTCTGTGGATGTTATGAGAAATATATTTTTGATACCTCCAGGCACAAATTATCTCAATATGCTATGCTCCAAGAAAAGGTGAAATATCCTGTACTTCACTAGGCTCCCTGTGGAAAGGGAGCCAACCTGGAAACACTGTGGTTTCATTCAGAGCAGAACTTTGATTTTTAATGTGTGTTAGGAATAATTCTTAACTGATCATAGCTTTAGATCAACATGGAAAACCAATCACCTCTCCATCAGCCCAGTGTGTGTCTTTCCCTGTTTGCCTTGAAGAGCAGTGGGGGGGTCAGCCTGCTCTCTGCAGCCCCTATCCAAGCACTCTGTGCCACTGAGTTCAGTTCAAACTCAGCAACATCCCCTCTACCACATTAACTGCACAGTGACCCAACTGCCAGTGGTGTCTGCCACACAAACCCATTCATATTATAAACCTCATTGCCTGATACCAATCTGCAGTGTTCAAAAAGATCCATATGCAGTTCACTTCATGTATTTTTACTAAGCTTTCTTGTACCTTCTCAATTTAAAAGGAAAAAAGAAAAGTGATAATAGAAGTTGAACAGAAGTAGATGTTGGTACTATTATGTGGACACAAATTACATTGAATGTTCATTCCAGTATCTAGGACTGATTATTCCTACCAGCTTATCTAGAAATAATTAGTGAGCATCCTCCTGAGAATAGCAAGCCTAATGCTTCTCTTTGCTACATTAAAATTACTCAGGCTTTACACCAGTGTAACTACACAAAGGATTACCATCATTGCCTTCAGTTTTAAAACTCCTCTAGCCTGCAGAGTGAGCACAGTTTTTCAGTGCAAGATATCCAGAACTGATTTCCTTGGGAATTACAGAGCATAAAAACTGAAGACAGAGACACACTTAGCAGTAAGCCCAAGATTACATGTTTGTACTGATAACAGAGAAGTAATAAAAAGAAGCAAATACTTAGCTTAAACTTTGAGCATATGGAACAAGCATGCATGTGGTGAGGGAACTCAATTATTTAGTGAAATGGTGTTTTCAAAGTAGCAAGAATTTCCTTTTCATGCCCTGATGTTTTTCCCCTGCTACTTGTTTCTTCAGTTCATTTTCAGCCCCCACCTGCTCCTGGAGCAGCAGACAGACCTAGTCATCAAAGGCTTCAGGATCAGCCTAGCAAACCTTGGAAACAGAAATCCCTTCCTGGGATCAGCCCAGGAAACCTTGGTCCTTTCCCTGCTGCAGCTGGCTGCCTCTGCAGGCAATTGGTCTTTCCTAATGCTGAACACGAGGAGCTGAATTTGCCAGCCTTATTCAGCTTTATCTTAGAAAAGTGCACTTAGCAAGAAAATACACTCAAATACATGAAAAACCAGCAAAACAACCCAATCTTAAAGGGAGACCTATGAAAATTCTGCCACTTCTGATCCTTAAGGCACCTTCATACATTTTAAATTTCTCTGATGATTTCTGTGCCCATTTTTAGCACTGCCAGGAGCTGACAGAGTGTTTAAGATGAGGAACCAGAGAGTTAAACCTATATCTAAAGAATAAGCTGCTATCTTCACTTTTATTCAGGTAACTGGCTTTTGAGAACCAGCACAGTTCTTGGGTAACCAGTTCTCTCTTAGGTGAGGAAGAGAGACCAGACTGGTGCCTCTCCAGCCATTATTTTGGGGCGACAGCTGCTGTGTGCAGCAGGGGAGCCCCACTCTCTAACTTGTCCTTCCCCTGCGTGGGTTTGAACCCCTCTCCCTGAATGCATGCTCTAACTACTAGCCTAAAACCTATTTCAGTTGAGAGTTTTGCTGCCCACACATATCAAAGTAATCTTGATTTACTTGAAAATATGAAAATACTAATGAATAGAAGAAGGTGGGGGTTTTGTTTACATTAAGCTGAAGATAAAACAACGTCTCACCTTTGAATTCCACTTGACTGTTCTGGAAAGGCTGGAACCAGCAATTTACTAGTCTCAACGGTGATCTCTGAAATCTGGACAAGCTATTTCTGGATTTCCATTCAAGCAGTGTGACAACCTTGCCTGGATTATACTTCTTCACATTTGCATTTGAACATACAAAATTAATATTATATCCTTCCACAGCACAAATCACAAATCCACGAGTTTCTACTTTCTCTAGCAAGTCATACATCTACCTGTCTCAGAGCATCCTTCTCCAGGGCATTTGAAGACCTGTCCTCTCTCCATTTTTCAGTAGGAGGTGGTTTGCAGATGCTCATCAAGTCAATTTGCTGTATCTGGGTCCAAACCTCCCAAATTATTAACCATTCTTATGTAACCTTACTGCTAAACTCTGTCTTATCTTTCATTACAGCAAGGATATAAATTTAGCAAATGTAAACTGGTGTCTCCGACAGCTAGATTGCCTCAGTCTTAGCAAAGGAAGTGTAACAGATCTGGTCAGGGCATGAGAACACACCTGGTCTCGTCCCTTCCTAATTTTCCCCTCCTGTCCAAACTGCTAAGCACAATCTCATATCAATCTCAAAGGACATGGTAGCAGGAGAGGTCAAATAACTTCTCTTAATCAGAAAGTAAGAAACAAAAGCACAGAGGAAGGTGCATGGAATGGGCTCTTTTTGGCCAATCTTCTGCAGCTGGATAAATACCAGGGAACAAAACACAACCATCCCGTTGGTGGAGAGGGAGATGGAAAACACAGGCACCCTGCCATTTCTGGGATATACACTTTACACCAAGACATCTTCTTGAATTATGAGGGAGCAAACTACAGTTTGTTCAACATTGTCAATAAATGACTGTCAGTAAATCTAGGTCTCATTCATGGAAATAGAGCCATCTGGGAGCTTTTTGAAGACACGTGTTGCATTATCAGTGCTATTTGTAGAACCGGGAAATTTAGGCAGATTTCTGAATCCAGACTTTATGATTTCCTTCCTTTACTCATTATTCATACAACATTACTTGACATTTCAAAATGAATAGAAGAAAATCTTTTGTCTCAATTTTGTTTTCAAATAGAGGAGTCAAAAAAAACCATAAAGTGGTAGAAACAGGATGTTTTAGAGACACTGAAACAAACATTTTGTGTGTTTGTTGCAAACTGAACATTTTAAAAATCTTTAGTCATGACAGGAAAATTATTTGAGAACTCAAGAGATTTTGAGATGGGAAGGTGCTTCCTCTCCGAGTTCCAGTGAGTCGACTGTTCAGAATACAACAACTCTTTTGTAATTTTCCATTGCATTCCTTCCACACCCAAACTCAAATACATAGAACCAGCTTCAAATCTTTCCTAAACATCCATTTTGTACTACATATCTAATGTAAAAAGTACCTGGGAAGACAGCGTATTGTCTTTAGTTATCAAATGAAGAACATCACAAATTCCTTTTGCTGGTTCCTCCAGTTGTCACCATACAGCCAGCTTAAATCTCAGCACAGTTTGCAGACACACAAGCTCTAGAAACATTGACAGTCTAGACCTTTCTTCTTTCCAAGTCCCATCACATTTTTGATTGTTTCCCCTTTCATCCTCTGCCAGCTCCCTGACAAAGGAAGGAAAGACACAAAATATCCCCAAGAATGTAAACAAAAAAGTGAAAACTCAGGACCTTATCCCAGCAGACACTAGAATATGAGATTTACTGCTGAACTGGCAGAAGATTTTAGTCCTAAAAGCTCCAGTTAAACTCAAGAGAGAAATTTTTAACTGGCCTTTCTCCCCTTCAACTTTCGTTTCTCAGCAAACTTCACCTGCACTTTGAGAACTAAACCAGAGCAATTAGCTTTTAGCCCTGTCTTTTATAGTTAATTGCCCTTAAGGCAACTGCAAGGATTCCCAGGTGTCAGATTTCTGTGGTGTTTCTGCAAGTCCCAGAAGAGAGCAAGCAAAGACACTAAAATAGAAAAGTTCTTCAGCAGACATACAGAGAAAAAGGGAGCTTAAAAAGGCAACAAGGCATGATCATTAATTTTCTATGTATATCACGTTTACTCACTGAATTATACAATGTGATAGCATTACAAGCAGAAAAAGCTTCTTAAATGTAAGGATTAAAAAAAACTTCTCCAATTTCTTCAGCCCTACAATGACCCCTAATTGGCACTTGAAATCCTTTAGCCACCAATTTAATTATATTTCTAATGCCCTTGAGAGTGTTTTCTCTTATTTATTTATTTTAACTGGTTTTTTTCGCTCTTGACATTAATCTAAGAAGTCTATGTGGGGGTTTTTTGTCTGAAACAGAAGTCACCACACTTAATATGAAACAATTTTCTGCTGCCTAGAAGGTGAAAATTTCCCTTCAAATCATTGTAGGTGAACTCACCTCCATATGCCAGCAGGAGATGACCACAGATGTGCTTTTCTACTGACAATTCCATCTGTTGCTTTGGTTTTTAGGTGCCTCCAGTGGTGTCTCAGTGGAGTGTGCTGCTGGGGACTCCATGACTTCCCAAAGGAGGAATAGCTGAACTTGCTGAACCCACACTCTGCTGCTGCTGTCACTCAATAACTTCCTGTGTATGCACAAACATGTTCCAGCCAAGTTTTCACCAAGAACAAAAGTGGTATTTCCCAGTCTGAGGAACTTCAGAATTCTGCAGGACTACAGATGCTGACTGAAACAGCATTTGTTTTTAGAAGCTAAGCTGATTGGGAAGTCCAGCAAGAGATGACTTGGAAACCCCTGTTATTACAGCAAGAGTCAAAGGTGTTAGACTTGCAGGCGCCCCAAAATTTGGGGCTTACTACCATCATCCCAACAACTGCCTTGAAGTTTTCCTCACTGATCGTGGTTACCAGGGCACACCTCCCTCATTCTGCTATCGGTTTCAAAATCAGACTTTTCATCTTAATAAACCTTGAGGGTATCCTACCTACAGTAACATGTCTTTCTAGAGGCCATCATGTTTTTCAATAGCTTCCATGGCTACATGCAGAGCAAACAGCACTTTATATATGATGTGAAGACTTTTATTTCCATGGAGGAAAACATAAGGAATAGAAATGTAACAAATTTAAGAAAAAAATGTAACAAAAATATTTGAGCATTTGTGCCACTGTAGGTCTTTTTGTGTGCTCAGTAACTTGTTTCAGATTAATTGGTGATCTTTGAGTGGTCCTGCTAAGCAGGTAGCAAACTAGAATGCATTGTTTTGCTTTGGTGCCCATATTTCACAGTACACTGTTAATGCCTTTTTATTTGTATTTATTTTTTTTTTTTGCTCCCTTGTTTTGTTTTATAAGTGTTCAGAGTACTGCACAGCATTATGGTACACTATCATTTTTCAAGCCATTAAATGTTAACTTCATTTTCTTGTGTGAATTATGCTTTGCTCTTTTAGTTTTGTAATGAAAAGTAAGTACAGGTTATGCAAGCAATAACCCCTGTGTAAGCAGCAGCTATCTTTTTAAACGGTTTATTATGCCACAGTCTGGTACTCCATTAAATATAGATTACAGACTGTTGAATAAATGAATATCAACTAAGCAGCCCCATCCTTCTGTACATATCAACGCAAATAATGAATCATGGCACCTCATGAAAATGTATAACCCAGAAGAGTGGGTCAAGAAGTAATTACACATTTGTCTTATCTCATGCTTCTTGCTCTCAAACCAGGAAAATACATTTGTGATGGTTAGGGGACACTAAGAAAGCTCTTGCAACCTGTTTTTCCTGGAAAGTGAAAAAGTATTCTTTCTCACAGCTTTATGTAGATGTGCTTAGATTTCCAAGTATGTTTCTTATTCCACCCTTTGAAAAAGATGCTTTCATAGTTAAGAACCTACACTGAAAAATGTGGGTTCATATTCATATCTTATCTCTTCCTCAGACCTCCTGTGTTACAAATAAGAGTAACTGAATGGCTCAGTTTGGGAAATGTAGGTAATTATAAAAATAAATGGGCCAGTATATGCATTTGAGGTTATACTACATATTGTGTGCAAAATGTAATTATTTACATACTTATAAACATAGAAAATGGACATCAAATAGGGATAGAAAACATGATTATGACACAGTTTAGAAACAAGAATTATTAAAACTGATATTGATTAGCGATAACTGAAACTAAATTTGGGGACTGAAATTCAAATTATGTTGCTTAAAGTCAAAGTAGACTAACCTCTTGCATATGAAACAGATTAAGGGTGGAATGAACTAATCATTAGGTTATTAAAATAATACCACTAACATGAGTTATATAACATAAAGTTATCTTTAGCAGCTCAGGAGGAATTATCTGCTGATCCCAGCTTGAATAAATGGACTCTGAGAAGAGACTACATCAGTGGAGGGAAAAAATAAGCCAAAAAAATTAACTTGCTTGAATACCTTGGAAAATATCTTTTCCAAGGCAAGTTTTTGGCTGCTGACAACCATCACAGTTCCTCTGATTTTAATGTGGACATTCTTATTCACCCTGCTTGTGAAAACATATTTAGAGTCATAGAATCTCCTCAGTTGGCAGGGACCCACAAGGATCATTGAATCCAACTCCTGGCCCTGCAAAGGACAGCCCAAGAGCCACACCATGTGCCAGACAATGTTGTCCAAATGCTTCTTGAACTCCATCAGGCTTTGTCCTGTGACCACTTCCCCGGGGGAGCCTGTTCCACTGCCCACTGTGAAGAGCTCCTTCCTATTCTTCATAAACACTACTAAAAGCTTGTCATTTTTCAGTGATTGCAGGTGCTGTTTATATTAAGTGCTTGCAATTCCACTTTCTTGGACACTCAGAGGTGTGGTGTGTGCAACCACAGGTAGGGCACGTTCCCTGGTGAAGAGACAATACTGAATTCAAAGTGTGTGGGACAATGGCAGGAGAAAGGTGGTGATTTCTTTAATGATAGCTGATGCTACATTATTTCTTGGATGAATATAGAACCTAGCACAAGGTTCTGGTCAAGATGGGATCTTCCTCCCTCGAGACTTATGGCCAGTGAGATTGTACCTATATATTATGATTCATTTTGTTGTATATCCAGAAATGATAAAAGTAAGACATAAACCTGAGATTAAAAACAAAAGCAAATATCCTATCTAGCCTGTTGTTTTATTAGCTGAAAGGCAGGGGTGTTTCTGGGAGCATTTAAAATTCCAGAGTGCAATAATTATAAAATGCAGTGAGCAGCAAATCTTCCAAGGCTAAAGAAGAAATGTGAAAAGTAATGGCTAAATCAATAACACCTCAGTCCTGGAGTATGGTTAGTGTGTCTTACGTGAAAGATCAATAATTATTTATAGCATGCAAAGATGTCTTCAGCATTCAAAAGACATGCAGAAGACCCACATAATTAATGATGTACTTAGGTATATGGATGCAGTTCAGTTCCATGTTTAAACTAGGCTATTGAAAATGTCTCCAACAAGCACGAAGTCCTCCTACAGCCTACTTTCCAGGTCTGCCTGTACTTGGGGCACTTGTACCTAACCCAGCTGCCAGGTTTAGACCCAGCGCTCCCCTATACCCCCCCTATCCCATTCTATCCACTCAAGAACATACATAGATCTTATATTAAGATCTAAACATTAAGATTTGAGTTGACTTAAGAAGAGTGTCAATGCTTTCCCAGTGCATAAGTCCACAATCAATGTCCAACTACAGATTTCAAAAGGCCAAAATAGTCAGTTTGGCATCTGTTTGTGATTAGAGCTATCTCTGTTTCCCAAGGCTCGTTGTCAGTGTTGGTCACCTGTCTAAGACTGATCAGGATTTGAGCAGGTAGATACTGTGCAACCTACCTACTCCAAAGCATCCCCTCAATAAAAAGAATAAATGGTGGTGGCCACTAGAGTCTAGTCAATCTGTCCCCATTGCCTGTGGAAATCAGTGCAGGGAAGTGCCTGAATAACATTGTAAATCTGAGCCAAAGCTGCTTTGGGTTCGTCCAGATATTACCTAATGTCCCTCTGAAGACAAATCACTTCAGTACTTACAAATTAGGCTGATCAAAACACATGCAACATAATGAGCATTTCCCATTTAATTTTCAGTTCCATATTTCAGAATATATTTCAGATGTTCCGTACTTACACGGCTGCAGTGCCCAAAGGCACAAATCATCCTTTAAGTTCTATTGTGCTAAGAGTTATTCAAACACTCAGAGGGCCTTTTCCCACACACCTTATGAGGCTAGAATACAAGCACTGTGCACAGGCTGGAAAAATATGGTTACAGTCACATACATAAAGATTGATATATTGATACTTCACATTTTATATAAAGATAGAAAAATAAATGTAACTGCCAATAAACTGAATCTGCTATTCATCAAGTTCTCTCATTTGTTTCCCAGTTTTATAGCAGAGGGGACACTAGAGGAGAGATTTGCAATAAAAACAGCTGTCACAGTCACTTTCTGCATCAGCTGAGGAAGCTCTCTGATGTGATATGCCAGACAGTACATTACACATTGATAAAATAAGGGCACATAATGCAAAATATGACATACCCTGTATAGCTAAGACTGCTAACCAGGTCCTAATTTCTAGCTGTCTTCTCCAGTGTTGGAGCATTCTAAAGGAATCTTTTCTGTACATATGATTCCACTAACAACACATACCCCGCTCCATTCGCAGTCTCATTCATATGCCTGAATATTCACAAAGTGTTTGATAAAAATACTCTCACGTTGCAAAAGCTGAAAAGACTGTTGTCTTTAACAAAGACCTCTAATGCCAGAACTGCAATGAAGTTACACAATGTGATTTGATATCCCAGCACTAAGCAAACTGTGGTAGCTAATATGTACTTATAAAATGCTTAGTCTAGAAACAATTTCATTCACCTTAATTTGCCCTCCCTGAAATCTGAAAGAAGTTTCCTTAAATTTTATTTGCCACATGTAAAAAAACTTCCAAGAATGGCTATTTGAAAGGACTTAAAGAGCACAGTTAGTTGCGTTTCTCAAACAGTGTCAAGGCCACAAGAGGAACTTGCCATAAGATGATAAGCCACTGCAGGGATAATTCAGATAAGCACGGAAGGGAGGAATTTGCAACAGGAAGGCAATAATTCCAGGCCTAGCAGAGGTAAGATCAGGTTAGCACATTCAAGTTAACACATCCGGACAAAAATTTCCACTCTGGCAAGGAAACAGCTCCCATACACATCACCCCAAGTTATGGGAATGGCACCTGTGACCACCCTGTGGATACCCAGAATTTGGACTGCGTAAAGGTGGCAGCCCAGAAGACTCTGGGACCCCCACCAGTAAGAAGCCCAGGGTGAAGAAGGACGAGTGAGATGCCACTGGATCCACAGGTGGTGACGAGGTCCTGCTCTCCCTCTCCATTTTCACTGCAAGTCCAGAAGGAAGCGGGATTCCTATTATGCCTCTACTCAGACACATATGGATACCAAATCACCCTCCTATGTCTGTCCAGCAGCAGCTCCAGGGTTCTTTTAAATAACATATGACAGAGCTTGGATGACTATAAACCCAAAACATGAAACCCAGATTAGTGAAGCAGTTCCACTGCACAGCGGGTAAAAATAAAGAACAGAAACAAAATCTCTCAAGAAAGTTTGATAAAGATAGGCCAAAGTTGCTGGAATTATTTGGCATGAGGGGATGGGAGGAGAAAAATCTAATTATAAATTGGTGGGTATTTGAACAAGTAAACCCAGGAAATACTTTGTTTTGCATGAAAGAGAGAGCTGGGAACTATAAAAAAGTCTGGTCTTTGTTCTGATATTACATGATTAGAGATAAGATAGATTTCTAAATGCTTCTTCATTTATTTGTAATTCACATGAGTTTTTTATTTGAACTCCATTCTATGAGCAAATTTTAGACTAATGAGAAAGAACCAAACCCCTTTATATATATAACTTTGGTTTTTTGGGGCCCCTATTTGTGCAGTTTGCTCTGAAGGTTTTGTCATCAAGGGAAAGAGTAAAGATGAAATATATTTTTCTCATTTATCTGATTTATCCATAAATGACATATAGACAGGCTTGCCTAAAATGTACAAACAGGGTGATTTTTTTAATCTATAATACGTATTTCTCTCTTCCACTTTCTTATTATGACACTGAAGTGTTTCTAAAATCTTTCCAACTTTCTAAGATTCCATTTAGATACTACAGCATCAGCAAACTTTTGCTGCTATTCTAGGATTTGCAGACAATAGGAATTTTTGTATCTAAGGTGTCAACAGCTTAATAAATATCCTTGCTTACAATTCATAACTTCTGAGTATTCTTCTAACGAATCTTTTTTAATATTGGACTATTTAAAAATATTCCAGTGAGTGTTTATTAAATACTCTGCTTCACTGTGTGTCTAACCATGTTATTTTCTTATAGTGCATGACTGCTCATTGCTTTACTATTCCATGCAAACTGTATCCATTTAAAAGAATAAAAATTACACATGAACTGCATACATAATTTTAAACTAATTACACCACAACTATTATTAAATAATTCCTGTATTATATAACCTCCCTAAAAATGTATTGTTCAGCTCTTATTTTGTTGTCATAAAATATATTTCTTGATAGATACCATTTAAATCTTTGAGAAGACACAGTGAGGACAAATACCACCAATTTATAATTAAGAGGATGATTAAGAAATTTAGACCAATATTTGAGTGTGCACTTATTGCAAGACAACATTCCCAAATTCCTAAAGACCCTTGAACTGAGTTTCAAAGATCTTAATAATAGAAATAAGGAACTGTGAGCACTGCAGTTTGACCTGCACATGTACTCTAAGCCAACATTGGAAGACCATGGGCTAACCACAGAGATTTTCTGGAGCCTGCTGAGACCCTTCATTATGAAGTTTTAAATGAGAACAGTATTACTGAACAACAGACCACAGTAGGATGCCTTATGCTGGATATCTTATGGATGACTCCTCAAAACTGAACAAAAATCATTTCTTTCATTTGAAAAGCCTAGTTTTGGAAAGACAGTAATCTCTAAAGCTGCTAAAAGTATATCAGAAAGAACTTTCACAGTCATAGCAAACTGCAAAAGTTATTAAAGCTGGTATTTTGTATTGATAAAAAAATTCCATCTAGTCAAGCAAGCAGCTGTGATGGTGATTAGGAAAGTATTTTATTGCAGGCATCTAAAATTGCCTAGAGAGATCCAGGATTGACAACAGANTTTTTTTTTTTTTTTTTTTTTTTTTTTTTTTTCTTTTCTAAGGGCATTCAGGTGTTCTCCTTAAGAAATCTCTCTTATTTCCTAGTTCCCAGTGGAAAATATACAAGAAATGAGAGATATTTAAACAGTCCTTAATTTCCCCTGTTTATCTGGGATAGTTTTCAGTGTCCCCCAAAATTTTTTTCTGTAGCTGAGAGCCAAAGCCCAGGTGAGCTACAGCTATCCTAAGTTGTCTTTGACCATCAATCTCCACCTGCAGTTTGCTACAGATTTCCTTTTCCTGGCTGGTCCTTCCTGAGACCTGCTGAGAGAGAGGCATAGGGAAAAAATTTTGGCCAGCACACATCCTGATCATGCAACTGGTGTGAAGTTTTCACCTTCTCATCCAACATAATTTCTGTGCTCCTCTTTGCCACCCACCTTTTTCTGTGTCTCTAGTTGCATGTTCTGTGAACCTCCCAGTTTAATACCCATGTTTAAGGTAAGAAAAGGGACTCTGCTGCCATCATTTTAGACAAAATTATTCCCTTGACTTTGCAGGCTCCAAAGCCCTGACTTTGTTCTCTTGAAAAAGCACAGCCCCCCTCAGGGGTAGCAGAGGCATTGGGGGTGCAGGGCACAAACTCTCGTAATGGAAATAGGGTATTTTACTTGGAAGCCACAATTATCCCCACCTTGTTACCCTCTCCCACCAGATATGGGACAGCATACAGGAAAGACAATCTTGCTGCTGCATCCAGCCTCTAAGTTTCCACTTGGTTTTTGGTGAAAGTTAAGGAAGCAATGGAAAATGCATCAGTGTGTGTGTGAATGCCGACAGAAAGTGCATCCGTACCCTGCAGAGCCTGCGATTTAAGTTCATTTTAATTCTTAAAGCTCTTGCTATCTCCTTACATAAGTGTCATTTCTTGTGTGAAGGCAGAGACCAATATTAAGATCCTCAGCTGAAATAATCCTTACAGCTCTGCAGCTTAAGATAAAACTGACAGCTTCTATCAGGTTTTATTCTTCAGGACATAAACTTGGGGTCAAGAAGGCATTCCTTCCCATATGATAACATTGCAAATTCAGTTCCCATTGGGTTGGTTTGGGTTTGGTTTTTTTTTGTTGTTTTTTTGTTTTTTTCTCAATCCTAGCATTATAGAGCTGGATTTGGCACAACAGATTTGTACAAAAGTATTTCTGGGCTTGATTCTATGAAAACAAAGAGAAACCTTTTCTTGACCTTCTTCCCTACACATCAGTAAACACATCCTTCACCCTGGACTCCATTCTTTAAAAGCACATGAATGAGGGCAAAATCCTTCTCTTGTTCAACCTACTGTAGCTGCTTTCTGCACACAGCATCAGGTCACCTGACAGAGTCCCACAGCGTGTGGAAAGGTAAGGGACAAAACAGCAGCTATACTGCATTTACGTTTGTATTCAAGATGAAATGCAACTATGTGCAAAAAGCCATAAAAAGACATATTAATTGCTTCTTCTCTAGCATTTTACTTATCCAGAGTAAAGAAAATTTCTTTTTATTAGTTGAAAACAAACTCTCTCATTCTCTATAAATGTATTAGATGTAAACAGGCATTTTGTGCCCTTGAACAGAATTAGATCGTGCTAATTGTAGGGAAATGTTTTAGATCAAAACTAAATAAATCTGATGTTTTTAGTAAAACATTTCATTATCTATGTAAACAAATGTGCTTTAAACTTTCTTTCTACTTTAACACTTTTTGTTTTAAAAATTTTGTAATCAAAACAGAGTAAAGAATCTTTCCCACAAAGATAAAATTATAACAAATGTTTTAGAGAATGTCAAAGCAAAAACAACTGTGGGTCACGCAACTCTTGTCAAATCTGACCTGGGAATGGAAGGACAGATTCCCTGCAGGCAGCTAACAGCAGGGTTCAACTGGCTTCAGCAGAGCTGTTATTTACATCAATTAAAAATGGATCTGAAATCTCTTGAAGGGATAATAATCTCCACAAATATATTTTTTTTGTAATTCTCATCTTCATGAGAAAACCTAATTATTACACTTTGCCAGATGTAGCAAGGCAGACAGATGTGACCCCAAATTTTAGATGCATTCAGTTATTAGGTATGATTTAGGTAGCTCCTCTTATCAGTGGCTTCATCAAGGTGTCTATCCATGCATAAATTTAAAAATGGTAGGACTTGTCTCTAAGTGCACTTTGAACACCAAAGGATATTTTTCTCATGGATTCTCCTTGGTTTTGTTTCAGGTATACTGTCTGAACTTTCCCTTTTAGTTTCAATGTGAAACACAAGAAGTGCAGTTTCAGTCCTTCATAATTCTGAGAAACTTCTCTTATTGCAAGTGTCTTAATTTGATGCAAAAAAAGTTAAAAAATTAATTGGATACAATTAAGGAAATAATTTAATTATGCATGAAAGTAATGAGTGAACATTTGTCACAGCTGTCAACCAGGATATATTTTTTTCTTTTCTTAAATAGTCATGACTATGCATATGGGAGGTAGTAAAAATGAGGGAAAACAGGGTTGGTGGGGAATTAGAGATAGGAAGGACTGGATGACCTTCATGTGCTGTGAAAGAAAGGATGATACTTAAAAACCTGAATTTTATGGTGGCCAAAACTGAAGAACAGGAATAGAAAAGCTATCTGTAATAGAATGAGATTTTCCTGTCTATACATAGCCCTACAGACATTAAAAAAAGAAACAACTGCAGACTGACATCCAATTCAAGTTTCAATGAATAGACTATGACTGAAATTAAGATGAAACACAGATGGCATGGTAGCTACATGATACACTGTGAGGAAAGGCACAGAGTAAATGCCAGATGCCAAAACAATAGTACCAGAATTCCAAAATGACACCCTTAGAAAAATACAGGAGCTTTGAAGGCAATTTACCAGAATGTTCACAGTATATTATAAGTCTGGAGTCTTTACTGAAACAGGGAAAAATAAAAGTGATACTTTCCATCTATCCTCCTAAGTTATTCCTGTAGTACTACCAAACCTTTTTTTTTTTTTTTTTTTTTTTTTTTAATGTGGTGGGCAGAAAACAGTGACTTTCTAAAAAAGGCAATTCAGACAAAGAGAGACTAAACTTACTCAGAGGCTAAAGCTATTTAACGGTATTAGGAATTTTGAAATTAGGGCTTGGCAACCAAACATCTTTGAAAATCTAGCCTAAGTGACCAGCCCTTGATCAGAGGGCTGTAGGAGGACAGAAACTTAAGCCACGTTTCAGTCACCTGTTTTGTCTTCAGCACATTTTCCACCTGACTAATCCCTTTAAGCTTTTAGCTTAGTAGAAGCATTTTTTTTAAAGGATTAGTAACACCAAATTTTCATGTAAATATCCAACTATCAGAAACCTGCATTGCTAAAGCACAGAAATTGGTGTAATGCATTACGGGTTTCTTTTCTTTTTCCTCTTTTTGAAGCGAGGCTGTTTCTGTTTTATAGAGGAGAAGAGGTGAGTATGGGTCTGAAATGAGCAAGGAGTTTTAAGAGGGCTGCTATGACCCACTCCCATGTCCTAAGCTGTCATGTTGTGCTACCAAGCGTGGGACCGTGTCAGCTCGTGTCAGTCGAGCTGCGATGAGCGCCGTGACGGACTGCCAGCCCCGTCCCCACAGCGTCACTGACGGGAAGCGGCAGACGCCAGCAACAGTTCAGCAAGCTTTAGAGGACAACCACAGTTATTAGTGTGAAAACTCGAGGCAAATAAATAACTATTTACTAATGAGGGATGGAGCATGACAAACTCTTATCCTGGTTGCCTGGCAGAGTCAGGGAAAATAGATAAATCCCAGGCTGGGTTAGCAAGGAGCATCCAAATCTCAGCTCCAGGGCTGAGGAGAGCGCAAGAGGCTGAAGAATTGATGGTTTCCTAGCAGGACCCCCCAGCCAAAACAGGGACAGCTGGAGCAAGAGCACAGAGGATAGAAAAGGCAATACTTGGCACATTGTTCCTTCCATTAATGGCAAGGTGCCTAACAGGAACAAATATCTACTTGTTAAACACAGACTTAATTAGATATCTCACTCAGAAGGAAAGAGCACATGAGAAATAAGAACACCTCCTGAAAACCTATTCTTTAGCTAGTCTAAAAGTAATAAATTTTGCTCTGTTTATTTGTTCAATTAACCAGTGCTACCAAATCCATTTTTTTTTTTTTTTATTCTGGCTCTTTTAAAAATTTGTTTTCCTTAAAACACCTCACAGAATGCTGTGACAAGTCTGTAAACTTCTGGTCTTTCCTTTGCCTGATTCACTCATACAGCAACATAGATTCTTGGAAACCTCTAGTGTTTTCATATTTTAAGAGAGTTTAAATTTTTTTAATGCATGTTGTCTTTTCAGCTTCAGATATCTTTGTGAGAGTCTGGATGTTAGAATGTTAAAGGAAAGCCAGAAGTCTTAACTAAACAAGAAAGGTTTCAGAATGAGAAGACAATTTAGTCATGGATATCAGTTTTAAAATATGGGTCTAACATTTTTCAGAACCTGTTGTTGAACATGTTTATTCTATAAGTATTGCATGGTTTCAAAACTACCAAACAGGGAAAAAAATATTATAAGTCTGGCATTATGAGGAAAAACCTCCTTTCCTAAAGTATTTCCACACTTTTTAGTGGAACTGTTAATGCAGTGCAGTTAAAACTGATGTGTGCTAGAGAAAACAGCTGTGCCCAGATGGACTATCACCAGTTTAGCATTTCTTTACAATTGAGAATCATATTTACACAGAGTGTTGTAGAACAAGAGGACAGATTGCATCGATGGGACAGACTGATCTGACCACTCTTCACATTCTCCTGCTGCTCAGACACGATCCAGCTCCTTTGCAGAGTCTCTAGATGTGTCAGATGCCCCTGAGAAGGCTTCTGGCTGGCAAGGGATCAAGGGATGCCAAATAAGTTATTCAATGTCTGTCAGCAAGGACATACTCAGACAAGGCTTCGGAGCTGCTTGTAATCCAAACAGACCAGTAGCTCCATAATGGATGTGAGAAGAGAAATGTTGCACGAAGAAGTGTCTGGATTTGTGCAAAAATTGTGGGGGGAAAGAATAGCATAGAAAATAGGTCCTCAGTATGCTTGTTTTCATCAGGGTAACCTCCTAAATCTATTACCATCCCTGAAAAATGCATTTGCTTCAAGGAGATATACATGAGGAAAGTCATTAACCCCTTCATGAGCCACAGTAGAAACTCACCCTGTTTTGTCAGAGACCTTATATAAAAATCCACCAATTCACAATCAAATTAGGCCACAGTTTTTAGAAAGGCTTGTGATAACTTGCATTCTTTGATACTCCCCCAAGACTTACCTCTGAACTTGAACTGTCACAAGACAAAAAGAAGTGGTCCATTTTATTTGATTTTACTTGATTTTTTTTTATCCTCCTGCTTCCAGTTGCTTCATAGCTATTTGCTACATCAAAGGACCCTCCAGTGTCAGAATAGATTTCCCTCAGTTATGAATAAAACTCATGGAATACGGACACTTTTCATACTCCCCAGTACCACTGAGTTCTAGTGAATCATAGTTTAATTTTCTCAGGATAATTGCTAAGTCATTACTCACCCCATTAAAAAAAGCCCTAGTCTGCCCTTCCAAATAGGACATTGGCAAGAAACTAAGACAATTCAAGTAGTTAATAAATAACAGTCCTTCACCATCTGCACAGTTCCTTTACTTATGCTATGTTTTATATTTCATCCCTTCTCAGAATTAGCCCTCGGAAAAAGTTCTGATTCACCCTTCTCTGAACCTAAACTAACTCTGACTGGAACAGCTTTCCTGCCTGAATTCATTATGCATGGCCTAGTCTCCTAATTGAAATAATGAAGGCTTTTTCCTGCCTTCTATTTTGTGTAAAACCTGTCAGTATTAGCCATGCAATTACCAGACCCTCAGTCACATATCTCTCAGACACCTTTACTGGAGGGGAATGGGAACCCTGATTCACCCACCACTATTGGCAGTCAAAGCTCTGACTCCCATTAGTGTCAGAGCAAGCCCTGAGAGGGAGCTTAGGAGACGTGTTTTGTATTGCAGCCATATTCCTCCTCTGTGACCTTTATCAGGCACCTTTCCCTTTTTCATGTTTCCATTTTTCTTGCTGAAAATAGTGATAATGACAGGTCACTTTCCAAAGTGACTTGAAATGTACTCATCATTATGTTCTCAAAGAGAGAGAGGCTTCTCTGAATATTACCAATATTACTTGCTGGTTTTAACTAAGCTTCTCTAGATGACTGCCTGGCTGCCTTTTCAGCATCTACCAGTTCTTCAGGTCTAGTGAGTACTCTCTTCTTCACCTCTTCCACATTCCTCTCTACAATGTAGGAGATTTGAATACCTTCTTTATCACTTTTAATATGTTAATCCACATCTCTAGTAATTTTCTTATTTGCTACAGTATATCACACTTAATACAGAATTAGAGTCCTTTTATTTGTTGGTAATTTCCTGGAGCCATTTTTAAATACAGACACCACTTTCCATTCCCCATTACTTTTTGGTCATTTTAGGGAGTGCTTACAAATCATAGTTAAGCTCAGAAATCTCACAAGAGAAAAGAACCTTGTTTTTGTGATTGTTAGTGTCCAAGTACTGTGTAACCTCTTTAGATGACAAATGAGTTTTAATAAAAGTCCTCCAAATTTTTCTTTAAATAGTAACTCCTTTAACCAACAATTTTGCGAAAGCAGCAATGCAATCGTTCAGCTACTCAGGTATAGCCTCCAATTTTTTGATACTCAGCCTTTGAAAATGAACTGTATTCTCTTGGCCTGTGGTAAATCTGGTCCTTATGCATTTGGGAAGTTCTTTTGCATCCCTTCTGTGGTTTTAAAATTACACAATTCTTGAAGTTCTTGAACATTTTTGTCAATCTCTTATTAATTTTATCTTTACCTCAATACAGTTGACAAACTTTTCAGGCTGAATATCTGCAGGTAGAAATAAATGTACATTCTCTGGCCAATTTTTGTAAACTAAGTTAATGTTTATCATTTAGAAAGCAATTGAGTCTCACCTAAAATGCATCCTTTACTCTACTGTCACTGAAGTTAATTTATAGAAGTATGAGAATCCATTTAAAATATCTTAGTTAGAACACAGTCCCTGCCACAGCACAGAATAATTTCCTGAATGTGTTTAAGAGTCAGGAAGCTCTGCACCTACCACTGAAGATAATTATCTGATGGTCACCTGAATATCATTTTGTCAACTTGAAATGTGCCTGAAAATGTTGGAGATAATACCATAAAAACCAGAAAATGGCTCCCATGGAAGTGGTCACATATCTTTACAGTGTGAGTCTGTTTTTAAACAAAATACCCATAGAACTGCCCATAGAAACAAAAAAAAAAGTTGCATACCTGACTCCTTGAGGTTTGCTTATTTAACAAAAAAAAAAAAAAAAAAAAAAAAAACCCCAAAAAAACCCCTAAACAAACAGAAGGGGAGATATGAGATTAAAAACTGAACACACAAAGCTCAACTTTTGTGGACTTTGTACTATAGTTCCTCTTACATTTCCCCATATGAATAATTTGCACCTTCCATCCAATGTATTGAAGCCATGACAAGAATTGGGTAACAAGTACAAGACATGGGGCCCTGAAAATGATCTGAGAATATTAACAGCATGCAGCAGCATGCATTAAGACCACTATTCTTCCAGGGAACAAAGTGAATTTGATGAAGATGTATCAGGGTATTTCACGCAGTCTCTAGGATTTATGGAATCCATTCATTCACGTTAGTCTTCAGAACAATAAGTTCAAGTAATATTTGTTTGCAGCTAAAATATTCCTCACTCAGCATCAAAGTAGGATGAATCACAGCAGTCTTCTGCATGAAGAAGGAAGAGAATATTTGTGAAAATATCCACACTGAGAAAGATGAAAAATACATGATGTACAATCACCTAATACCATATGAAGTCTATTGGATTACATTGAAGTAAAAGTATCTGTAAATAAAGACACAACACTATTGTATTGGAATTATTTTGAAGAAGTTTTAAGAAACTGCATACTTGTCTTTACTTCCAAGAGCATTTAAGAAAATAAACACAGTACCATTACAGATGGTCTGCATTCTGTATGCAATGGAGTTATTTCAAGTAGTTAATTTCCAGCTTTTAAACACAATGACATTTCCCTTATTTGCTTTTTTTAACTTAAGTTTTACATCCGTCACAGGTAGGTGGGCTGTATTAAATTGTACTTTATTATGTTATAGAAAATGTATAGAAAAAGTATAGAAAAGTATAGAAAAGCAATGGTGAAAAGCTGAATTTGTTGGAAACATTCTGATGTCAGCATTAAGCCCTATAAATATTGCCCCAGACATTACCCATTTAAAAGCAGTACAGAAACTCTCTGACTTTCCAACTGTCTCATATTGTCCTGGGAAGATCCCATGGCCTTCAGGTACCTTTGTGGGAAATCAGTCTTTAGTGTTCAGCTAACCCCAATAAGGAGGCAGAATAAACAACAAGTAAGTAAGCTAAGACTACTCATGGAGAAATTTCTTGACAAAGTTACCAAGCTATGGAAATTTGTCCAAGGAATAAAAATCATGCTGAATGTAAGAAAAGGCACACGAATATCTGAGGGAGATATAGAATCTTAATTCAAAGCTGTTGGGTTGTTTTAGCTTTGACCCTATCTTTGCATATATTGACATTCAGCAATAAGGTTCTCACTGATTTCAATACTGAGCTCCATTAGTTGTGTGTTTCCTGTTATTTCCTCCTTTTTAAGGAAATAATAGGAAAAAAATACTCTAGAAATCATACAATCCATTTGGCCATCTAGCATGATACACTTGATCAGTTTAAAACTTCAAAATACATTTAAGATTTCTAAATGTTTTTCTCCCAACATATTTGAATGATCTTTCAGTTAGACATAGTCTGAAAATATCATTCCAAAGAATCCTTTATCCAGAGCTCACCCCAGCAGATCCCACAAAGCTGTTGACAACAACTCGTATCTACTCTTTACATATGGTATCCCAACAGTATAATATCCACCCACCAAAGAGTAATTTTATTTAGTCAATGTATCTGTTTTGAATATCATGTAAGACTCAGAAACATTATTGCAGTAAAAACATGACATTTGCCACTCTATCCACAAGGCATGCCATAGAATACAGTTTTGTTTATCACATTGTGTTCACATATTATCATGTGTTCATGACTTGTTCATGATACATCCATGCTGACTACTACTCATGTCCTTGGTAGGTTTTATATGGTTAAAAATGGTTTGTTTGAGAATATGTTTCAGTCTGGAAGTGGGTGTTGTTGTGATTATAACCAGCCCTTCCTGGGTTTGCCAAAACACTGCTATGCAGAATAGCCAGCCAAGTCATTCTTTGGTGGTCTCATCTGTTCTAATGTTTCCATGGAATATTTACTTATTTCTGGCTCACTGTCTGTTCTAACTGAACTGTGGGATCTTAAGTCATAGACTCACTAACATTGCCCAGTACATTAAGGCTATTAACTTCCCTGGCTATAATATACTTTATTAAGCATACTAATACATACCCAAGCCTGTATGACATTTAAAGCAAAATGAGATAGCCCTGGACTATGTATATTAGGAAAATTGCCCTCTAATGACTGTCCAATAGAAGATTATAGAGTCCATTAAAAAGGCATAATTCTTTGTTTCTTTTGACACACCATCAGATTACCATTGGCCTACCCCCAACAAAGCAGATGGGAATCTTTCTGCTCAGTTCATTTGACTAACCATGGTCACTGACTTGACCACAGGAACAGGCCAAATACTGTCACTTTTCCACCTGGTTTTCTGGGCTGTCATATTCAGAGAGCAAAGCCAGACTTAAATCACTGAGATATACCAATATATACATAGATATATATGTACATACACGCACGCAGTCACACACACACTTAACATGGACAAAAGTGTTCCTTCCTATCCCTCCCAGTGTTCAAGCCAAAGTTGAAGAGAAAAATGCTTTTCAGGGGCAGAACAGTTCACGTTTCCATGTTCCTGCTCTGGCTAGGTATCAGAGGAAGACTCTCAGAAGTCTTGAATAACTAGAAGACAGCTACTGCTATGAAGCTTAAAAAAAAAATGGGGAGGCATTTTCCTATTTCAGTGTAATCATTTCCCCTTTTGATAACTAGAAACCCTTCTGTGAGCTCCATGATAACCAATTTCCTGGCTGAACTATGAAGGTTCTCCATAAATCTACTCACCAAACAAGTAAGAGGGCTCTCCAGCTAACATTATAGTAGCCTTTCATCCAAGAGGCTACAGACATATGCAGAAATGGGGGACACCAACTGATGAATTGGATAATTCTTTGTCATCACTTATTTATCCATGTTTCTATTCTTTGTATTGCCCTTTCAAACTACTTGTAGAACAGTGAATTCTAAACTGTTGCCATTGCTCCCTTCTCTCATCTTCAGCCTGTACAGGACTTTGGAAAGGTTTGTGTGAGCCACACCAAACACCTGAAGAAATTTACAGTATCTCAGGTCTATACATCTAAAAGACGTCTGGGATATATTCACCTTTCCATCAAAATAATTCTAAGGACTTTCTAAAACTTGGTCCCCTCTCAAGCTGCTTAACAGAAAGATAAAGTACTCAACATTTCCTGTCAGTTTGAAAGATCTTGTGCACAAAGTCTTCCAAAGGTTGAATTTTCCTAGGGCTGCTGACAGAGCAATATCTCCCTATTATAGACTCCACATGGTAGGTAAGAGAGTACCAAACAGCAAGCAAGCCATCACTTCGTAATCAGTTCTGATTAAGGAAGTGTCAATGAAGTTGTGATTCCACATGAACCTTTCAGCCAAAAAACATAGCCTTAATCACAGCTGGAAGCCAGCCAGGGTCTCATCATGCTCCAAGACACAGGGTTTTAATCACGAAATTGCAGTGATGCTTCATTTTAAAAGAGAATAAGAGACAGAGGAAGGAAAGGAGTCCCTATAACACTGCTAACTGACCTTAATCTAATGTGATGTGCAATACTCTCAAGCATGTGACTGTGGCAGGGACATAGCATAAGTGTAAGAAAGCCTCTTCTTAAAACTAAATTATGGTTGGAACAGTAGATTAGATTATTCCCAACATCCTCAAACAAACCTGTGTGCTAAAATTTATCTTGAGATTTTCAAGTGGCATTAGTGGCTTCCTATATGGCAATTGTACCACCCTTTGCATGCACCTCAGAAAAGCTACTTAGTTTCAAGATCACATCTTCATAATTACTCAAAAAAACTCATCTGCTTGCAAAAGATGAGTATCATTCTATCAGATTGGAAAAAATGCCCTTTTGATGGTTCTGATCTCTCCTGTTACTTAATGACATGCATCTTTTTTTCTTTTCTTTTTACCTTTTAAACAGAAACATCTCATTATACAAAAAGCCACCCAAAACTGCATTTTGGCTACAAGTATTTTAAAAAAGGCAGCATCTATTATACTGGACACAGAACTAAAATAACGGGAAGTTCAAAACCTGAGAATTATGCAATTACACTAATGCAATTTAATGGACAGCACTTTGGAGGGAGTAGTCAGGAATTTTGGATTCTGTTCTTGTCTCACAAAGACATTTTTGTCCCCATGGCTCTCAATTCCCTCTCACCTTATATTTCCTGTGCCTATTTCAGGTGTAGCTCCTCCTGGCAAAGTTTTGGCACTGATAAAATCATCTAATCAGTTGTGTAAAAAAATCAAGCACATTGCTAATAAATTATTAGCCTTCCTGTGAGTTTATGAACCTTATAACTATATACTATGGTTCTTATTCTGTAAGTAATGTAATGTTTTAATTACATAGATAAGGGTAGGTAAGTATTCTTTTAATACTTTCTGTAGTAAATATCATGAAAACAACAAGGATTTACATGTAAAGAGGAAGGTTAGAAATGGTGAATTTATTGTGCTGATTACTGCCTTCCAGGTAATGTATTTTCCGTATATTAATTTTTTCAACAGAAAGCTCCCCCTTAAAACATAGACACATCAACCAGTATTTAATATAAATGTTGTTAATGATACCAAGGAATGCATAACCAGCCCAACATATTTTGCAAACAATTTTGACTACTTTTATGTCAAGGTCATTATTTTTCATGTAATGTTTAACATATGGAGAGATATTAATACATATTTATACGATTTTCCATTGTGATCATTTGTTAACTCCTCCTGCTGTTGTCTTCTGCTTTGCATGATTAGATGTAGCAAATAACCAAATAGTTCTGTATTCCAGTAATGCTTTTAAAATTTAGTTGAAAGATCTCAATTTCTGTTTTGGACATATAATTGAATCTAGTGACTTTACAATGACCAATAAAGCTTTTATTCTGAGTACCATGTTATTACTCATACCAAATACTCATCATTTCTTTTTATAGATAGCAAAAGGAGACAAAAGCCACTGGGCTGATTTTCAGAACTGCTGAGCAGGTAGGATGGCCACTGAAACCAGCCTAAGTTGAAGTCACTCTGAAATAAACAGATGATTCACACACAAAAAAAACAAACAAACAAAACCAAACCACAACCCCACCAAACCCAAAGCAAGGACAGGAACTTTCTTTGTAGCTTTACAGAGCTGGGTGATGGTGGCCCTGAAAGACAAACAAAATAAGATTCAGGGAATTATGAAGATACTAATGGAAAAACATGGGCCCAAGTGGATTAAATTTTAAAATCACTATGGACTATGATGAGGACAGGATCCCTTCTCCCCAGGATTTTGGCTCAGGAAAATAATAAAACTTCCAGACACAAATGTTCAGCTTATCTAGAATATAAGTGGCAAAGCATATTGAGGGCTTTTTTTGTTGGAGTTAATAAGATTAGACCTAGAGCCAAACAAAAATAACAGGAAGCTGCCCCTGTGCCTTCAGTGAAATTTGGTCTGAGCTCTCCATCACTGTATGTCAATTTCTCTAAACGAACTGGCTTTATTTCACCTGTCCTTTGCATTTTAGTCATTTAGGTACTGTTTAAAGCTCCAAGACAACAATCTAAAAAGTTTTTATATTCATTTCCTAAAGCCTCCTCTTTGCCTCTCTCATCTCTGTCATCTTATCTTCCCCCATATAATTTACTGAGAGATGGACCTTCCAACAGCTTAGAAGAGGGAACATATAGTAAATGTTTTATTACAACATTTTGTATTACTCCTGCTTTGGGTCTGGACTGCTGCTAGGTGATGTGAAAATGCAGAATACAAAGGTGATCTTTAACCCACATAGTTTACAGTGTAAATAAAGATGGAGATGAAGAAGCAGCAAGTAAACAGCAAAAGAGATCAAGGTGTTGTAGTAGAAAATAGTTTCAGCCCACCTATAACCCTGATGAAAATATTTTTGCAACCATTACAAGAGGACAGCTATGAAAATTCATCTGGATACAAAATGCAGGGTAGCTCTTTCCATCTCAGTGGGTGAAGCTATCTGGCAGAAAGCCACTGTGTTTTCCAGGAAGTTAACAGTGCACAACTGAGATCAATTTTGTGAACTAATCAAAAGAACTGACATCAGTAATGCACCAAGTATGATGTGTTAGGCACTGATTGCAGAATAACTTTACACTACTCTTGATGCATTCACTTTTCCCCACATTTTACACAGAGATTTCTTTCAGTAGTAGATAAGGGAAGGACAGATCTTGGTTTAGCAACACTGTTCACTCTCTGTGGAGATCCCACTGTGGGTCCTAGTAAGCTCTTAAGGTTATTTTCTGCAATAGCAATGTACATTAGTAGAGTCATTAATCTCTTTCTAGAAGAGGAATATTTTTAGAAGTAAATGTTCCTCCTTCATCAAATTCAACTGCCGGGTTCACAGGACTCATATGTCATTTTTAATTTTTCCAGATTTTCCAGACAACATCCATGCTTACCTCTTCCTGCAGTCTCACAGAAGAAAGAGTTTAGGTTTTTTTCTCCCTGATGGAGTGACAACTACTACCCCCAAACCAATTACCTTTACAATTAGCAAGTAAAATTAATTTTCACACTTCATATGCTAACATGGGAATGACAGAAATGCTTAACATTTGTTAAATGTGCCACTAGAAAAGAAAAAGACAAATGTGACACTACATTTTCAAAAGAATTCAGTGTCTCTAAATTCTGTATTTGGAAAATTATGGAGTTCACAGAGAAAGCACTTGATGGTTTGTTTTTGAAAGAAATCTCATCAAAGATGAATGAGAAAACTCTTGTCCAACACCTGATTCTTTGTGTTTGCTTTCTTACTCTGAGAGGGGAAAAAAGCCTAAATTATATTTTACACCCAAGACACAGTAGGGATTGAAAAAAACATTTTGCAGTTTCACAGAGACTGGAAACTTCCTAAGACTTTCTAATAGAACACAAATCCAGTTTTTTGGTGGTCTTTTATAGGAATTTGTCCATGTGGATTCCTTGGCATCAGTAAATAAAGCTGAGGTCATGTCTCTGTGTCTTCCAGACAGTACTAATAAATATTATCCTTTATTCCCCCTTTCTTATTTCCTTAAAATAAGAAGGAACTTAGTATCTTTGAGGGCAAATGTATCAATACAAATTGGTTAACAGCTTTCAAAACCTTTTGTGGTAGTAAACTGAAACCAGAAAGATGGAAGACTGAAAGTGACACTACCTAAATGACATATTTTTAGCAGACAGAGATCAAACTTATCCCTTGCTTCCTATGCTGCATTAGCAACCTCATGACATTCCAAAGCATAAACATTAATATTATGGTTTGTTGAAAAGAATATTAATAACCGGGAAAAAAACACAGCAATTCTTCTCTGGTGTTTTTGAGATTTATCTGGAGCCACAAAAAGCCACCGAATACTTGGAACAAACTTGTCAGAAACTGCTGAAAATCTTGGAAGGAATGGTGGGAAGTGAAGCACAGCAGCGGAGAGGCAGCGGAAGGCAGAGCTGTCAGGACCCCAAGGCAGCGCTCGCGGCGCATCCCCCTGGCTCCCCGCCGGGGTCTCCCCGGGGAAGGCTGGCGCCTCCTCCGCCACAGCCTCCGGCTCCCGAGGGCGCGGAGAACCGCCTAAGAGAAATTTCACCGGGAAATCCTCCCTGGTGAAGAGTAAAACAAAATAAAACCTAAAAATAAACATTATTTTAGCAGTTAAAAAGGAAATTAAAAAAATAAAACTAATAAAATAAAAAATAAAAGACATTAAATACAAGAGAAATAAAGAACCATAAAAGTTAAATAAAATAAACAAAAAATAAGTTTAAAATAATTTGAAAAATACTCTTTAAAATAAATGAAAAATGAATANTAAACTCAATAAATATTTAAAAATCTAGTAAAATAAAATAACCAAATAAAAGCAAAATAAAGAAAAAAATAAAAATAAAACTAATACATACAGTAAATTAAAAGGTAAAAATGCAGATAATAGATAATAAATGAATAATAAAAAATAAAACTAGAATAAATAAATGTAAAAAAATGGAAATAAGCTAAATTTAAATATTAAAAAAATCAAAAAAGTAATAAAATAAATAAAATGAAGAAGCCCCATTCCAGAAGCAAAGCATTAATTCTTAGTTTCCTAGCTTAGTTCTGACATGAATTCTCAATTACAGTGGCATAAGTGAACCAAGTAGAAAAAAGGATCTCCTTTCATATTTCAGAACTATTCCTAAAAGCCTTTTTGCTGACATTTAAGGTAAAAGGGATCAAGCTTCCAATCATCTCTGACATCTTTGGCTCCCAGAGATCGCACAAGAAACTACAACATTTCTAGTGTCAGTACAACATTTTAAAAATTCTTCCTTAATTTCTCTGTGAGGTGAAAATTCAGCCCTGCTATTGCTGAGGGCTCCATCCAAGTAGAAAATCATGTCACGCTCACATTGTGTAACAGAAAATGAATATTCTGCTTTTACTCTGATGTTAATTGCTGCCTTTTCCCTAACTAGACGGCAAGTGACCTTTACATATTGTTACTGCTAAGTGGAAAGAGAGAATAATAATGTTATTTTAATTGATTTGTGAATTATTGAACAGGGTTATGAATTCTGAACCCTCTCTGACTGGGAGAATCGATTGCACACTCTGTTTACAATTTAGTATTTTGTATTTTTTTGTCTTGTGTGCCTGTTTTGTATACATTCAAAATATACCTAAAACCAAAAATGTAACATTACCATTTAGAACAATTTATATTGGGAATGTGTGAAAATGCTTTCAAGTACAAACCCCCAAATTTTATGGTTGGGAACCATGGGAAAAGCACCTAATAACAGACTATTGCATGTCCCTGAAAAATCAGTGGATCATGCAACCGCAGGCTTGGAAAACACCTCAAGTGCCCATTCTCTCCCTTCTGGTACACCACAGTGACATTACCCTTACCCAAATAATTTCTGATATATTTCTCTACACAATTCTTAAGGTCTTTTAACTGTAAACAACACTCCATCTCTTCTCTATGTAAGCTCTTCTAGTGCTTCACAATCCTTGCTGCCATACACTTTTCCGACTGAAATTTCAGCCTCCTTTCCTGCAATTTACTTCCTGTACTTTTTTAAGAACAGCCGAGTCCTTGATAGCTGTCCAAAGAGAAAGTAAGTTTCTAGCAATCACCTCTGCATCCACCTTATGGTGGTTTCATCAGAAAACCCTTCCTTATCTTGCTTTTGAGAAAATGATGTGAGAAAATATCAGAAGGTTTCCTATGGTCAAAATAAATTACAACATGGATTTTTTGGGGGTAGTAGCTACTGGGGAAGTCTTACCTGCTGAGTGGCTGAGGATAATAGCACTGGGCCTTGCCATTCCTCTTTCCTAGTTCCTCTATGGTGAGCCCTGTGCATTCTCTGTGGTTATTCTCAGTCAAATTATCTTCTCCCCTGATATTGTCAATGGGTTATTACCACTCGATTAGAATGAAACCTACAGAGCATTCCTCTAAGAGTTTGCCTTCTGTGACAAAATTATCTGAGTGGTGATGTGCTCCGTTCCCTGCAGAGGCCTGGGTGTCAAAAACCCTTGCTAGCAGCAAGTCCTGAACTCTGCTCTACTTTTCAGCTGCTTTCAAAAATACCCTTTACCTGATCTTCTTGTTTTGATGGTTCAAATAAAATGCCCTCCATAATAGCACTGAGAGGATTTCTGTGGTTCCTTAGCACCCAGTTTTTCACCAGGGCCACCCTGCACCAGGAAAATTACCACTAAGTATCTTCTCACCGTTGTTTGACACACACAGGTGCACACTCTCCCTCATTCTTCTCATTCCCCAAATAAGCTCTACTCACGAGTGCACTGTGCCAGTGAATTCAATCATTCCAATAAGGCTCAGTTTAATTAATTTAAGTTGATTAATTCAAATAATACTTTTGAATTAATATTCAAAGTACTATAAAGAATATTGTGGGTCCTTGATTTTTTGCTTATATAATTACAGACAAGCCATTTCCCCTTCTCATTTTCTCTGTATTTGTGCATTTGTATCCATTTAAATACAACCTAACTTCACTTAGGGCTATGGTAAAATTTCTTCATAAGAAAGGATCTGTTGTTTACCTCAAAATCTGACTGGAACTGAAAGTTTCTTGTGGCAAAGCTGCAGAAACAGAACCTTACTTGGCTCACTTACATATCTGTTTACCCTGTCTCCCCTTTATGCTCACCATCTCACTGTACTTCCATTTGAAAATTTAGGTAATCAAATGCTTTTGAATAATTATGTGAGTGTGTACTGCCATTTCCTTAGATATTTCCAACAAAATTTTAGCATTCAATGGAAGTGGCACATCTGTTTTTGAAAACAATTAAATTATTAGACACAGAGTAATTGTGTTAGCCCTACAGATGACTTGAGAATTTTGACATATAATCAATAAATCTGGAATGTGAGAAATGGAAATTGGATTTGGAAGATTAACAAAGCCTGCCTTTGAAAGTTTGATTTTTGCATAAGAGTTTGCCTTAATCAGAATTCTCAAGGGGCCCAAATAATAGCTAGTTAATATTGTCAGCAAGAAATAATAAAGAATAAAAATATTGAGGAATGGAGTTCTCAGCTTCCCTTCCAAGGGCACCAAAAATTGTCTGATTTCACAGGTTTCAGTAAAATAAAAGGCATCTGTTTCCTTGTAACTATGTTGCAGGACACTGTCAATTTTTTAAGTTTCTTTTAGCTGGAGTTCAAAATAAGAGCTGAAAACACAGATTTGTAGGGGAAAAAACAGTTCTACTCTACTAAAGGCTTAGTATACTAAAGTAAAACAAGACTTGAGATTTCTGTGGCAGGAGCATGGGACATCAGCACTTTCCCAGCATATCTTCATATTTTGCAATATTACTGCCTTTTTACAGGGATTGGTTCCAGTATTACAACAGGACTAGCCTGCAGATGATTTTGATTAGGGCCTCTTGCTCAAATTTGATGATCATCCAAATTGTAGACCTTTTAGAACTATTTGTGGTGTTAATTCAGAAAACTTAATGAAACATTTCTAACTGCATTTCTACCTGCAGCATAGCTTCCTCTGTGTCAAAGCATAAGCTGTTTCAGCAATAAAGGATAAGTACAGGCATGATCTGGCAATGTCCTGGCTGCTGGAACCTGACTGCCCATGCTCCTGAAGGGTGAGAACGCCCTTTTGTGTTTGGGTTGTTGTAACTAGCATGTGCTGCCTGCAAGTTCTCAGAGCAGTCTGGCAGCTCGGGGGTTTTGGGGTCCTTAACAAGCAATTTATATGGAGATCCAATTTTGGGACTAATATTTTCTGGACAAAGAGGCCTTCAGTGTCCAGCTGAAACAGTTTAATTAGCAGTAGAGATGCAGGTGAAACAGGACCAAGTTACTCAATGATTTAGAGCAGAATCATTTTGGTATTTGATTTACAGCATGGAGGAATTGCTCTAGTCAACAGGTTCTGAGGTCGTTTCTTTCTTTGTTCTGAAAGAGAATTTATTTTTTTCAGGATTTTGTCACTCACAATAGCTATTTGAGGAAGGAATACCCTCATCAGTCAAATCTCCATAAAAACGTGAAGACTATTTTGTTCTTTTTGTGCTAGACTGATGAATATGAAGGATCTTTCCTCAAGTCAAAAAATATTTTAACAGATTGCTAATCATCTTTAAGAAAGGATTTGGGAAACAACAGAAAAGGCTTAGGTGTAAGAGTGATATTTTAAGCAGATAGACTGTTTTAAAATACTCTTCCCTTTATTTTTTCTTAATCTAAGACAAAGAGAATGGGAGTTTTATCCACCAACTCCATAAATAAGGTCTCTGAATTTCTTCTAAAAGCAATCAAATTGCCTTTATTTAGCTGTCTTCTGTGTCAACAAATGCTGAATTATGCATGGAGGCTATGATATTGTGATACTCACTTTTAGTGACCTTATAAAAGCCACAGAGAAATCAATAAGGATTGCAGTACTAAAAATGCTGGAAAGCTTGGTGATCTGAGTAAGCAGCCAAAGTCATGTTAAAAAAAAATCAGCATCAAATTTCATTTTTAAGATTAACTGAGGTGATGCTTCAAAAACTTGGTTGTTTCTTGGTGGGCTTTTTTGGTTTTTTGGTGGGGTTTTTGGGGGTGTTTTGGGTTTTGGTTTTTTTTGTTTGTTTTGTTTTGGTTTTGTTTTGCATTTATTTTTTTTAAAGAAAGACTGATTTACATTAGAAACTTAACAAAGACATCTTTGTAAAAATTTGTTTTACTCTTGGTCTCCATCATTACTGCAGCCTTAAAGTTATCATTTTAACTTTGCTGTTGACCTTAACTGAGTTCCATGTTTGCCTTTGTTTCATTCCAGCACTGAGGAAAAGGAAAAAAACTCCAGAGACTCCAGGAAGTATTTCCCTACCAGAGACAAAGCACCTTTTGGGAGTCAAACTTTACCTGTGTCACAACAGTCAAATGAAAATGCATTCTGAAGAGTTTTGTTCCATGAGTTTTTCTCTCCTCTCAAATCCTTTTCTTTCTTTGTCCTCCACACCTGCTGCACCAACGGGTTCCACAACTGAATCAGTCTCTGTGGTGAAAAGTTAATCTTTGTTTGCTTAATCTGGCTACCTTTTGATTGCAGTGGTTCCTAGTTATTGTGCTGTAAGATAGTGAATACACATTCTGTGTACATTTTTCCTATTATAGTTCATGCATTCCTACCATATACTCTAAAATTCTTTTCTATTTTCTACTCAGCATTTGGTCTATGTAAGCCATTCCATTTTTTTGATCTGCCTTTTTGCCCTTCTCTGTACTTTAACTCATGCTGTTAAATCCTTTGGGATGAGATGGCCAGAAGTGTGTTCAGTATTCAAGACATAACACAGCCTTAGACAATGGCACAGTGATGTTCTGTGCTTTGTTATCTAATCCTTCAATAATAACTTACAATATTTAATCTGACAACTCATTAGCTTTTGAGATCTGAACTGAGGTTTACAATGAATTATACACAAAAAAAATCAAATATATCTAAAAAAAGCCTTGTCCATATTATAATGCAATAATACTTATAGATCAGAGCTAAAATTTCACAACCACCTGCTCAGAATAGCTAATATATCTCAATAGAGCTCAATATCTATATCCATGGAATTTTCAAAACTCCAACATTGAAATAAAAGAGATACCTCACTTGATCCAGAGAAGAGAGAGATGAATTAGAGATAGAGCTGGAAAGAAGGGAAAAAATATAGCATTGTAGATCATGTCAGTTGTAAATTAGAGGAAAAAATGTCTGATTTATTAAAGAGAGTGGGATATAGATGTTGTTATGGTAAATTGTTAATTAAAATGCAAAAGATGAGTTTGACTTCAAGAAATGAGGAGAATTTTGCGATGATTATGATGCTTGGCCATTTGAAATCTGTGTGATTTATTTTACAAAATTTCTAGCTTCCAGAGTACAGCTGGACTCAAATTGCTATCCTTAGACTTCTTTTCCTCCAAATGGTTCTCTTGCCAGTTGGCTAAAAAATAGATGTTGCTTTTTGTTTTTTTTTTTTAATGCACTCTGCACAGTGGCAACTGCAGCCAGAGAGGGGTGACAACATGTGAGACATTTCCCTGAAGCCTGTGGTGCAGACAGTGGTGTCAGGCTGCTCCCCTGCAGCTCACAGAGATCCACCAGTAAATCCTGTGAAACTTAGTAGCATTCATAAAAGGCCTCTAATATTAAGCGTAATTTAAAAGTATCCCCCTTTTCTTATTTACTTTTTCTCTCACTGTCTGGCATTTTCTGGCTTTTAGGTAAAAAAAGGGGGGGGCAGTAGCTCAGCATTTAGGAAGTTTTTATCTATCCAACTTTGATTTATGAATCAATCAATAACAGCTTTTTTCTTCCTTTTTTCCCCCCCAGAAACCAATAATCATGCAATGAGTCAGAGACCTCATTCCTTCACTCACTTTTTATGACAGTAACTGCTTTGACTTTGCCAAATCAAAACTGTTCTAAGAGCATGATTTGTAGTTATTATGTAAGCAAGAGCTTTGTCAGAAGAGTTCTGATAATTCTTCCAACTAACGGTGAGATAAAGTGAGATATAAATAAGTGTCATAGGTAGCTCAGTTGACTACTAGAAGAATGGTGCAGAAGTCCCAATTAATTGCATACAAATAGTTTACTTCAAGAAAACTTCTTGCAGAAGTCTTCAAAACTTGATGCCAGATTATTAATGAGGATTACTAAATAAAGCAAATCTTCATGCACTTTAATTGACATCAAAAGCTTTGTGTAAGCAAATAAAATTGATTATTGTCTTGGGAAACCAGGGATGGTTTGTTTTGTATTTTCTGCCAAAATACTTTTTTTTTTCCTAGCTAAATTGAGACGTAGATGAAAAAAAATTACTTTGGTGTGGACTTGTTAACTTGGAAAGAAGATAGCAGAGCAGTGATTTATCCTTCGAAGGATCTGGTCTTCACTCAACTATTAAAGAAAATGAAAATAATGAAGAGCGTTTGCCATAGAGCTACCAGGCTCTGCATGTAACATTTTGAAAAGACAGATGAAGTAAACTAAGAAGTGCTTGGGTATCTTGTATTTCCCACTGTAATTATTGCTCTATTAAGGGTTTGTCTCATGAGCAATCACTCACTGCTCAGATCTTCTAATGAATATTTAGAATATAGGATAAAAGAGATGTTTCTGTTATCAACAGATCTCTTTGAAGGTATAGGCAAGATAATTTGTCTGTCAAAATAGAAAATAATGGAGAAGATTGTTTTCTCCTTGCACATCATGAAAGCATTGATCAAAAAAAAATGTTTTAATGAACAAGAATAACACTTACCTTGACATTTGCTAGCATATTAAAGATTTCATGAATAAAGAGTGGGAAATAAACATACCTTTAAGCACTACAATTGAACTGAAGCGTGACATTTCAATTTCCTTAAGCCTTGGATCTTCTAGTCATTTGCACCAATGACAGATCAGAGCCTCTAGGACTCCGTTCTTGGGTTTGACTTTTCATTGGTATTTTGTTTCTATGAACTACATTTACAGTGTTTTTTAGAAGTCAGTCATTTGCAAAACTGATCCTATCAAGATTTTTCCTTCTCGTGCCAAACGGCAGCATGCTATAGCATTGCTACAGAGTGTACCAATTCCTGCAGGAAGCAGGTTGGGAAAGGTGATTGATAGAGTCAGAAAGCCTCAAAATTGGGTGCATTCAAAATTCATGTAGATTAATTTGTTTATATAGTATACTGTATGTCTACATCTTCTTTCAAGCATAGACCCCAGATTGGAGCCAGTCCTGCAGAGTCTAGGAATAGAAAAACACTCTTTTCCTTCCCTTGCTTCCAAGAAGTGTCTGGCTCTCCACCCAACATGACTCTTTGGGCCGCTAAACTGCGCACTACGCTTTCCTTCGCCGTTTGTCTTATTTCAGATCCCTTGTCCCTCCACAGCAGAAAACACAGTTATGCCTTAGAATGGCTGCATTTTATGGTTTCCTTGGGCTGATGAAAGAGTGAGGCAATAGACAGGTTCCACATATTTATCTTCTTAACATAGCACAGAGCCATCAGCCCTTGGCAATACGTAAGAGCAATTAACATTCTGGCTAGTCATTTAGCAGGCATGTACTGCATCAGAAGCTATACACTGCTTCAGGCAATTGAGGAAGACATAGACCACAAGAGTCCATCTCCAAATCTCTGATCAAATGCCTTCATTGCAAATCTTGGAGAAATTACATAGGTCCTAACATATGACATCATCTTCAATGCCTAATAAAAAGATATAATGGGATCTTATTTTTTTAACTACTGAGAGAGCTGATCAGACTATTTATAGTCTGTGGTTTTTATGGAAAATATGTCCCAATTTTCACTACAGTTCTGATAGCTCAAAATTAATTTGTTACTTTGGAGGGCTTTTTTCTGAACAGCTTTTATAAATACATTTCAGGTTCAGTATCATTCCTCCTCCTCCAAGGCAGATAGGCCTCAAAATCAAATTGTTTTTATAAGGTGCTCCCCATTCTACTCGGACCCTGTACAACTTGTCTCCTTGTTTAGCACCTAATTCTAGACATGTGAGGTACTCCCCAGGGATTTACAGAGTGTACACTAATGATGCTCAGCAGGCATGACGAGGTTTCATGCAACATGCTCTGAGAAAGTGGCTTGAATGTTGGGGAACTTGAACCCCGATTTTTTTTGTCAGCTACAAGGGGGTTTTTTTGAAAGACACCTGTGTTTCCTGCTGTCCCAGTTAAAAAATGCTTCAAGACAAACATCACCTTAAACTACACATTTTGGTATTAAAATACAGGATTCTTCAGTGCTTTACAGATCGTGATCTTTCTTCAGAGCAAATAATGCCATTCTTTTATTCTTTGTTCTCAACTTTGTTTTCAAGGCTACATCCAAAGTGCTTGGCTTGTTTATCCTGTTCTTAAGGCTCCTTTTTTGCTTCTCAGATCAGAACCACTCAACTGAATTTCCTTCAGTGATGGAAACCAGGCAGAATTTGTTGCTTTAAAACAAAATTAAAAAAAACAAAAACACCCCCTCCCACCCCCCAAAAAAAAAAGCAACCAACACTTTCCATTTTTCAAAAAACAAAAAAGAAGCTTTATTCCTCAAGGCACATATTAAATTCATTCAGTTTAGCCTTTCACTCATCAACATTAAAGATGTCAAAAATTTCCCTCCCTCCCCAATAATTTTCTTATGGCCACAGAAGAAAATCTTCTTAATACTACCTAAAATATCTTTTCAGAAGCTTAGGTCCTTGCTTATGAATGCTACTAAAGACCATATTCAAAATTACAAATCTAATCATCTCCACTTGCATCCTCCAGCCCATATTTGTACTGATCTATCATCAAATTCTGGAGGCAGTGTTAAAGCAAATTGATCAAGAAGTCCTCTAAAAATGCATTAAAATTCAAATCCTCTTTTGGTGAGTATTACCAGACACAAAACAACACTTGATAGAACACATTTCAGCACCTCAAGGTATTTTCAATAGCAACAATCACATTCATTTGCAGTCTCAGAATGAGGAAAACATCAAACTATACTTCTTTCATTAAAATTTGAAAAGGAATGATCTTTTGACCACTGAGAGTAAAGCCAAGTGACTAAATAATCCTCCACTAATAGGGCTAAGTTCCCTGTCTTCTGCTCCGTCCTCTCCCCTATGTTCTCTTACTTCGCCCTCCAAAAATTACTTTTACCCTCATAAGCAACCTGCTATGGACATCACTTTGAAAAATCAACTTTCACACGTGCAAATGTGTGTCAGTATCCTTAGTGCAGCACCAGTCAGGGATTTTCTGTATAAGCCATAGCAGAGTGCCTAGTATTCTGCTAAGATTTCTTGTATGTTCTCCTCAGAACTATTTAGGAGCTGCAAATTATAGCTAAATATACACATACACACTTTTACAGCTGGAGAGAGAGACTGTTCTCACTCTTTTTGCCTAAAATATATTGGGGTTTTTTTCTCTTCACTCTCCTTTCAAAAGCAACATTTTGCAGCAACTTAGGCTGAAATGTGAAATTTCTTTCTGGCCAGCAATCTTCTAGCAGCTATTGTAACTTTCTCAAGGACAAAGTTAAGGGCACAAGTAATTAGGCACACACTAATAACATACATACAAATCAAGATGCCCTACTGAGCAGCCTCTCTCTCCAGTACTTTTTTTATCTTTATTGAGTTTAATTTGGTTAACGTTTTACTCTGTTGGTTTTAAATCACCTCCAGGAGCACACAACTCCTTTAAGATCCTCAGGTAATCCCAACTGTAGCACTTAGTAGCTATCAGCTACCCATGAGGTGACTGGGATGACAGAGAACTGGATTAGGGCTGCTAGAAAATAGGCAGTGAAACATGGAACTTCAACTTCATGAAGAAATCAGAACAAAATCACGATCAGTCAGGACAGCTCCAAATCTATTGACACTCTTACTATCACTGCTATTCGTCACAATGTCGTCCCAGTGTTGTACTGAGTACAACTGTTGGAAATTTATGCCATTATGTTCTTTGCCAGGCTTTCCTTCAGTATTTCCTTTGAGCCTACCCAAGGCAGGATTCCTCTCCTCCCTGCTCTGCTTGCAATACAGTGCCCAGAGCAGTAGGGTCCCAACAGTCTGCGATATGCAACTGCTGCCACAGTACTTGAAGAGAAGAAATAACAACAGAAAAGAGTCAAGAGAAAATCCTGGAGCTCCTGCTGGAAAACACCCTCTCAAAACACTGGAAGGGAGGGAGCCAAACTACAAACAGCGTGGTTTGCAAACAAAAAGTACTCAAGCCTATCTATCACTGGAAGGAAGAACAGTAAGAGAGAAGAGTAGGAAAACGTGACCAAAATAAGCAATATCTCTCTAATACACCTCTAATACAGTGACAGCACTGGTTGAATATGTTCAAACTTAAATATAGATAATTCACAAAACACACCCTGAATAGATTCACATTCACTAATCAGAGCTTCATAATTCTTCATTGCAACAGATTTAGCTTATCATTCCTGCCTTCAACCAGATTTGCCTGTTCCTCACAGCCCTCTCAAATGTGTCAGGCTATTTACATAGCTGGAGCTCAAAATTAATTTTCAAAAGACTAAAATATTTAAAAAATAAAGAATGACAGGATATGTCAGAAAATCAGTACTTACGCACAAAAGGTAAAACAACTTTCTGAAAAGCAATCTCAGCTCTTACATCAGATTTCAGACCTGCTCCCATGAAAAATGCCAGATTGTGAGGTTAATACAAAGATGTTGATTTGTTGTCTATGAAGCTCCCCAGTAATAAACAATCCCTGTCTTAACATTTCTTTTAAAGAAGGGTCAGCATCCATCCCCATCCTAAGTCCTTGATAACTGTAGCATTTAATTAGATATTTAAAGCTTAGGTATCTAAGCAAAACAATTTACCACATACATAGATCACAAGATAAAATCCTACCCTCACAGTCTCCAATTTCATCCTTTAGAGGGCATTTCCAGAGGTTGGTGGCTCTGATCTTTGAGCACTGGTTCCCTGAACAATGACTGCTTCATAGAGGATTCTTTATTTTAAAGAAAGAGTATTGCAGGGTCATTTGTAGACACATTTGTCTTTCAAATAAGAATATCTTTATTCTTCTTTGACTCAGTTAATATATCAGTAATATCAATTAATGTCAGTAATGTCAATGTGCTCTATACACTCTTCTGGTGCCTACACAGGATTGCAAGTGTTCACTACAGATCCTACTCTTTCATTTGTGCTTAGCAGCTTGAAAGGGAAGCACATCTCATAAGACCACTCCTACAGACAAAAATGCTGCTTATTTTCCACTACTGGATGTCTGGGAAGCAATCACCAGCTGTGAATTACCATGGGAGTCCTCTTCCCTTTACAGGGACACAGCAAAGCAAATCTGGATTCCATCCATCCCACACCCCGACCAGGGGTGCTTCCTCTCACCTTAAAACTGCACCATCCTGTTGTGTACCAATGTGTAAAGGACTAGCGGGCCCACAGTACTCATGTCATTTTCTTACAAGAAAAATGAAGAAAAAAAATATCAAGCAAACACTGAAAAACTGCGATCTTCTATGATGAATTCCCAGTCTAACTGAAAGAGTCCAAAATAAGAAGCCGTAAGCTCGTACTGTAGCATGGAGGAATCAACACAGTCAAAAATAGAAACTTCCTGAATTATAGTAGCAAAGCACTGGGATCAATTCCCAAGGAAAGGTGTAGGCAGCCCTGCTACTGGATGCCTTTATGAAGACAGACACAAGTGAAGTTGATTCTGCACTGGAACGAGGGAATAGATGTCCCCGTAGTCCTGTTCTCTGTGATTTGGTGGGAAAGGGCTAGAAGACAATACTAATCCAAATGATCAGCAGTCTTCAGTGAGAGAAAAACATTTTAGCAGACCCGGCATTAAAGTGTAACACAAGTGCCTGGTCTCTTTAATAGCCTTGGTCATGATTCGATATTAAGGCAATATGATGGAATGTGCTTGGTTAAAAAAAAAATAACTATTTCCTACGCACTGTGTTTATGAGCATTTTCAGAAACTGCAAGTTTTCTTTCCCCACAGGGAAGGCATGCTGTGATTTATGAACTGTAATAGTGAGCTTAATTGGGAAGGAGATATCATTGTTGACAACTTTGTCTTCACCTAGTAACTAATGGAATAAATCTGCAGGGAGCATTTACTCACTCCCCATCAGGGTTTCGGACAGTGGCTTTTGGAGGCCACATAATTTCTAATGTCTTTGCAATACAGCTTGCATGCTGAGGCCATGCCACTGCATCCATAAACAGCTGTCCCCAGAGCCCCAGCCTCACCACCAGGGCTGCTCAAGACAGGAACAGGATAACAGGGTAAAAGCACTGGATCACAGTGCAGATATCCACCTGCATCATGCAATGGTGTGTCACACAGACATCTCCAATCCCCTGAACCTTGAGTCCACTACGAGGTCCAGATCAATCAGCAGATTGATGGGTCTAGGGCAATTTGGCCCAGGGATAAGTAGCTTGAGGCAAGCACTACATGAATGGGACATGCCAGAAACTGAATATGAACAGAACCAGAGACAAATAGCTTGGCTGTCTGTCAACCTCATATGCCTTTAATGATTCTAGCTGGGGAGGGGTGTTGTTAAATGGGTCCAGCTGATTTGGCATTTGTTGTTTATTTAGTGACAAAGCATTAATTTAGAAGGCAGACATTTAAGCTTTCTCTTGAGCATATTTTCATTGCCATTATAGTTCCTGCTAGTGTATTTCCCCTCCACTATGACCAATTTCAGTCATTCAGGACTGAGTTTATGGAGCCAAGGGACCCACATCAGATACATCCATGTTATAAGAATGGGGATCAAATGAATGGTGTATTATTTTCCCTGTCCAGAGGGACACTATCTCACCATGTGTCTAGAGTCTATTAGGTTGTGTAAGGTGATGCACAGGACATCCTAAATCAGAATTCACTGTTCATAAGCTAGACCCTGCAGATTCTTAAGTAAACAGAGGATTCATTGAACTAATGGACCACTCAAGCATGTAAACCCACATAATTGTTTGCATGACATCAGTCACAGGCATCTCAGAAAAAACTCTGCACTGCTTGTATTGACAAGTGCCTCATAAATAGCACAGACTGAATTTCACTGTTGTTCTGGGCAATACACTCCTGCCAGTATGAGGGCAGAGATCACTGTCATGAGCTGCAGTCCCTCTTCAGAAGGGGGATTTTTGCTTTCCATTGGCTGACTCAAGATGGTTCAGCTTGCATTGTAAAAGGAGGCTTTTACAGGACAAGTGAACTTTTACAGGAGAAAAGAAGAAGAACTTTTAAGTGGAGAAGACACAGATTATAGAAAGGGTTGTAGATAAGATCTACACTTTATGGAGTACTCCTATAGCTGCTCTGCTTCCCACCCCACTGAAGACAGGGAATGCCAACTTTTCTTCATATTTGAATGACCAGATGAATAATTTTCCTTCTTAGCAGAAGAGAGCAGAATGATTCATTTTCATCTATTACATTCTGATTCCTAAAACTATCTTACTGCTCTCTAAACATTACCAATGCACCTACTTCTGGATATCACAAACAGCTCCCTTTCTTTATGCATTTTTTACTCTAAGACTAGGGCCATTTATGGTCATTCACATTTAGTTAAGATGCCAATCTTTCCTCCTCAGAAGAACAAAAAAATTTTCCTTCTGATGAGGAAAAGTCTAAAAGAGTTTTCACTGTTATTGCCGTTTGTACTATCCTGTCTACCCTCTGAAAAATGGAAAGATTCCCTTCCATATAATTCAAGGCTCAAGGCTGACATTCTTTGCTCTCTATTAACATCCTAATGCAAGTGAAATGGCAACCCAAATTCACTGATTACTCATTTTGGCCTTGAGTTTAATGATCTACTGATATTTCTTTCTTTTCTTTCAGCAGAGACTGCCTACTTTTTTAAAACATGAGAGTTCAGCAAAGAAGTAAAGGCACTTCATTATCTTTTGATACTCCTCTTCAGTTTCTCAAGGTTGTTTCACTGTACAATTATAACAAGACAACAAAAGAAAGCCTTTTCAAAGTGTTCAGGAAAAGTAGAAGTAGTTTGTGTGTGATCACAAAAGCCAGGTATGGAACTCACCAACAGTTGTTTGCCAGATTGAAGTAGTTTTCAACATTTTAATTTACAGTTTCTGTGAAGATTATTACATTGCTAATTTAACTTCAATGGCAAGAGGCTTAGCTTGGTTTGTTACATACAGAAACCCCTAGAACGAGCCACTGGGTCCCAGGTAGAAAACAGTGCCAAATACTTGTATTTCTTGAGCACTCTTCATACATCACATGTCCATCTTCACTGTTTAGGAAAGCACCTCTCACCCCCAGGGAATTTCAGAGAAAAAAGCAGAATATGGGCATGTAGTTTAGCTACATGCAAAATGGTCATAGTGCAAGCTTTTTCTCCCTTAGAAGTGATAAATAATTTTAGCAAAAACCTCTAATAAAATGCAGGGAGACCATAGGCATTCTATTGAACTTCTACATCCAAGCAAGAAATCAAATGTTTTCCTGGTGAAATTGTACCAGAGAATTCTTCAGTGGAATTAACAGAAGTTTATTCTCCTATCCATGTACTTCTACAACAAGTTGCAGCTAGAAATGTACATCTATTGAAAGGTAAGCAGGCAGGGGTATTAGCATTCCTTGCATTCATACCAATAATGTGAAAGATCACCAGTGATGATTCAGATCCCATGGCATTCCTTCTAAGAGATTTGCCAGCTTGCACACCTAATTATATAGAGACATTCATGTTACAAACAGGACCATAACCACTAATTTGATCAGCACCTCCCCTGGATTCTCAGAGAATTTTCCTAGACAGAGGGCTGTCATCTTTCCCAGTTAGCTTTTCCTCTACCCCATTATTCTCTTCTCCCCTGCCCTTAATCTTTATTTCAATAACCGTAACTCCTAGAAGGGTGACAGAAGCCAGTGGCAATATTTCTTTCTTCAGCTTCACAATAGGTAATCTCTTGCAATATAATTTTAATAACAGAAGGACAATAAAACATCACCTGAGAAAAAGCACAAAGAGAAGGGGAGAAAGATGCACAAACATGAATGATAAAAAAGCAGGGTGGGAATATGTCCTCAAGTGTTTCCTAGGGCATTTTCTCCTTTTTTTTGTGTCCATCAACACAGTAAGGAAAGTGCCATATGGAATTCCCTCTCAGGTCCTGCAGTTCTAGGTTCAGTAATGAGCTTGTGTTTCAGCAACAGCAACATCCAGGATGTCTCTAACTCAATATGATACAGGAAAAATGAGCATCTCTTATTTTATTTCAGTGAGATATGGGGCATTCTGTCTGGTGTAAAGCAAAATATACCTAAGCTTTAGAGGTAGCATATCCAGGGCTAAGCTCTTCAGTGAAAGTTTACTTATACTTTGATCTTCTTGATTTGACTTCATTAATTTGTTATGCTCTTATTTGCAAGGTGGACTGACATCCTAATTACCCCACAATACCTCAGAAAGCAATCAGTTAATTCCTCTTAATTGCTCCCTAATTCTTAAATGATTACTTAAGGATTTGTAGCTGTTACCCCAGTTTAGAGGGCAATGTTGAGTGCCTCCATTTAATGGATTTTTAGTGTAGATTTTTAGGGGCAAATATTAAGTGCCATTCAAATGCCAACTTGACTTTGAAAGATCACTCTGAGTCAGAGATCTCAGTGGATTGACTCCAAAGAGCAAAGGAAACATGTGATTACAATCTAAAGAATATCTTAACATTTAAGGTAAGTATTCACATCATCTCACTGACATTAAGACCGAATAGATATACCTGTGCATACAGATTCCAAATTAATCAATATGCCTTCATTAGACTGGGATATGTGCAGCTCCTGCATGCCCCCAGCAGGGAGCCTGATGGTGACAGACACCTGTCATTCTCACCCACCCTGCACTGCTGCCACTGCAGCCAGAACATGCCCTAACCAGGGCAGAACTCCCCCTGTAAATGTGTTTTGTACCTGCCTGTCTGCCCTATACCCTGAGGCCCTCAGCATGTTTCTCACCTGCATTACATACAACCATCATGCCTTTTTTCTCTTTCTTTATCCCTGCACGATTCTGCTCATCTCTTCTCCTGCAGGATCTAACCAGCAACTTCTGCCACCCCTATTCATTTTGATTCCTTTTCCACACTCAACAGGAATGACTCAGACTTACCCAACAGTAACACACCTCATCCTTGACCCACATTACTTCCTCATCTTTACAAACTTGTCTGATGCACAGTTGAGGTTTATGTATGGTGCAAAGTCTTTACTTACCTTGTATACACAATCCTAAAACAGAGAAGCTAGGAAACATGCAGCCAGCTGTTTTAAGACAGTAGGACCAGATATAGCAGTTTACTTCTTGGGGACTAAGAGAAAAGATTCTAAACAGGGAGCATAAGAAGGGATAATAACATCCTCTGTGACTTATGATGCACCCTACAGTCAGAAATTAATTCACAAAATGAAAACTGATGTAACCATATCTTTAACAATGCTTATGGAGTCAGAAAAATCATCTCTCAAATGTGTGCAATAACTCCACCTGGTGATTCTCAACATGGTATTGTCAAGTTTAAAGCTGCTTCTTATGAGAAAGAGAGGAGCAGAGGTGTTATATAAACTTAAAGGCCTAATCTATAACATTAGCAGCACGGTTCTGATACAGTATATCCTACACTCTAAGCTTTTATTTGGCTTAACCTGTAGATTGCATTTCAAACTAAAATATGTATAAATAGGAATGTAGTGCCCACCCTGCCCACAGAATATATTTTGATATACAAACATAGTATTTTTGAATACTATGTTTGATAGTAGGAACCCTGTAAATCCCACAGGAGATTGTTGAATGCTTACTGAAATAATTTCTAACTTTAAATTAATGTATTCATATAAAAAGCATCACCCCTTCTTTTAAAACTCACTCTTCCTTTTCTAGGAATGGAGCATAACAGTGCAGATGACATTCAAAATGCAAAGCTGAGAAGCAAATAGACCAAACCTACCCCCCTCGCCATTTAAAGCATTGATTCCCAGGACTGACCAATTTCATCCTCCAGAGGAAATTGATTTTTGATACTGGCACCACAGACTATTGAGGATTGAAAAGTGGAGCATTGTTATCCTATAGATGTAACAAAAACATTTCTTATGCCTTTCAGACTAAGAGAGGAACCACACTAGATTTCCTGCCTCTCTCACCATATTTTAAACTAAAAGTTTTCCAAGGCCTTCACAGATCTTTTTCAAGGAAGACAATGTGAAATAGACAGACCTAATTCTCTACAGTATATTGTAAATTTCTAGGTTTCCAGACAAAAATTTTTGACATGTGCACACTGACATACATATATATATTTGAGACTCCATTTCCTAGAGGTTCTGCTAGTGAGATTCCTCAGCCTGCTGATAACCAATAATGTCATACTCTTATCAACAATTATAACAAGGCTTGCAAAAGCATACAAAAATCTTACCTATAAGTATTTCCTGAAATAAGTATATTAAAAATAAAAAGCACTTGAATAAAAACAAAGTTTTCAAAATATTTTCTTCAATTCAAACAATATTTTTTTCCAGTATATATGGGAAAGAAAAAAAATCTTAAAGTGCTGTCAAAACTCTTACAGGTTTGCAGAAAACATCAGCAGAAAGCTTTTTGAGTAGAAAAATCATCTGACATTAGAAAAATAGAATCTCAAACACCTTTTACCAATTAGATCATATTTCAGAGAGAACTGGTATGAAAATGGTAAATCACTGCAGTAAAAGATCACTGGATAAATACCTATACTGAGACAAGCTAAACAACACCTGGTTTTGCCCACTAAGTGGGGTCTCCCTCACTTTTTCCCTGCTGGCTTTTTATGATGTAGTCAGTGTACCTACCAGGGTCACCCCTTTAAAAGGAAGAGATCTACTCCTACTGACTGCTAAGAGATTTCATTTGGTGCAAATATTACAGAACTGTGCACTAGGAAAGAAAGGGGCAGGACCTCTGGTAGGTGTGCTTGCCATGAAATTAATAAAGTTACAGAAGGAGGTCCTGCTCAGTTCTGTGTCCATGTGAGTGGAAAAATCCAGCTGTGTTGCTCTGGATTTACCTTCAAGAAGTGAAAGACCTCATCCTGGAAGAAGGGGTACTGCCTCAAAGGGGTTTTTTTTCATACTGTGTCAGGTTCAGAAACAACTCGTATAACTGAGTCAGTCTGAAAGCCCACCGTGCCCTCTGGAAAGCAGAAGACATGGCAAAACAGTCTTAAAAATGAGAGCTGTGCTAAGTCACTGTTTATTTATGACAGAGAAGCAAAAGGATACTCTGGGTATCTGACCTTTATATGGGTACAAGCAGGAGCTTAGCAAAAAATGGGGAGCCTGCACGCTGACTGGGTAGGGAAGTGTAAAGCTGGCTGGATGGGGAGGAAGAAGTATACTTAAGGAGCAGAAAGACGTTCTACTTCATCAAATTCAGGTTTCTTTTCTCTTTTTCACTCGAGGTTGTTGGTTGAATCTGCACAGGTGGTTGAGCTGAATCATAAGGGGAGCAAGTTACGTAGAAAAACCCTCAATTAAGAAAAATAAACACCACCAAAAAAAAAAGCACCCCAAAAGCTCCTCAACAACCGATCCAAATTTCATTCAGCTTGCCGTAGGATCCCCAGAAATATTTCTAATCTCACATACTTGTTGGGGTGGGTGGAGGAGGTGGGCAAGAACCAGTTAATTCTTAGTGGCACACTAAGCAGGTCCATGTCATCCCATTATTTTATATATGCCTGTCATGCTCCTCAGGTGGTAAAGTCATTTATACATCCACCTGAACTTTATTTTTCTTCTATGGCAAGGACAAATGTCTGTATTTGTTGAGCATCCTAGTTTTTCCTTCAGTGTCATTAATGCTGCCACAAGTCACTACTGCCTCCGAAGAGAATGGAAGCACAGCAGATGTGTGCTTCTTGGAGCCTTGTCTACACTGCTGTGAAGAAGCCAAAGGAACAGAATTCTAGCAGAAACAGCTCTTTCAGAATTTTTTTTTTCCTTAATATCATACTTGAATCAGAAAGGAAAAGTCAGAATATGCTTCATCCCAAATCACCCAGAAGTGCAGACAGAAGAGCTCTTTGCAGTACAGGCCTGTGCAGAGACACTGAATCATTAATATTTACACAGCAGAACTGCCCTGGCTCACTTGCTAATGTGGTTATGCTGTTTCCAAGCTACATGCAGCATTTCCCTGTTATTGCACAAAGTCATGACCAGACAGTAACTCAGAGTGACAATGCACTCAGTAATCACTCTGCAGGGCTCTCAGTGGGCACAGCCATGGGTATACATTGTGTATGAACTGACTTTGGGGTACATGGCATCCTGGGTTCAGTAAATCTTCATTCAAAAGTGCTTCCCACCTTAGTCTGATGCACTATTTTCATGCAACTGGCTCTTTGTAACCAGCCCACTTTGCTTTTGAATAAAAATCAATAAATAGAGATGCTCATTTTTCCTACCCCTACCAATGCCACTTTTTAGTACTTCTGTCCCTTCACCAGCAGACTTGCCTCAGTTAAGTTCAGCTGTTCAGAGGAAGTGCAGCAGCTTAATAGTTCAAAATCAATGAAAAGAAGAGTCTTTAGAGACTGATTCATGACAAAGATGTATCTTAGGATGGACTCACTCTGTTTCCTTCTCTCCACCAATGGCACATGAAGACTGGTATGACAATTTAGACTGAATAACTGTTGGCTTAAGATAGTTCTTGTGCAGATGATCATGCATGTAGAACAGCTAGATTTTTAAAAAATCATTATTAACATATCAGAACTTCAGCATAACTGATGCACTTATCTTCTCAAAGTGAAGATATTTTCACTAAGAAATTGGTGTTTGTTTGCTTAGATACTGTCCAATGAACAATATGACCCCACTCTGTAACAGTAAATGTATCCCTTTCATTCAGGAAAGTCGTTCTGAATCATTCCACAGGTTCCACCCATTAGGAATCACCATACAGGAAGGAATTCAGCAATCAGTTCTGAGCATAGTGGCACTTTTCAAGGCTGTAATTCCTGAACACATTATTGTACACATATCATACACATATACTAAGTCAGATATAAGCATATTTGTTTTTACTCCTTGCACCAAGTCTATAATAACTCCATAAAAAGATGGAAATTGCATGCAAGGTCATTATATCAAGCATGAAAATTTGACATTTTCTGTAGTTAAAAAATTATTTTTAACTTTTGCTTATTTTTAAAAGTCATCTAGAAAAACCAAACTCATTATGACCTTCAGCCATATGAGTTATAACAGCCCATGGAAAGCCCTGAGTGGGAAAGTATGTACTGAAGAAATTAGTATTCCTGGATGGGGATGTTATATTGTTAGAGACTGAAAAACCTACACACCAAGCACATAGCACCATAATTTTTACACTCATCTTTGTTTTGCCCTTCTTTTCTCACACTTTTAGTGAGTCCAGCAGGAGCAAACAGGGAACTCCAGGTTCCAAGTGTGCAGTGTCACTCACTACCACTCCCAACTGTATTGAGCCTGATATTGGTAGCAATTAGTCACTGGCAGCCCTGCTAAATGCTGTGATTTCAGAGGAACTGCCACCTCCCACCCCAGGCTGACCCAAGGTCAGCAGAGCCCTGCAGCTTTTCACAACGCCCAGCACCAGCGGCTTTATAGGAACTTTCAAGAGGCCCTTGAAAATAATGTTAAAAGACAGCTTAAGGTCTCAGCTCCTACCAGGAAACATCTTTCTTCTCACAAAAGTACAGAAAGTCTAGAAACTGAGAGTCCCAATTTGGAGTAAGAGAATCTGCAAAAGCTTGAGGGTCCATGTTCCTGCTCCAACTGAGCTATGAATTTAGAAGTGGCTGGGATCTTTGTCATCCCTAAGAACCACTGTCTTCCTCTTTCTAACAAGTTTATAATACCTCATTTAACTCCTACTTGGAAAGAAAAAAACAGTCTGACATATCAACATTGAGCTTACCTGTAATTGTGCTGTTCTATTTCCTAGCTGAGCTTAAAACCACACTCGCCTTTTTATTTATAGATCATCATAGATATGCTTAGCCAAGGAAGAAATCAAATCACAAGGGCATTTTCTTTAATCTGGTGCATTCAGTTATTATTTCATCAAACAGGATTGAATCCCAAGTGGTTTCACTATCAGGGTATGGGATGCTAACTTACATTAGTACTTTAATTCTCACACCTCTTTTGGGTTTGATTGTTTATAGACAGGCATAATGCAGAGCTTATGATGTTTAATGGAACAATTAAGAGCTAAAAAGTCAAATTCAGGTTGTTTTTGCACTTTGTGAAACTCCTGGCAAAAATGCCTCTAGTTCAGTGAAGAAGCCCAAGCTCACCTGAGTGTGTTGAGATTACGCCTCAATGTTCTTATGTTCTAAAAAGATGTTGATTATTTGTATCCTTGAAGAATTACTGTCACATACAAGCTTCTGTAATCCATTTATGTATTTTTTCTATAATCCAGATCCTGTAATCTGCCTTATGCCAGTCACTACAATTAATGTCAGCAGAAACTGCTACTTTCAGTTGAGCAAAATTCCAGAGCTGATCTGACTGAAGGAACAGAAGTGGGAGAGCATGTCTCCCTTCTTTCCACAGCCCTCTTGATGTGTTTGAATTTCCAAACTGAACTATATATTCTTATAGATTCACCTCAGGCTTTTCTAAAAGATCCAGCAGTGGAATGGCTCAAGAGCTTCCAGATATGATTCATGGACATGTTGCAAAATGCAAAAAAGATTTTACCCCCCAGCCCATGGGAGCTCAAAGCGTTTGTTATGTCTTCAGCTAAGTACATCATATTGTTGAATCACCTGTAAATCTACCAAAAGAATTGCAAAGGCTCTAACAGAGGCAAGGGCTTTGCAGTATTTTTCCAGATGGCTTAAAATGTGACCCCAAAAATCACCCCCACAGCAGAGTTTGCAGAGGGAACCACGCCCTGCACTGGCTTCACTGTCCTGTGTATCACACACAGGACTCAGAGCCTCAGGAGGAGCAGCCCTGCACCCTCTCCACCTTTGCTCAGGTAAGAGCAGTCAGAGCCATGACTTGTTGAAAACAATGGAGGTGTCAGAGCCAGACAACCAAAGCCTGAAATGGAGCAGGAGGAGGTAACACCAATTTGCTATTCAGTATTATTTAACTGGGGCAAGTGTCTTCACCAATGGATCTTTGGAAGGAGGATGAAAAGGAGGCTAAGCTGGCTGCTGTCATCCCCAGCTGATAATTTGTACTGAGAGACAGAGAAATATCAACTGCACTGTTAATTTCTGTATTATGGAAATTAATCCTCTCATTTGCACAGCAGGAAGCCAAATTATACCATCACATGCACAAATAAATCTGACATTTTGAGAATTTGACATTGCACCACTGAGAGCTGGTTTCAGCAATACCTCCCACCTCACAGAGAGAGCATAAGGGTGTCTTCTCTCAACAAAGATACCAACAGAATATCAGCCAGATCCTCAGCTGATGAAACTTGGCAAAAATCTCCCAGTTTAAAGAGAACAGCTGTGATCTGCCTCCCAGAAAGGCAGATAATAAAGAAAAGTGCATTTTTGAGTGGGGCAAAGAACCATTTTTCTAAACTAGCAAGAGAAGTTGCCACAGGACCTACTAAACCTTCACATTCCAATTTCAGTATATTTCCTCTATGGGGGTTCTTCCCATACCTACTATAGTATTTTTTTGTACTAAAAACATAATATCTCAACAGGCAGCACGAAATGAAAATAGTAGAGGGTGGGAAAAAAAAAAAAACAAATTAAGAAAAAAAAAAAAAAGAACTATCTGCAGTGATACAGCCTGAGAGTTAAATACTCTGTAAAAGCCACATTGTCTGTCACTTGATTTGAATGACAACTACAAAATGCCCAAGGAACATTAAGTTTTATGAAAGAGAGAATTTCAATCATTCTTAGTTAGCTAAGTTGGGTTTATTTACTTAAATGTAATTTTTACTCTGTATATGAGAGTCAAAGACTTTAATATAGATCACAGATGCCCTGGATGTGGGGAATAATCATCTGCTGACTGATTTTCAATCATTCATTTTTCTCTCCTTTGTTGATCCTGTCCTCTCAATGCTTTTATTCCTAAATGTCAACTCTAAAAAGTTACTGAAAAAATACACATCAAGTATTAAAAAACAAATAACCATTAAACTGGTTGCACTTTTGCCTAAGTCACTGATTAGCGAGAGGAGCTGAAAAATTAATATTTCAGCAGCTGGTATAAATTGTTGACAATAAAGAGCCTGATTACAACCATCCAACACATTCTGCTCATATCCAAAGCACACCTACATATTTTATCAAAATCCTAGAAACCGAGTAAGATTAAACTTTCACTTAGGAAATGTAATAAAAAGAAGACCAATCTTTCCCAGGAAACAGGAACCACACCTGCCAATTCAAGCCTAGCATGATCCCCATTCTACACTTAGAATGAAAATAGTGAATAGTCTCACCTGACTACAGGATCTTGGGCCCTAGGAAAACACACACATGTTCTGAAAACAGTAACAAAAAGAGTTAGCAACATCACCTGAAATTCCATTAAGAATGGCTGCAGAATGCCATTCCCACCCCCATTTTCTTCCCCCATAGAAGCTATTTAAGCATAACCTTGTTTGTAGTTTGTTCTTTCATACAGAAACATAATTAAGATCTGATCTGCAACCACATGCCTTAAATAAAAGGCAGCTGCTCATATGATCTGCTCATTAAGTGCTGTATTCTAAATGCATACAAAGATGCCAAGGTAATTAACAAGGCACAAAAGCTTTGGGGACTTTGCAATAGAAACTCAGTTGAGACTCATCTTTACATTTACAGGATAATAGCTAGAAGTCTATGAATGTAGATTTCATTTTAAAGTCTTTTTGCTCTCAGGGTGACATTTCAGAACTGTTCTTTTTGAAAAGTTACAATTTATTTTCTACTCTTATGTTTCCTAAGGATGACTTTTTGCACTTCTAGGATCTATTCTTTCTCCTTTCCTTTAAGCCTCATGGCTTCGTGATAACGTTTCATAGAAGGACTTAAAGATTTTAAAAGCATGAAGTTTTCCCATGTAGCAAGTCATTTTTATATCAACTACCACATCCAAAAGTCTATTTACCACCTTCTCCCCACTATTCAGCTTCTTTAATTTTCCACCCTTTTTTTACTTGATCAACCCTAAGTTTTCCAAATCCCTATACCATTACCTGGCATGGAATAAAACTCCTTCCCGTTCGTATTTCACTTGAATTCTCTATTTCTTCTTTGGACAGTTAAGCAAGCAGCTAAACCAGCTGTGATAACACAGCTTTTTCTGTAAATAGCACTCAATGGAAAGAATAAGCTGTTGGTTTTGGGAGGTTTTTTCCCCTTATTTTTGATTAATAGGAGTCACAAAGTCTTCTTCAGGAGCATTACCCAGAAGCCTGAGTGAAGGGAAATGAATCATGGGAGGAGAATTTAAAAGCCACACCTGCATTAAGGGGAAATAGCTTTCTTGCCACTGATGCAATTGCTTCACCTGTAAAAGGCAAGAGAAAAGGCTTTCTTACAGACCAGTTAATTGGGTACATTTCACAGCTTTCCCACTACCTAGCTTTCATTGTGCCTGAAGCCAAATCCTTTGTGTCCTCCCATCTTTTCAGTAGCAGTGTCATCCTTCCCTATTTTTTTTTCCTTATGAAATTCTGAGTTTTCATAATACAGTTGTAGACTGAGTAACTGAATTAAAAGTCCTAGAAGACAAAGCTTGCAAAGTAATCATAGTGCTGGCTGGAGAATGTCCTTTGTCTAATAATGCAAACACATAAATTAAATCAAAATTCAGCTAAAGTTTGAAATAAGAGTTTTTAGAGTTCTTTCTTTTTTTCTCTGTGCAGGCAGAAAATTTTGGCTTTCCTCTACCTGCAAGGTTCACAGCAGACTAACCCATGAAAGCATTTACAGGTGTGTGGGATAGTAGACTTGTGTTTTTCCAGGTTCAGAGAAAGACCTTCAATCAAGTCCTTTTTGTATGTGATTGCCCAGGCTTTACAAGGGAGAATCTCTGTAAATCTATAATTAATACTCTTCCCGGGCTACAGAAAATATCTCTAGAATCTGCTCAAAATCAAAGACCATATTTAAACACAACTCCTCCACAGTATAGCAGAGCTCCTTAGCTCTGCGATGTGCCATGGTTTCTCTCATACACACCACCCCAAACCATGTGGAACCTGTGACTTTATCAGTGTGCAGCTGGGTCAGAGAGGGCTGTGAGCTGCTGAGGTGCTCAAGCCCAATAATGACCAGGATCTCCCTCTCCTCCTCAGGCCTGCAAAAGGAGTCCAACTGGATTTCACCTCTGACACAATTGTTGCAGTCATCTTCATAAAATGATGAAAGACAAAATTGGGCCTAAAATTCCTTTAAAAGTCTATTTGTATTCCTATTAGCAAGGTGCAGTAATAGATAGCTTCCTTTCTCTGGACTTGGGAAGGGAGTATCACATGGAGATGAAGGCATTTTAGAACAGACCTAAACTGCAGGATTTCTTCTATTTCCTTAGGGTGCCTGGTCCTGAAGGCCCTTCAAAGACTGAAACACAGTTCACAGATGCTGACTTTGCTAAGTTTTCATCTCAGGAAAAAAAGTGAGAAGAAAAATAAAATACTCTACTGTTGTATCTGCTATATAGAGAAATAATAAATATCAGATATAGATTTTCCCTTCAAGCAAAACAAAGGGGACTGGAAAAGCATGAGCCTTGTTGTTATTTCTTATCAAAATTGGTCAAAATTATCTGACCTACAACAGTAATAATAGCAATAATAATGATCCTGATGATGAATCCATAAGGATATGCATTATTTTAAGAAAGACTGTCAACAAAATACTTATGTGAACCTAAAAAATGGGAAACTTGGGGGAAAAAGAAAACAAATAGCCATTTCATGAAGAATAACAAACATAGGCGATAAGTCATCTGGGTGAACAGTGAAGTAGGAAAAAACAATTAATTTAAAAGTATATGGATTTCCAAGGGTAGAGAGGCATGAATGAATCAGCAGATGGAAGCAATGGTGTTTGGGAGATGACCATTAAAGTGTTTAGTGAGCTCTCTGGAAAGATGCCAAGCTCAGCAATTTGTGGCAGTGTTTCCTCAGAGCTCAGGCTCCCAGCAGAGCCCCCGCAGCGCCCGAGGAGCTGCCAGCAGCTCACAGTGGCTGGAGGCAGCTCAGGGCAGAGGGCACAGGCTTGTGCTGTCAAACAGCAGGATGCAATGGGATCAGACACATCCAACAGCAGTCTCACAGGCCATACATATTTATGCATTAATGTGCAATGGTGGAGGTGGAGATGCAAACCCCATGGAATGAAAACTCCTCATCCAGAGTTACTTCAGTCAAAAAGCACTTTTCTACTTGTCTAATGCTCTGACATGGATGGTAGAAATATCACTGAACTTATCCTATTTCAGCCACACAGAATAAGTGTTCATATTCATCACTTTGGTCTTTACTTCAAGAACTCATCCCCTGCATTATATATGAGAAATTTTCTCTGTCACGGTATGTATTCCCCTGTGTCAACCACCTTTTGTCCCCAGTGGTCTCATTAAAAAAAAAAAAAAAAAAAAAGTTATCCTTAAGCAAGCACATTAAGAAACAGAAATATGTGAAGAATAAAGCTGAATAATTCAAACCACTCCTTAGATCTTCATGATGATTTTAAGCAAATAATGTTAATTTGATTTACATCATCTTTTAAAGATGCATTTGATTTTTACTTTTCTTATGACAGTTCCCAGTTAAAGCACAGAATTGGGCTGTCCATTTTAACAGAACAGAGGACCCAAGGCTTTTTCAGTCCTGTTTTCCCAGTCTCATAAAAGCCTTACCTCCAAGGCTGGGAATCCAATCCTGATGCATCAGAGTTTCTGCAGATGGTGCAAGCTGAAATGTTGGTTTTGACAAAGAGGCATCTCATTTCTGATAGATAGAAATAGACTGAAAATGCTCAAGGTATCTTGCCAATGCAACTAAATGTTCAGTAACAATTTTTCGTCTCTTCCAAGTTACAACAAAATCAATGATCTAGAAGGGAAAAAATCACAAGGCCATTACTATTTTTCAGCCCTCCTTCACTGCTTTATTCTCTCATCACTTTGGTCATTCAGTTTCCAGCATCCTCCAGAGTCTGATAGATATTTAAGAGCAGAGAAGTCAGAAAAAATCTTATAATAAAACTGCTGATTGCTAAAGAAATACAATGTTCTGGCTGATGGGAGTCTAAGACGTTTCTGTAGCAATGGGTCACCTACTTTAAACCATTTTCTCTCTTGCAGTGGGTAAAATATAACTAGGTTTTGTTGAGGTTACTACCCCTATGGTAACAACAGTCCTGTTTCCTCCTGTGCTCTCATGCCTCATCTTTGCATCAGCAGAAAATCTCATTTCTCACTTCTGTATGTCATTCCCTTTCATGAACACACAAATCCCACAATCTAAATGTGACAGATTTTTTTACCTATTCCCTCAGAATATCCAGTGCTGGAGATTTAGTGCTTCGAAACAACTCTGGGAACCTTGCTGCATGCCTCCTTGGCAGGCTGGAAAAATATGTGAGAAGAGACTTGCAAAGATAAATCAAAGTGTGAGATACTTTACTAAACTAGAGCAATTTTTATAGCATTTAGATGATACTGAAGCACTGTTAACCAGAGTGTAAATGATTGAACAGGTGATGAATCCCTTCGAGGAAAAAGCCATTAGGAGGTTTTAAATCCATAAAAAAACCCCAGTATTATGTGCTATAAAGAGCATAAAGATGTCCTTTCCTTCCCTTTCTAATACAGTCCTCATCAGAATACTCCTGTACAGGCTTCCCAAGGCATTTTATCAACACACTCCAAACAACATCTGTGTTGAATTTCAATATGATTTACAAACGAGCACTGGAAGGGAAGCAGTGCTGATAGTCTCCATTTACACCCACCAAGAGGATGCATTTGGCAATTGCATGGGACATACTTCTCATTTCCCAACCAGCTCTCCAACTAGATTTGATTTTGCAAATCCAGTGAATCTGCTTCTCCCAAGTTATGTCTCCATAAGTAACAGTGATTTAGGATATCCATTTACAAAGGATACAGTCTCTGCCCTTGGGCTGCTTAATATTGCCAGGAGATTTCAACACAAGTTTTTTGTGTCTCCAGCAGAATATCTGAGACAACAAGCATATTAGATCTCCTCAGGTGTGTCCTTTGAAACTGTCCAACTTCGTTTAACTAATTAAATAACCACTGGAGCAATAACCTGGCTTTCCTCTTGCATGCTTGACTCCCCTAACCTCTTTCTTGTCCAATGAATGTTTAATTACTGAGGTAAACTAAAACATATGCAAGAGGCAAGATGAGGAGAGCTTGCCCACAGCATGCATGATATCCAAGTTATTCAGGCCGTCTGCTGAGCAACCTAGGTTTAGGCATCTACTTCAAATCTTCTAAACTCAAACCTCATGAACATTACAAACTCATTCTTGAAAGTGGTCAGTGGATAATTAAGAGGTACAGTCCTGTTAATTTGTACTTTTTAAACTTACTTAAGATTCTAAGAGAGTAATTATTACTTTCAACTTCACCTTCAATATGCTGCAATGACCCCGTGCAGTCCTTTAGGTGGTCATGTTCTGTGTTTGACCCTGAGCACTACGGATTAACTTTTAGAGTTTAGAAGACTAGATCTACCTCCATGAGAATCTTTTTTGTAGCCTACCTGGTATACAGTCACTAGTGCAAAAACATCCATCATCTGCACTGTCAGTAAATTTTAAAACATAATATACTCAGTAGAGTAGGTACGGAATGAAAACATAATCTGTGTAGGCCTTTAGGAAAAGACAGTGCTCTTTTGAAACAAATGTGAATTTTAGATGGGAAAATGGCCTTTGGTTTCTCCTCCTTGACTCTACAGGTGTTAAGGGTAATAGTCTTCCACTACAGGGACTCTTAAGTGAGAAAAAAAATTTGAGACACTAACTAAAACTCCATGCAGAAGAATGAAATCAAGCGTCACTCTTTTATCTTCAATCTGAGACAGATAAAACTGTAAGGAACGTTGTGAAACTCTGAGTCATTTATACTAGATACTTTCTGTTAGCAGCTCCCCATGAAAAATGAACTCATCCTAGGACTCCAAGCACTGGAGGCCAGGGCCCAGCAGAGTGCACACTGAAGCAAGAGGTACCTTTAGTGTGCCTGTGGTCCCTTGGCTCTAAAGTGTTACTGTACACGTGGAGTCCGTGCAGCCCTTTCCAGCACAGAGGAGGGATGTGCTGACCTCGAGCAGCCCTAACAAAGTCTAGACTTTGTTAAAGTGGAATTAGGAACCTGTAACACTGCAACCTCGTTAACAATCCCTTCCAGGAATATTTTCTCCCATACCCATTAAGTATTCAGAAATGCTGGTGTTGAAGCACCCGTGTCAAAATAGAATAAATCCCTTGTGGAAGTTTTCCTGTGTCTGCTGCCCACCATGCAGGAGATCCCTGAATGAGCACACTGCCACTTTTGCACTTCAAATTCTGCTTTTCTGCTGCTTTTGCAGCAACTGCCTCCTCTCACTTCCCAGGGATGTAACCAGCTGTCTGCAGTTTAATTGGGACACTGAGAGCTGCTCTAGGACTTGACTACTTCAAGCAAGCAAGCAAGCAAAATGTCCCCTCTCAGTGACCTGCTGAGGCTGCTGCTTCTTTAACTTGAGGTTTTGTTTGTTTGTTTGCTTCTCTGCCTGCTGCTTCTCAGTAGTTTCTGTCCTGTATGAACTCCGCTTGTGTGTCCTTTATAGTCTGGAAGGTGAGCTGAGTTTTTATTTTCTCCTAAGTATCACAAGTATTCTCCAAAATAATGCAGGTCAAAGAAATAGAAGCATGCCTATTCTGAGGGTGAACTTGAGAAGCAAAGGCTGCTTTAACCCAACCTGCCTGTCACAAGTGGAAACTGTCATAGATCATTCTAAAGGAAAGGAAAACTGTGTATCAGGTGGATAGTCTCCTTGTCTGTTATCTCAGTTGTCAACTAAACGGAAAAGGACCTAGCAGAAAGGTGACAGCAAAATAATGATATTTTTAATCTCTTGCTGGATTAGGAACAATCTTTGCTATGGAAAGAGAAATCTGTTGTTAATGCTAATTATTGTAAGGTTTAGAGCCACTTTTATCTTCCCTACAAAATATCACAAACCAAGCTTTGTTGCCTGCTGTCCTTTTGGATCCTATTCAACAAAACAGTGAGATGAGGAGCAGGATTGACCTCACTGATGTCAACAGGACTGTTCACATTCTTACAGTGATGCACAGAATTAAGAATTTTGCTTAAAATGGACTAGAGTAGTTTTTCTTATTGTTTAATGTTGCTTATAATGTGTCCCACTATTTTCTGCTGTTTATTTTCTGCTGATAACAGTTCTTCATCTCTGAGTTGCAAGTGTACCCATTGTACTGAAATAGAATTAATGAATTCACGTGGATGATCTTGTCTTTACCTGATGAAAGAGGCAATAAATCCATGCACGTAGATCAGTCTCCCTCTCTCAGTGAAATATTCTTTTTCAGTTTAGCATATTTTTTACACAATTTATACACAAGTCATATCCACACCAGGCTGGCAGATGAAATCCCATCACATTTGCTTCTCTTGTTACTGTGAGATGTCATATTCACTGTAGAAGAGGACATGCTGCCACCCCATAATAATAGCAAACCTATGTGAACTACCATTTCCAGGAACCTGTGAGCATTGTACCCAGGCCAGACTAAGAGGCAATTCCTTCAGGAGGTACTTTGTCCCAGCACTACAAGAAAGGAAAGCTAAAATATATCCCTGGCAAAAGACAGGTCAGGAACTGGCTGAGAGAGTGAATCCACACCCTGAGACTGGCCCCTGAGAACTTGCACAGACAGCACATCCACACCCAAACAGCTCTGACCAATGTCCCTGCCTGTGAAGGAAGGCATTGTTCAGAAGTGATGCCTCCAAAATGTTTGGCTTTCTCCAGTGTCCTTGAAGCCCATGGCACACAGCAGGCATGGCCATTGGGTAGCTATCCACTTCAGGTTTCCCCTGAACAATCCAAATACAGCTCTGCTTCCTGATTTCATCACCATCAGTGGCTGAATATTCAACATCCCTCTCTGCTAGGCCAAGGTAGACATGAGGGACTGAAGGCAAAGGCACTGAGAGGTTCTTTGCTCCATTTCCCTATGCACCCACCCCAGCAATTTCACCCAGCAGCTGCAGGGAGCTCCCCTTGCCTATCACGTCTTGTGGCTCTCATCTTTCTGCATCTTAGAGAACTGGGAACTAGGACATCTCTGGTTTGTTTTCCTCACACCTCCAATACTTAACTCCTGCTCCTGGACATTAAATTCCTGCCTTCCAGAATGCAGATTTCTATTTGTGTTCTTACAAAAACAGGACCCTTCCCTTAGGTAAGGAAATCCTTTCTTTCCCTTCACTGAGATTTTCTTTTGTTTTCTAATCCTGAAGAGTGTTCTTCTTGAAACCCAGAGAACCACAGGAATTTTCCTGAAGTCTAAAAATATGCATGTATTGTGCTCCAAATCAGTGGGTATGCCATTCATGATTGTGTTCATCCATGGTGTAGAGCAACTGCTTTGAAGAGGGGCAGAAGCCAGGTTCTGAAGAATGATTTGTGTGAGAGTACTGAACATTTCTATTCAAGCGTTCTGTGATCCTAAGGGACAGAGATGACAGCACTGCCATCTCCTCTGGCACCCACTCTCCAGCAAGAAGGAAGAAACAGGAAATCTCCTCCAGGAGCATTGTAAAGGGGCAATGAGCTCAGTCAATATCTGACACCCAGAAGCTTCTCATATTTTGAGTGAATATTGGCGTCCTTCTCAGGCCTTTCTTGGTCTGTGTGTGTCTGTGTTATGATTAGTGCATAGTGTAGGATCAGCATGGCTGAAAGGCAGCACTGTAATGAGGAAAAACAGCCCAGCTCATTCAGACACCTGTGTGAACACCCTGTTGTGTGTTATATACGAGGTCACTTGAGGAGTATAGTGTATTCTGGGATTAAAATCTTCAGAAGTGTGTGTTGGATGCTAATTCTTTCTGTACTTTGATCAGATAAAGTGCATACAGATAATGCATTGTATCCTGTGTAGGGCTGCAGAGGAAAAAAATGCAAAAAAAAGGCTCCGCCAATTCCTCTAGTCACTAAGTTAATGTCAGCTGTGTCTTTAATGTGAAATTATTCTCAGTGTATATGATCATTATGTTCTGCAAGTGTGAGTCCAAGAAGCAGCATTTTTGCTAGGAAGGAGACATTATATTTTCCCTCATCATGTAAAAATTGCAATCTTTATTTCAGCTTTGTCCAGAGCTTCTAATTATAATTTTTAATCTATTTTTATAGAAGTTTTTATGAAGTTTCTCTGCAACTTCAACAATAGATTTTTTAAATTTCCTTATCGTTCATTTACATGTCACACTGCTTTTTCTCTGCTGTTTCCCAGTTTAAAATCTTAACTAAAATGAATGTGTTTAATAACCTTGCTGCAATCTAATAATCAATTAGAATAAATCTTCATCAGCTTTTTAAAAATATTTTTAAGTCTCATTAAGAAATAACACACACACACACACACAAATTAAACTAAAACCAAAGGAAATTAGAAAATTAGGATATTTTTTCTAGTTGCTATATTTTGGTTATTTGCTTTGGAATTGTGTTGGGGGGTTTTCCAGGTCCTTATCTTTGCTCTGTAGGCAAGAGCTTTATGCAAGTATTAGAAGTGGCCTTTTGACAGCTAAATGGGATAGAAGCAAAATTTCCATTTTATTGAAAACTGCCTTCACAAACGGTGCAATTTTCCTTATCCAGACAGTTTAAATTCAAGGCTTCTCTAGCAATATCACACTCAGTCAAATCCTACAGGTTATTTCTATTAAAGTTTGGGGTGAATGGAGACTAACTAGAATGTTGATACTATTGTTAATATTTCATTCCAGTTGTGGGATGCAGTAATTTGGATGAACTTAAGATGATAAAATTTGTAGAATTTCTGGAATTGAAAAACTGTTTGTTTATATAGTCAATTTGTTTAAAGAAATAAAATCATATTTACCCTGAAACCCTTAAATTACTTTTTCTCTGTAATTGCTTTTAATTTTTTTACCACCATGATCTTAATGATTGGGCACTGTTATAATTTGTTCTTTAAAACATTTCGTTGTATCCTTATATCCCGAGTCACATTTTAAATTATCAATGCTGTTAGTTTACCATTTCCTGTTACCTTACTGAGGGAAAATACACTTTACTGTTTAAACTCATCAGGAAAATACTGCATATTTAACATCTCCCTGGCATCAGTTGCACTTGTTTAACCTAATATTGAGTAATTTCATTCACTCTTATTCTGCTTCTTTGCCTTTAACTGATGTTCTGTGACAGAATCAGCTTATTACTAGAGGAGGGATGAGAAAATGCCAGTTATTACAGATGCTTGATTTTGCTCTTCACCTGTTAATCTGTATCTGAAGAAAGACAATAACATATCTGATAACTGGCTTTTTGTGTGAATCAAAGGATATTTAAAAGGAAGAAGTGGGCTTATCCTCTGACAGGACATATATTTTCTGCAGTGAGTATATCATATTAAAATATCAAAATTTAACTTTGTAGAAAGAGATGGGATAGACAGGAATTTTTTATCCAAATACTATTAAAATCCTCATGTACCATCCTGGTACTTAACTAATCAAACATTATTTGATATTTTTATGTTATATACCACATTTTTTGACCACTGGAATGAAGTTTACTGTCATGAAGAAGACAACTCTCATGAGACTGATGTTACATGTGAGGCTTTTCAGAGACTTTCTTGAGAGGGCTGACCTCATGTTTAAGATGAGATTGAAGCTTGAAAATTTAAATCAGACTTCTTAACTGTTTCTGCATTGATCTCTGTCTATGGATCAGTCATTTCCATCAATTTCTGCCCCATAAGATCCTTAATGAGGTGCATTCATCCAACCACATGACGTGTTCTGTGATCAGTTATTTGCATGAGTCTTTTGTCTCAGGAAATCTAAAAACCGCCTCTGCAATGCAGAACATGAAAGATGCATTTGGAAAAATAGAGTGAGGGTGTGTACACATGAATTGGAACAGCCAAAGTAGCAAGTACAGACTCACTGCTCAGGTGAGATGGACCTGCTGAAATGGTGGGAGCTAAATGCCCTTTGGAAAGGCTATGGAGTTTTGACACCACTCAGGGTGATTTCTGATAAGCCAACTCTTACTGTTCAAGTAGTACTAATATTTAATTTTGTTGTCTTTCCACGAAAGTGATAAAATGGACACTAACCTTTTGATCACAGACAAATGATTATAAAAAAGTAAAAACAACCCTTTATTTGGTTGTTTATAGACTGTATTTGTAAATGAGTTTCTTCTTTCCTGTATATTTTCACTCCAGACACTGTTCTTGTATTTTTATTATTTAGTGAATTATGTGCTGCAGTGAATTTTGGTGTAGGCCTATTTCAATTTTCTTACTGCTGACTTCTTTGCTTTTGGCTGATTTATACTGTGTACAGCTAGAGAAGGAACTGCAAATGACAAAATGGAATAGACAACCTGCAACCTCTCTTCAGGGAATATTCAAGCATTCGAGCTTAATATTTGCTATTCATGAGCATTTTTCTCCAGCTACGCTCTGCTGCCCAAGTGTTTCCAGAAAGTAAATGTGGCACCATTTTAAAATTAATATTAAAAATTACATCATCAACCTATCTTATCAGAAGACCCAATTGTATTAAAATTTCAAACATGTATAAGTGGATTTATTTATCTTGTTATTTAGTTATTGCCTTGAACAAATCACCAACAATTAAATCAGATCTATGAGTAGCTATCAAGCTTTAAATGTAGTAGTTATCCCAGAACTGTTCACTAGGAGATGGGGAGCAGGATAAAACACAGAGACCACGTAACCAGGAAAGAATCTCAGGCTTGTACTAGTTTTTCCCTAAGCATCCAAAATTGACCCTTTTGGGGGCTCTGTATTAGGCTACCAGTACTCTTGGTCTGACAACAATCAGTCCTCTCTTCTCATTTTCTTATAGCTATTCAAGGAAGCTAACCAATATTTTTTCTGAAGGGGAACCACATATATGTCTTTTTCAAGGCAATATATGTTTCGCAGCGGTGACTTGAGATACTGGCCGCTGTTTCAAGTGCTCTGCCAAAACTCATGTAATCTCGTAGTGCATCCATAAATGCCTTCAGACATCATGCCTGGCATCCCTCTGCAAGTTCAGTAGGACAGGGATCTTCCTAGGCTTGTGTCTGTATTCTGTTCTAATGAAACTCTGAGTAACTGCATCAAGATAAAGCCCAGGATTCAGGGAATAATACACAGTTAAGATTTTTAATAACCTTCAGCAGGCAGCTACATCCTCATCCATTCATGTTTAGGTGTGATGGATCCAAGTATCACATCAGTGATACTGACAAACTGCAGCTATGGCCAGTTTCTGGAAGGCAATCCCCTCAATTTCTCTTGTCCTGGAATTTTCTAACCTAATTTTATAGCCCTGGAAACACAGCAATCTATCTAGGTGTATTGACTGGACTGAATTTACACAGGTCATTTGAAAGATAAAGGTCACATACATACCAGGCCTCTGGACCACATTTATTAACAGCATCCTGCTGACTTTCAACATCATTAGTGTCATCTGGACCAATGCTGGAGTAAATGAAATGTGACAGAACAAAAGGCTGTTGCCAAGAGTGTAGATGTACCTAAGTGATACACAGGGAGGTTCAGCCTTATTAGCCCCTGGAAAACCATACTGTTCACCAAAGTCAGCAGCCAGAATAGCCTTTGCACGAGACACTCTCCCGCCTGGTGATGTTACAGCACTTTTAATTGAAGACAAAATCAAAAGAGCAAATTGCTGACATGAGGTTTATACAACAATATTTGTATAGAAGGCAGAAGTTCTAAACAGGGGCAAGCCATCTAATACTCACATTTTGAGAGCATGCAAAAGCCAAAATCACAGAGAGTCACAGGTGAGAGCTATTTTACATGTAATTATTTTTCTTATTTTTGGAAATAGTTCTGGATAGCTGGCAATTTTCTTACAGTTGCCTGAAATCTGCATGTCTGGTTCAATTGTCAGAGACTGAGGGCCTGCCTGCAGGAAGTACATGGCCAAGTTCAAATGTTTTCTGATTACAAAATTATTAAAGTGTCTGTGAGACCTGTATAAAACAGCTCTGAGCACAGCAAATGCTGGCATGGTATTATAGCAATGTTTCTATGTAGTTCTTGTCAGGATTTGATGACAGTCAATAAGTTTGGCAAAATTGTACCGCATGAGAAAACAATTTGGGAGTCATTTTTGTCAACATTCTCTGTTTAACAAACCCAATACTTAGCTTCCATCATTTCACTCACAAAATGTTATTTCAAAACTTAAGTGTTTTGTCTATTTTATACTATGATGTTGAGGGCAACTCTGGAGGTTAGACAGCACCCCTAGGCAAACACCAACTCAATTTGCTGTTAAAACTGCACACAAAAATTCCATGCTAACTTGGTCTTTGTGCACCAAGAAGAAGTATTAATCAGGTCTTAAATTTTTCAGGAGTGTTGCACTGATCCAGACCCAGCACTTCCAAATACACATGGACATCTCCTTCTCCCCATGACATCTCCTCCAGCCCAGAGCACACAGAGTGCAGCAGTATCTCCTTGCTTTGATCTCTCATCCTCCCAATCTTCCACAGGGTTTATCCTTCCCATGATTCACCCTCAATGTCTCAGCTGCAAGTTTACCATATGTGCTGTGGGAACCCAGCATAACAGACAACACAGAAGAAATTATCCGAGTGGGAAGCCGTGGCAACAGTGATGAAAGGGAAATGCAGGATACACAAACTTCCACAAAGGACTGTCACAGTTCTTTAAGACTGAGATTTTCAAGAAAGCAGAGACTTCTAAGATGGGGTGGGGGGGCAGGGGGAAGGGGTTGGGGGGAGGGGGGAAAGCAACTTTTAAGGACTTTAAAAAGATATTCCAGAGAAAACTTTCCAGGAAAACTTTCTTCACTTTAGAAAAGGAAATTCTTTCTCCTTTGGCATTCCAGACACAGAGTGCTAAAGAGAAGACCTCCCAGAGAGAATAAACACATGCCAGTGCAGAAAACCATGCCAGAAAGGATTTGATTTTTTACTGAGGCTTCTTCATATTGCAGGTTTCACAGTGCCCATTCAGACACACGTTCTTGCTGAGAGATTTGTTTAATGCATGCTTCAAAAAGGAGCTTTTAGTGCACTGGTTAAAAGATTCTTTTAGAACTTTGTAAAGCTTATCATTTGAGCAACATGCCACTGAAAGGTAAGTGGAAGGCTTAGTTCTCCTGGACAGCTGAGACTGGGAGACTCTCTCACTCCACCACAGCCCCCATGTGTTTGCTGTAAGTGCAAATCACACAGGGGAACTGAGGGTCACCTCAAATTGATACATGCAGTGCTAGAAAATGTTATTCTCCCAGAGGCGAGCTGAGGGGAGAATACACATTCTGCTTTCATTGCACATTTTCTGTAATCTCAGTAATATCCTGCCGGAATGAGGAGATGGAGACTAAAAGGGAAGTGTAATATGTTGCACCAGAGAAAATTTAGAGGAGAAAATTAAATTGGCAGAGTCCTTCAGGAGTTGTATAGTCCTTCATCTTGTCCCAGGGAAGGATGGGCTTCCTTTGAACCTTTTCTGACGAGGACTGGTTACACAGATGAAGACTACAGAGTTGCACAGACTCAACAAAACCCTTAAGCCAGTCTCCTTTCTCTGACAAAGTTGTTTCCTAGATATCTAAAGCAAATCTCCCTTATTGAAATTTAAACTTGGTATGTCTCTTTCTAAGCGGGAACTGAAGGGAACCAATTATTCCTTCCTTTCTGGCAGCTGTTTCTTACGTATTTTAAGATTTCTCTCATGTCTTCCCTCTTCTTCTCCTGTCCTAGATTAGATAACCCATAAATACATTTGCCCTTTCACAGCATATTGCATTGACTAATGAAATCCAGGAATCAATTACATAGATTACAAGGGTCTTGAATGACAGCATAGCAAAATACAATACCCAGCCTTGTGTCTGAATGAACAGCATGTGAATACTTATTCAACACCAGTATTTGCCTATGGTGCGTTATGGCTTTATCTAATTAATTACGTTTTGAAGTGCTTGATTATGATAGCAGTGAATGTCTTTCCTGCTCACTCTTATCACTTCCTTAAAACTATTCTGTTCAGCTGAGATATACATGCATCTGAGAGCACATTTAGATATTAGGTACCAAACACTGGATTCTCATTCCTGAGTAGGTTTATTGTATTCAGAACCTGTTATCTGATTATCATAGTTACTAAATAAAGCCTCCTAATAACTTCAGCAGATCAGATTGTTCACAAGTTAAATGGGGGCGGGGATGCAGGGAGGGCAGAGGGGGGGAGGAGGAAGAGCAGCCTGAATTATTTATTCATTTCCCCATTTTCCCCTCTTTGTGCCAAGCCTTCAAGATGTAATTGGAAATGTTAGATACACTCCTTCAAAAATGTTCTCTGAACAAATTACCAAGTACCATTCTGTGAAATGAATGGATCACAAAGAGCTGCACTTCTTCAAAGGAAAGCAGGCAAGCTGATATTTGAGTATTTAGTCTTTTATTGGTCATCATTCACTTACTCAGAACATTCTTGGAAAATGAACTATTTTATTTCTTGGTTGTTTCCAAAGCAAGACTCTTTATGCAGTTCTCATAATATCAATTTTAATTGAATGTTTTCATTCCTGTGTAAAGTTTTATTTTAAAGACATTCACATCTAGGAAGATGCCTTGGTCTTTGCCAAATGTGCTCCCATTTTTCTGTTTTGTGAACGATCATTGCATTAGGATTCTTGCTCCTCAGTCATACACATATACCAGCCTATATTTTTAACATCTAAAGGGCAAAATTAAAACAAAGAAATAGAGTTTTAAATTCCCATCAAATCTAAAAGAGAAGTAATTTGCTTGTCCGAAGTGAGTACATCATTCACAGGTTATTTCCCAGTATCTTTAGCCATGTAGCAGCAACTTGCTCATGTGTGAGCTGAGTTACAAAGAATTTATCCAAAAACACAGATGTTGGGTTCAGCAGAGGTCTGAGAAAAATGTTTCATCCTTCAGCAATGAGCCTGTGAGCTCTATCTTGTGGAGCATCAGCGTGATCAGAACTGCTGGGATCAGCATGGGTACCAACAAGCTTAGTGACTTGAGTTGCTGTTACTGTCCTGACAGAGTAGTGAAATAGGCCCAATGAAGCATCCTGGATCTTTATATCAATGATGAGATTTATATTTCTGTATTTTATATGTAATATCCTTATAGCAGTGCTGAGCCAGAATCAAAGAAAGGAAGCCTTCAATCCACATGCATCAGAAAATTTGGGTGTTCCATAGCAGGAGATTATGGTGCATCCACTCACACCCAGAGATAACAACTGGGAACTCCTGAAAGAGGTTTGGTTGTTGGATATGAATGGAACAGAGGGATTTCAGGAGAATGATGATTGCGTGTAAAAGGTCTGTTACAGGGCTAAGGTGGCAATTGGACTGTATAATGCTTTCACTTGAAAACAGTTTAGCATTGCTGTCATTTCCCATCTATATGGAGCTCTGTGGGGAGATGAGATTCATCTTCCCATGCCAGATGTCACTAAAACAGAAACAATGACATAGATTCCAAGAGAGCTGAAGGTAGTTCCTGAAGGATCCAGCTGTGGAGTGTCTGGACAACATTATCTTCTGCAGACTGTGAATCACTCACAGAGGCACCAGTTCATAACCTGGAGGTCACACTGATGTTTGCTCCTGAAGGCAGCAGTCCCTGGGTTGTAAATGAGTGGGATTGCTCCAGATGTCTCTGTCTACCTCAAATGCCAGAATATTGACTATCTGATTTAAGCAGAATAAACAGCAGTTTATGAACCCAAAATAATCTGTGCAAGGGTCATCTTCCTTCTGCTGCTGGTAATAAAGCTCAAAAATTGCAGGGGAAAGACTCTTAGACCTCTTATATTATCCAGGTGCTATGGTGGGATTTTTCCAGAGAGGTTATCCTCAGTTAGCAGAAAAAAAAAAAAAAAAAGAAAGAAAATATATTACCACATATTAAATGCCATGCTATTGTTTTCCAGTTTTAAAAGAATGGTGAGGCTGAGTATGGAAGAATAATTAAACGTTGCAGTAATTATATTGATTAATACTGGGATTATGTCTGACATTTGTAATATAAATTGAAGGACAAGACACAACATGGATATGCGTGGTTATGACATTTCTTAAAGTGCCTTGAGAGATTAAAATCACTAAATGAATGTGAGTCATTACGCGGTTATCTTTGTGTTTTCCCCTTTTATTTTTTTTTTTCAGTGATTTGAGAAATAAGAGAAAGAGATGGTGTTTGGAAGCTTTTATTCAAAGTCCTTGTTTTTTTCGTGGCACTTCAAAACAAAGAGGATCTGAAGAGACAAACAAAAACATTCTTGTCTTCTGAGTTCAGAGCAATGCACACAGCCGTGGAACATATTCCTTTGCTCGTGTGCAAATGTGGACGCACTGTCACCTTGAAATGCTCAGCCCTGGGGACCAGCTGTCTGTAACCCAAAGCCTAGCTTGATTCAGCACAGCTCTGTGCCCTTGCCTAAGTTTCCTGAGAAAATTGTTGCTAAGGTGTGAGGGAATCCATGATGTGCAATCATGCAGATGAAAAAAGCAAACACAGACAACATTGTAATTGTTGAGACAATTGTGATAACCAGGAGCTCAAGGGTTAAAGAGGAAAAATCCTGGCTGGAAAAGCTGAAATTCCTAAAGGAAAAAAACAAAAAACAGAGGAAGGTAAGAATCAGAAAAGGACAAACATGCCACTCCTGGGAGTGATGGCTGCCTTTCCTCGCCATTCTCATGTGTGCCTGCCCAGAAAAGACAGCCCAGGTGACTCAGTGGGGGTGGAGAGCTGGTTAATTCTGAGACTCACAGCACATGAGTCTTACCCACCTCCTGGGCACTAGCTAATGACTTTCAACTGAAAATATTATGTGTGTAGTTGTGAAAATCCAAGGATACAAGCAAGGAAAATTTTGAAGGAAGAGGAATATATATTACTAGAACATAAAAATCTCAGTAACAGTACTTTATTTTCCATTGACCACTTCTGTTGCAGATCTGAAGAAGCACTTGTATGCTTAAAATCTTGTCGGTTTTGGTTTTTCCCTGTTACATCAACTCATCTAATAACATATATTACTTTTGTCAACAAGTCTTCTTGTAATAATATAAATGCTTCCTACCTATTTCCTATCTTTTTGTATTCTATACTCAGGAGTGGAAGAGAAGACCATACACATGAGGTAGCTGAAAAACTGGTAATACCAATATTTCTTGTTACTTTATTCTAATTTTTCAAGGTAAAAACAAAAGCAGAGGAAGTTATGAAATATCAAAAAATTCTGGGCTAAATTATTCTAGGAATCAAACTTGGCGATTTTTCAGTATTTAGCTTCATATTGTCAACAGTGGTTCTATTTTACAAAACCAAGTGTCTAAACATAAAGTATAGTTTACTATTCAAGTTTTTTCTACTTTTCTATTCATCCAAGATTTTCCTACACACAAAAAGAATTTGATCCACCCAAATTCAGTGGATTTCTGCATTTATTTATCAGAACTGCAGAAACAATAAACTGCTGATTATTCCAACAGCTCAAAATCTCCTCCATACGGGCAGGATAATACTCGTGTCTGAAACATTTCTTCTCTGTACAGGCCAGATCAGATGATCCCCTCCTGAGAACATACCATGAGATATGCACCATTTACTTATGAAAGCCCTTCATTGTTCTCAAGCTGTCAGACAGCAGTTTTGTTGCACCATACTTTTTCTCCCAGCAATTTATTTCCTTCTGGATTGATGTGCAAATTCTCTTACTGAAGCTGAAAAATGATGGACTCTTATCAAAATGTGAAGCTTGCTGGTATAATGGTCTACAGGATAAGGGGATAAATCTATGCATATTTGGCTTAGTGTGTATCTGTTCAGGTTTGTGGAAACACTGGACAGAAGCATCTGTTAAATCATCTACTTCAAAAGGAATATTTCATCATTTTCTTGGTAAGATAAAGAGGAGAGCTAGAGCGCCTCATGATAAATATTACACTTAGTAATTAAATTTTCATATTTACAAGGTCTACGTAGTAAAACTTCTAAACCAAATAGTCTTCATTTGCATACATTTCAATCTAAAGGGCATTGCTAGAGGACAGTATCTCCAAGACAATAATGAGCTGTTTTCATTAACTATGCCCTGGTGATTACAGCAGGCTTGTACTTCAAGACTTGTGAGATGGTTACCCCAGCGAGACCAAAGAAATAATTGTATGTCTTTAGTTATCTCCCCTTCCATGTAAGCCACTAAATTAGGACTATTTCCTGCTCCTGGATTGATGTACTCACAAACCTCTCAAAAAGATTTAATTGAACTTGGATATGGTTGTTGGTAAAGGATCGTGAAATTATATCTGATCTCAATTATAGCTCTGGAAATCTGGAATAATGCAAATGAAGTATTGTAGGAAGAAACAGACCAAGTTTTTGCTTCTACAATTCTCAAAATAAAGAGATATCTAATCTGCTTAATTCCTCTTACTGTTGCAAATATGTTTAAAATTATGTTTAAAAATACCACGGGAATTGTCATGCTTTTTCCTAATCTTGCAATTGTCCAGTTATTTTTTACATATAATCTTCTAATATATCTATCATGACAGTATAAGAACTTTGAAAATTACACCAGGCAAATTTGTTATTCAAATGTGACAGATCTTCCATACCATGTGATTTATTTCTGTGGTTTTTTATCAAAAAACAATGTGATACTTTTTGCTTCTGTCAAGTCTATCTGATTTAACTAGTACATATTATCCTCCATACTGCCTAGCAATTATCACCAAATAGTAGAAAACAGACTTACAAAGGCTTTCAGTCAATCATATTGTTCATCTCTCGCCCTCCATAGATCAACTAGATCTTTGTTATTCCAAATGACCATTTGTCCAGCTTGCTCTTTAAAGGCTTTAATGATGATGGAGTTTCCACAGCCTCCCCAGGCAGTCTTTTCCAGTATTTAATTATCCTTACAGTTACAAAGTTGCTTTTTTTAATGTCTAAGGTAAATTTTCTATGCCACTATTAAGAAGGCCATTAATTTCTGTACTATCTACAGTGGACATGAAGGAAAGATTGTCTTTTGCAACAACATTTTATATATTTGAAGATCACTATCATGTTCCTTATCCATCTCTCTCTCTCTCACTCTCAATCAAGTTATTTAATAGTTTTCATATGGTATTCAAAAGCTACAGCATATTCACGCTCCACTAGTGTTTTGAAGCTGCAGAAAACAGCTCAGGGACACCTCAGTCCTGGTTTGTACCAGCTCAGGATGTCTTTACCATCCTCCCTTATCTAACCAGACATTCATCCACTTGCTGGCCTTGCTGGTTTAAGCAAGGGTGGTTTTTGTTACAAATCCGTGGTCCTGTGCTGGAATTGGTTATCAAAGTTCCAGACATGAGAAGTAATGTAAGCCCTACAGTCATAATTTTGTTCTGTCATATAACCATACCTTAGCATCTCCCAACTTTATCCACAATGAGTATCAATCACTAATGTAGCCATGTACATGTGTTAAGTCTATTTAAATAATATACATTAACCTACTATTTGTGCCATCTCATCCTGGAGGGGCTATGACATACCAAGAATGAATGTGGTTTCCAGGTGCAGCTGTATGAATCACGAGTTCCATCAAACATTCTGTGTGGATGTTCTCACCTACTGCTTCACAGGACCATGGAGTTTTAGCTGGGGATGACCTTGGGAGTATCTCTGGTCTAACTTCTGCCTCGAAGGAGAACTCTGGTCATATGGGTCTGGTGATTCTATGTAAATATTCTATGATTCTGTGTAGATATTACTTTCTTCAGTGGTGATGAAGCGAGAGCCCAGATTCAATAATCCAATGAAACATATGGTTAATGTCATTCTGCAAACTTTATTGAAATTGCTCATGTACTTAAATTCAAACTCATGAATAAAACCCTAGGCACTGTAACCTATAAAAAACAGAGTTTATGCTGAGATTGAGATGATATTGGGAGAATCATCTGGAGAAGAAAAGGAGAAACAACCCACCAAATTGTTGCTTTGAGAATACAGCAAAAATTTAAATTACCCAGTTAACATGTTCTGTGATTAACAGCATTGTTTTGTGTACATGAGCCTTTCCAGTGGCTTATTTAAAGGCTTGCACTGAGACAAATATCATCCCAAGGTTCCTGGATGATCAGGTTAGAGGGGAAAGTGCCTCCTCCAAGCGTGAGACATCAGAGTTCTGCTCTGAATATCAGTTATTAGATTCTGAGCCCAAGTCCAGTTGCCAACCTGCCAGAACCTCAGACCTCATCAACTGCCTGTGAAGTGTGTTGTGACAGGTATTAATTGATGATTATAGGAAAGACCAGCTGAGAAAATCACTGCCTGAGCTAGTTATGACTAGCATTCATTCCTGGTGGAGGCTCCCATTGTAGCAGTCTGGTCCCCACTACACTCCAGTCTCCTGGATCCCAGCAGATCCCATGCCTATTCCCTGGGAGCAAAGCCCACAATCATGCCATTAATTCTGGTTCAAAATCCCCTATACTGAACAACTGGGTAAAAATAACCACCTAGTTTTAAGTGTGTGTGCTCTCCCTCACTATGTCCCACTCTTCCTCTCCACATGGTCCAGCTCCAGGAATCATCCATGCAGATGAACCTGTGCCCAAACACCAGCCCTTCCCACCTGTCTGACCAGCTTTTGGCCTTTTCAGTGTCCTGGTGCTTGATGCTCTCCCCTTCTAACTCTCCTGCTTGCCCCAAAGCCAAATCTCAGACTCGGAGTGGCTCCTGGAAATCTGCTGCTCTCCTGTGGTCACTGGAAAGGTTATGGGAATGCAGGCAATGAAAGCAGGACTTTCTTTTACCAAAGCAGAGAAGAGTTTTCAGATGCCAAGGAGGAATTGGGGGATTTGTGCAGAACTGGACAGTCTATGAGGTTTTTACTAGCAAATCAGATATTAAAAAATCTCTGTCTGGTGCATTTAATTTTCAATGACTAAGATCATGGTCAAAGCAGACTGAGAGAAACCCAAATGAACTGAAGCAGATTAGGCCACAGATAACCACAGGCCTAAAACAATAAAGGACTTCATCATCAATAACTCAGAAATTTGTATACTCCCTCTGAAATATAAATTTACACCCCAAGTTTCAGGTAAGGGAATAATTAAAATACCTGTGTAGCACCAACCATATGATGGTAAAAAAACTTACTTATTTTTAAAGTGCAAAATCCTCTCAGAATATTGAATTTTAAAATTCTATTTAGAAAAATATCAGAAAGTGGATGTGGGGAACATAATAAAATAGTTCATTTTGCATTTCTTTTTTCATTGATGCCCCTAATTTTGTGTCAATAAATATATTTGTATAGTAAATTTATATTTTCCTGAAATACGAGTCTACTTCAGAAACAGTGTTTGAACTAATTGTAAATATATATATCTGTTTTGAAAACACCAAATTCTTATTTCTGTAATTTCCATAAAATTTTAGTTAAAATATGAAGAAAAAAAGCCTGGAGGGGGTGGAGAGGGGTGGGGGGTGAGCAGAGGAGGAAGAAAGATTTTTAAAATTCAGAATTATGTTTAAGGGGTTTTTAACTTTTTTTCTTGCCAGCCCTAATTGTCTGCAGTTTTGGTTGAGATCGATGAAAGTATCTGTATGTTTAAAATAAATATGCACCCATATCTAGCTGATTCATATGCTCTTTCAGAACAGCTTTATTCTTCCCCATCTGTTTCAGGGATGAAAGGAACAAGAACACCGAGTCCATACAATGACTTAAAAACCATGTTTTTTAGTTTCTTTCACCTTAGTCTGATGTCTGCCTCTGATGTCAATTCTTTAATATAAAGACTAAGATAAAAATCATAAAAACTCTGAAGTATTTTCCTTCAGTTCTTGCCATTCTCAATGGTGCTACAGCCTTCTGTTGAAGGTTTTATATTAATAAATTACTCTTTTAATTATTGAAATTAATTATTTTTTTTCTCTGGGGGTAACTATGTAAAATAAAACAAAAGAATTATGATTGATCAGGAGATATGATCCGACCTAACATGAGATTTAAAATTGTCTCTAATGTAGTCAAATGAAAATCTATTTCCATTCCACTGTGACCTAATGCCGAAGAAGCATGTAATTGGAATTAGAGTGAATATAAGATTCAAAAAAGTATCAGAGTTGTGATACTTATTATATTGATCATCATGGCATTTGTCTTGATGAACTATAAAAGAATATGAACACTTCCATCAGAGACATTACAGAAAACATGACAGGCAGTTTCCTTTCATGGATTTAATCCTACATGGCCCAGTGTCCATGACAGAATGGGCTGGAGTCTTGGCTATAATCCTTGGGTGCTTTTTTTGAATTTAGAAATGAGAAATATAAATAAAATACTAAGATCTTGTAGCAGGTCCACTGTGAATATAAATCAGTAAAGATCTGCCAAAGTAGAGTGAGCTGTTTGGATTTACACCTGGGAGAACTGTACCAACAAATTATATGTATGGCAGAATATGGGAAAAGAAAATCAGAGAAAATAAGATAATTTGCTTTTAAATACAAAAATATGTTAATTAGAAATATTCAAGTCTGTCAGTTAAAATTTACAGAAACCCTTTTGGGAGGAGGATGGCAAGCAGTGATGCAGCAAATCGCTGTTTTCCATCACTCGCTTGCTTCTTAACTGCCCAGAAATCTGGGAATTATCCTCATCATCACCTCATGAAGGGACAGATAAAACACTCCATCATTCACTGATCATGAGTAGTACATGGGCTGTAAAGACACCACCTAGAAAACATATTCAGTTATGAGGATAAACCTGATGGGCTCATAAGGCAAAAATATAATAAAGTAAAATAACTGCTGCATGAAAGCTAAATAAACAAATGTTGTTTCACACGCCTGATGTAGTTCCAAGATAATAACACCGAGGAATCAGCTGGTAAAAAGGTATTTATTCTTTATATTCACTTCAATGGTATAAAGAGAGGTCTTATATTTGTCACATTTTCATTTCTTTTCAGCAGGTTTTCCATGAGTAATAAACCCTTGACTTACTTACAGTTCAATAGCACTTTGTAAATTAGAGCAAATAAAGTTTTATCTAAATTGTAAGAATGGGTGTACAAGACACATGATGAGTGAAAGAGTGCAAAATGCTAGAAATAGGCTAGTACTTTTCATGCCACTGTTAATCAGTTTTGTGAGGTAAATTTGGTATTTTCTTGAAATTTAAAGAGATCTTTTCTGTTTTCTCTTCTTTCTGAAATTTGTGTAGCTGGCTAAAGAAATGATAATTTAAATTTTTTTTTTCCAGTTCAGTGTGACTTTACACGGTCTGATCATCCAATTCTAAAATAGCGAAGCAGAGCCTTTTGCCACTAACTAGCTTTGATTAATTTGTCAATTGATCAATTTTTCCATTCATACAATAGCACTATGCGACACACATATTCAAGATTTTGAAATTATTTATCTCAAAGCTGGTCCAGGACTCTCTGTGCCTCTCTGCAGTATTGACTTGTGCCAGGCCACGTCCAGTGGTGGCAGCTTTGCCCAGGAGGGCAGGTGGGAATGGTGTGTACTGCAGGTGACTGGGGAGAGATGCAGGCTGAAGTCTCTCTTTGATTCAGACTTGGATTGTTTCACACAATTTCACAAAACAATAAAACAAAGCTTGTTTCTGTTCCACGGTAGAATAAGAACAAATTTGAAAGTTTAACACAAAATGGACGTGGTTATGTCCATGCCATCTCTGCTCCTCACAGCTCCTGTTGATGGGAGCTGAAGTGATTCCTCAGTGAAAAGGGGGATGTCGTTAAATCTGTCAAAGCTACTTTAGATTATACCTATACTATCTCAAAAGATTACAATATTTAAAAGGGCCACTTGCATGTTTACAGTTCTTTTTTTGCCATTACTTTAAATAATTTATTAATCTCTCGCTGTTAGTGTAAAATAAAATTACTCTTTAGAAAATTACTGACTGTTGAAAAGTGTGTAGCACAGATTTAAAGATGTTCTTTCAGAGATAAAATCCTCTGAGTGTCTGTCAGAGGTCAGGAGACACAATGCATTAGAGAATTCAGCATTAACAAAGCATTTCATCAATTATGCACAAAGTCAGTTCCAAAATTATTTTTAAAACCACTGAAAATGAAAATGCCTCATAAAACAATGTAAAAATGCACACCTTCAGCATATCTTCCTGCATGGTTTAGAGATAACTTTACTTCTTAGTCACATCTAAGGCCATTGTCTAAGTTTCTAACACAGATTTATATTGTAGAATGAAAGATCTAAAAGAAACTTCACTTTTTCTGTTCTGTGATTCATTTTCTCTTAAGTACTACTTTTTTTGAAAAACCAAAAAGCAAATAAACAAACAAACAAAAGCCCCACAGACATTTTTCTGAAAAATTTTAGCGATTACTGTAAATCCAAAATTTGCTGAATTCTCAACTGCCTTATTCAAGAACCAAGAGCTAAGATAATTTTTACAGTCCATATATATCTGAGTTTCTCAGAATTCAGTCAGGTTGCAGTTGTTGATGAAAACCAAATTCCCTCTGTCTTGCACTAAAATGTGGCTTATAGGAGCAAACAACAAAAGAAAAAGAAAGTGCAGAGACACTCTGTGTTTCCAGTCACTTCATTGCTTTGGGAGGTGGGTTGTAATCACCATCATACTGCAGTTATTACATGGCAAGCAGAACTTGGTTCAATCACAGCTGCTTGAAAGAGAATCTTGGATATTGAAAAGAAGTAGTCAGGGAAAAGAAAAATTTTGATAACTTTCATGAGTTTATATTGGGTTCCAATTTTTGCCTTTCCACAGGGGATATCTTTCTTGGGCATCTAGTGTGGGCTGGGGGAAGTGGATGTGCCTAGAATAGCTCTTACCAACTTGTCTAAGTGGGATTGCAAAATAAATGGAAATGTAAAGGTTGTAATAATACAAAGAACATCAATAGCAAGTTCTGATAGTAGCACAGCAGCTGTCCTTTAACAGAACTGCAGAAAAAGGGTTGCTGATAAATGCGACTCAGTCTGGGACATGTAGGGAATCAAGCTGCTGGGAAATTCAATGCAACCTGGTCAGAAAATCATTCTATTTAGTTTTCTGCAGGGCAGCAGTGCCAATGAGGAGGGCTTCAACAAGCTAAGGTAAGTCTTTGCTTCTGCTGCTCTCCTTCTCCATCACCTTTCAAAACAATAAACATGATTTCTGGTCTGTTTTTACACCATATCACAACACACACACTATAGAAGTTCCTGTCTTCATCTAGTCCTCCAAATTCTGGTGTACAACATCTGAATCATTATAATGAGAACAAATCTACGTAGAGCAACACAGGTTTGGTCCTGCACAGGCAGAAGTGCCAGCAGGGCAATGGAGTACGAGCGTGGAGGCTGAAGGGGACAGGTGATTTTTGGTGGTGTAAAAGGGATTTGTTTTGCTGCTTACGGTATGGCCCAGCCTAGCAATGGCCAAACCCAACACAAACACAAAGGATGATCTGAGTGCTTACTGTAGAGTCTGTTCCAGGCAAAAAGGACATCTATTCATTCATTTCCCACTAGCCTGCTCCTGTCAAGGGAGATAATGCTTGCCTTTAACGGGAGATGAAATTTGCCTGCTGGTTGGTAGGTTATTGAATTGACCTCTGATTTGCAGGGATACATTTGGAAATTTTGCTTCTTAAATGGGATCTCTCCTAAAAGATATAAGAAATCCCTCCAAGGATATTTGCAGTGACTGGTTATCTGGCGTTGACATTAATTGTGCTGGCATATTTTGCTGAACAGCCTCAAGAGTAACATTAGCTGAACTGTAAGACCCTTCCATATATAACAGTCTAACTTAATATACTTCATAGATGTAACCCCTGCCTTGTGCCCATCTCTCAGCTGAAAGAATCTGGGCAATTTTATGCAGATGTCTGGTGGGCTGAGCCCTGTAGGTGCATTCATAATGATTAACGATGTGCTTTTATTTGCCACATATCTGTACACAACATCAGCTTTTTTTTTTTTTTAATAAATCTGGTACAAAAGAGAATAAATAGCTTTTCAGCAAATATATCATAAAAGCAAAATATCTAACATCCTACAGCAGAGCTCAAAACTTTTCACGTTACAGATTACAGTCTACACATGGACACAGCCCTTTCTGAATCATGTTTATATAGCATTTTTGTGGTATTTTTATCAATTACCAGTATCTAGTTAATCACGTAGAATGCTCTCAATCAAAAGTGTTTGGCATGATTTCTGATGTAAAATGAAACAAAATTTTGGCTGCATTTTTTTCAGTTTTGACCAGTTTAATATCTTCTTTTTCCTGTGGTATGGGACTGTACTCTTTCAACTCCAGCTTACAGCTCCAGAGAGCTCAGGGTGCTGCCACTGTAAAGAGTAAAGTCTATCTACTTGTGAGGAGGTGCATGTGGACCAGCACTGCTGAGTGTGACCACAATGGCGTCATGTCACACCCATTTCTTCATGGATAGTGTGATGGGGTGGTGAGGTAACAGTGTAAGGTGACAACCTGCAAGTCGTAAGTGCTGGAGCTTTTGTGTCAGCACTCACTAGCAGTGATTACCCCTTCTGCAGAGTCCCTTTTCCTGTGTCTGGTAAAAGTTTATTGAGCTCTATTAACCTGGTAACGTGACAGTTTTAGAATTTATTGGAGATAATACATTATACATTTATCGAGTTATTGGTATTGGCATATTAACTGAATAAATGGAATGTTTGTAATTGACAGGTTGAGTATCTACCACTATCAGCAAAAAGAGATGCTCCAGTTTAATAGGAAGACACTGTGGTTTCCCAGCCTCTTATGATCTTTTCCTGAGCACTCACTAACTGGAGGAACACTGCTAGTGCTGGTGATGTGTGGGTTTGACAGTGAATAAAGTTATTTTCCTCATTTCTTATTAACAACAACTAGATAACAGGACACAACTGACACAAAACATTCTCTGTTGTAATCTGTCACTCAGAAAAAATAATAGCCACATATCACACAAGGAGACATGAGCATGGCAGGTCATTAATATCATCTACCATGCAGCAAATTGCTTGTCATGCTTCCTTTCTACTCATTTATGACTAAAGAGGACTGTTTGAAATGAGAAACAATAAATATTTTTCACACAGCCTCATTGGTTAATAAAGATGAATTCCCTAAGTTTCTTGCAACACTGACTAGTTGAATCAAAGGGAAAAAAAAATAAGAAAACAAAAAAAGGTCATATACAGATTTATGATCAAGGAAGCTTCATAGACTTTGACAATTAAATATTTGCTTTAAAAATTTGTATGCATCTTATATGTTTTATTTCCATCCAGAGTAGGATGATGTCATAATAAAAATTAATCATAATCATCAGTATCTATGTCAGAAAGTAGCATATGTCTAATTGAAGGTAGGCACTAATATTTTTGTCATTCCAAAAACTTCATATCATTACAAAAAGAAGAGTAAACTGTACAACTCCATATCTTACATATTATCTTGGGATATTTCCACCTCTAAGTTGAGAATTCAGGAATGGCATTAGGATAGCTCACACTTATTTTTCTTCAGCTTCTTTTTTTTTTTTTTTTTTTTTTTTGGTGCTTGTGGTCCTAGAGAAGCTTGGATTTATCACCTGATTTGCAGAAAGACCTTCATGTGTGGCAAAACTACAGAGTCAAATTTGGATATTCTCCTGCTGAAAATGGATCAGTAATATTGTAGCAATCATTATATGTTAAACTTTTAAAGAAGTGCAAAGCAAAACAATATAATAATAAGAGACCATACAATACACTGAAGTTGGAACAGATCATTGTACTTGGTACAGTAAAAACACAAGAAAAACATGTCATGAGAATGCGCTGAGTGGGTGAAACTTTCTTGCTGTCTTCACAACCTGATGTGTTTCTTTCTCTTTCATTCTCTGTTTCACTAAGGTATTTTGAGGTTTCCATCAGTGAAGTACCAGAACATACTATAGGTTGGGTTGGATTGGCTTCAGCCAACTTCTCCAAGAATGATCATCACTAGGAAGAAGGCTGGAATTTGTTTAAACTTCCTCCATGGTCGAGACACTCAGCTTGTCAAAGAATGCTCCCTAGCTGCCAGTACCTTTTGCCTCATATAATGTTGGAGACATTTTAAAGCACTTTCATGATGAAAGGATGTATATTAACCAGATCTATCCCTCTAAGATTACCAGATCATTTTGTTTGATATAACTGCATGAAATATTCTATGATATAAATAAATATACCGTGAGTTCAATGCAGGAGCAATTTCACAGAAGTAATTAAGATTGTCTAATTCTCAATGTTGCTGACTTTTCCTCCTTCCTTGCTTCTTCTTTTCCCTTTATTTAGTCCTTTCATTCTCAGTTTTGTGTAAATTCTTTTCTTCCCTTTCTACAACAATATTATTCTCTCTTTTTTTTTTCCTAGGATCTTTACTTTTGACATGAATCTCATGCGGTACCTGGGAGATCGTTGTGGTCTGTTGTAATGTCAGAATGCTTTTGAAGGCATCTTGAGTGGAAAGTCTTAATGCTCAGATCTAAGGAGGAATAATTTCTTTCCTCCTGTCCTTTCTGTGCCTTGCTACCCATCACTGTAATAATAAAAGGTACTAAAAGAAAAAAAAAAAAAGACTTGGTGATCCATCAACACTTGCCACCTCATAGGCTAAGGAGAGTGCACCTCATCAGCAAACTCCCCAAGCCCTTAATCCTCATTCTCCAGAAGTTTAAACTCCTTCCAATTTATATAAATCTGAAATGCAAGGACTGATTCATCCTATGAAACTGGAATCTTCTTTGAGTTCAAAGGGAGTACTGTGAGTATGACAGCTTACCAAGCATCCTAAAACTGATGTACCAGACACTCTGCTGTTGCAATTGATTCTGTTCCATTGATTTCACTGACAATATTCCAGTTTAATGATTAAAAAAACAGACATAAGGTATGTTACTTATGCTATAGGCTCTGATGGATTGATTGGCTTCTATCAATGTTATCGGAATTGGTGAGGAAGAACATCAATACCCTAACTCACATAACTGAGATAAATGATATCTTGTAGTCCTGGCTCTGCCTTAACGAATTTCTATAAATAACAATTACCTCCTTTGATATTTTTTTAGAAATGCTGCTCAGAATATTGTTGGAAAAAAGTATGCATGATACTGGTGTTTGAGTTTTTGAGAGAGATGATAATGAAGTATAGATGCAAGACTATTTTATAAAATTTTGTCAAGAAATTTTTTACTATATTAAGCCCTTTTTTTTCAGAAAAAAAACCTCCCATTACCTTAGTAAGCTACAGATCAAAAAGAAAAATCCTTGTTTCAAGAACTGTTTTAAAAATATAGATTCTTTGACTGAGTCATCATTCTCATAGACCTAAAGAGGCATATTAATATTATGATATTATGGACAAGATTGAGCAGGGGTTGTTGTCTTTTCCAAGACTATCTCCTGCAATCTCTTCCTTAAAAAGTCAGTATGTGATTCTATTTTTCTTCATTTTCCACACAATTAATTACTATTAGAAATATCAGGTGAGTGCTGTGCTATGTTTCTTCCAAAAGTGTCCATCCCATTCCAATGTAGGAATGGGGGGGGGGGGGGGGGAGTGGGCAGTGTAGAATGCCTCAAAATCTAACAATTTTAACACAAAAAAACCATTTAGGTACTTCATACACTTCATACCCACTTAATTAGGTTTTTAATAGATGAGCATAAAATAAACTCCACCAGTGGCATGAAGCATAACTTTTACTGGAATTACAGTGTAAGATACAGCATGGGCTACTCATGCACTGAGAACAGGCACCTTCTGAGGCATGAACACAGTGGCAGGACAGTTTCGGGTACCATTCTCCCTGACATCCACTGAGAAGGCAAGACTTTAGAGTCAATAATTACCTGATACATCTCCTTGGCTCACTAAAATTCCTGTAAGAGGAATATAGCCTGGCCCTGAGCGACCCTGGCACAGCTGCACACCATAGTCCTACACCATACAGGGATTATAGCTTATTTTTGGAGTAAGTGATGTACACTGGAGGTAGTTCTCAGTGGGACCAAGTAGGACAAGCACTGCACTGATTCAGCTGTACTTCTCCCAGTCCTTAAACAAGCTCACTGAGCTCTGACAAGGCTTCACTGATGCAGACATGCTCCCAAGTAAAAAAGAAGTTTCTACAGTTGTGCATGCACCTATAGTTATATAAATATATGTATAAAATAAATGCATTTTATTTTAAAAGACTTTTCTTTAAGTCATGCTGAACTGCTATTCAGAAGAAAAAAATGGCTTGCATAAAATACTACATGACCAGTAATAATCCTTTTATTTATCATCATTTGCCTTGGGTCTAGAGGTGTGGTGCTGACACATTTCTGTCAAAAACATCCTCTGGAAATGAAATCAAAACCCAAGAAGAATCCTATTTGGCAGTAGCTCGGCTCACCACAGTACACTGGTCTCACTTGCTTGGAAGTTATCTTTCTCTATTCACAGTGAGAATATGGACAATTCTGCATCTATTTCCATAAGGACAACTAAGTGTTGTGTTTTGGAGAAGGGTGGTAGGACATACTGATAAGCATGAAGTTTGAAAAGAAGGGCTGGTGAGGTTTCACTGATTCTCTTTCTTTTTTTTTTTTTTTAATTAAAATTTTATGCAATTCAAGAGCACAGCAAAAGACAGAGTTTGCACTGAGCATTTCAATTTAAAGATACAGCTTCTAAAGAGGTCAGTTTTCTTCTAGAGCATCATGGCCTGTCACTACCATGATATCATTTGGCATGTTGATGTTTTCCATTTATCAGAGAATAGTTTCATACAAAATATCCCTCCAGGAAAATCTCAACACAGATGATCATATCTTGCGGAGGTATCAGTTTTCTAAACTCATTAACAGGACAAACATCCTACCACTCCCCGAAATGTACAGCACTGTACAGAATAAAAAACTAAGAAACAAAGAAAACAAACATAAAGTCAAAACAATACAAACAGAATTTATAGGTCATGTGCCCAAGCTAAGTCAAGATGACTTTGCTACCAATAAAATGTGACCATCTCCTCCATATCTTTGCTCTTAATCAAGAAAACAGTAATGTTTTACACTCAATCCTGTTTCTTTTGGAGTTTATTCTTTGGGTCATTATTCTTCATGCTGGAGACTATTAAAGCAGCACGTCAAAGAAGGAGACACGTGCCTAGCACCAAGCAGACAAATCTCACGTGAAGAAGTATTGCATCAAAAGGGCTGAATTTTAAAATGGAAGCAGAAGCAAAATAAACCCAAACCTGAACAAGCTAGACTTACTGAGATCATGAGTCAGAGTTCTGATGTTTTCCCTTCCTTATTAATTTAATTTACTATTCACTGCTCTACTCTTTCCCCAGCAGACAATTTCATATTTCAGAGTTAAACCCTTAGATCATAATGCTGACAGCTGCTTTCTATCAATGACTGTGATCCAGTAAAGAAGTCAGGTTTCTGACCAGGGAATATTTCCTAAACACTTTTAAGAAAAAGGGATAATTAAATGATGTAAATCTGGCAGTCAAGCCTCAGTTCTAGCTTTAAAAAACTCCACAGTACATTCAGAAATCTTGAGACATGAAAATTAAAGGCAATGAAAGTGAGAATAGTTTACACTTGGCAGGTGCTGATTTTGGGATGAGACGCTGCACAGCAGGATAATAGATTTTGACTCTATGAAAAAGATAATTATAGAATAGTAGAAAACAGATTGAGGATACCACTAAATAGAGATCTTAAAAGGACAGGTAAAATATATGTTTGGTTTAATTTTTTTCTTCCACTTATTACTTGTTCTACTATTTTATCCGCCCCCAAAGGCATAGTTATAGCTTAATTATCCTTTCATTTCTTGTTGCTGAAAAGCCAAATGCCTTGTCTCAGCTGATCATTTTGGATGGGTTAAACCACAACAGTGGTTAAACCACCCTAGAGAAAGAGTGATTGGATACCACAAAAGCCAAATGTATCACCCTTTAGATTTACTTCTCTTTACTCTTTGACAAAACAGAGAACCTTTAGACTGGATGTCTCGCACAGAGTTAAGGTGAAATCTGTCCTATTCACAGTAGTTATTCATGAACATCCTCTTTTTCTCAATAAAGATAACATAATCAATCCCTCAGGTAAAAAGTATAAAAATCAGGAGTGCAAACCTTTCCAGATTTGGATTAGTGTCACTGTAAAATATAGCTTTCACTATCAAGTGTAATTCTCATATGAAGAGCAGCCATATTATACCCTGCTTTGGAAGAAGTATTGCCCTTGAATATGAAACTAGTATTTAATGAGTCATCATTATAAATCACTTTACAGAAGGTGATGAAAAGCCATTCATGAAACTGATAAAATATATGTACATGCTTCTGAACATGCACAGCAGGCAAATTTCCTATTTGGTATTCACACAGACACCTAGAAGTAACAGCTTACCTCTCCCTCCCCCATAACCAGCAGACACAAAACTTTCTCCAGTTCAAAGCTGGCTTTAACCATTTGTTAGAAAGGGACAAAGACCCTATTTCACATATAATCCTGAGATTGGAAGTCATTTACACAATCTGTTAGATGTACAATACTGAGAAGGTCTAGATTTCTCTTTGGATGATTGACAGACAGAAAGGGAGAATAAATTTCATTAAATAGATTAATGAGTTAAGATTTCTAGAATCCGAAAGAAATTTGATCACACTCCTGTAGTTTGCTGCAAGCTATTACCCATTATGAGGCATGTTGCTATGGAGATTTCAGAGATTTATTTATTTGCTAGTTTTATTTGCAGATTAAAACTGAATTTTGGGACTGACTGACTGCCCTGGCCTCTGTACATGTGAGCAGCTCTGAGAGTACAGTGTTACTTCTGTTCCCTTCAGTAGATGGATGACAAATGAGAGTAGCACAAACACTTTCCAACTCCTGCTTAACCAAGCCCATGTGACCAGAATCTGTGGTTTGAAGTGAAGAAAAACATGCACCCAGCCCCAACAGCAGAGGAGGGGCCGCTTCAGCAGGGCCCCCATGTCCATCAGCCACCTTAGGTCACTCTTCATCAAACTGCACTGGGCCATGTCAGCGTCCCCACCCAGGCTGCCACGTCCTGCACTCTTCATGAGTGCTGGCCTGGCAGGCTGGCATCCCTGGCTCTAAATTACACAGGGTTTTCCTGCCCAAAGGTGACACTCCAGGCACTCCGGGTCAATCACTCCAAAGTGCACCAGCTCACTTTGAGTTGAAGATGAGGCTTTTGGGAAAGCTGTGACCACACATTTTTAAAGGTTTATTTGCTACAGTGTGCATGAAGCACTTCACAGTGTACTGGAGGTGTTTTCTACCTTTTTTTTTTTTTTTTTTTTTTCAGAAAACCTAGACCAAGTACGTTCTGAGTCAAGGTATTCATGTTAGTCTTTCATACATATTTTCTTCATCCTATCACTAGTAGGTATCAGCATAAATAAGAAGCTAAGAAAAGATCTAGAGATCAAAAATGTTTTAAATAATGGGATTACTATTATGTAAGCTGTAGAAATGTTTTTTTAAATTAAAAAAAAAAAAAAACCAGCAAACAAAGAACCTCCCAAAACTTTATAAAACAGAACCCTTAATGGAACTTTGTATTTCTGTATTTCTACTTCAGATAAATCTTGCAAATATAATAGACTGATGGACTCAGGAAAAGTTGTTCTGAAAAACAGAAATTAAATCTGAGGTCTCAGCAATAGTTTTGCAAATTAGTCCAGGTTGCTTTGTCTTTGTACAGGAGAGAGCAAAGAAATAAAACAGTCTGTATAGACCAGGGCAGGTTCAGTCTGTCACTGGCTGGATAAATATAAAAGATTTCATAGTGAAGATTGTGACTGCCAGGAGCTCTTGATGGCTGTTGGAAACAGGGCAAGTGGCACTGACTCCTTCTGAATGAGATGGACACAAGCAATCATTTATCCTGTCCTAAGGTGTTTGGGAGGCATCTTTGGAGGGGGATATCCATTCCTTCTGATGGCCATCTTAAATTAGATGCCTATTTTTAGGAAGACTAAAGCTAGCTGAAATTAAATCAACATCTATGAAAGCATCCCTAGGACAGTATAGGTTACTGTTGATAGTGATGAGATCAAATGAAGAGGAAAAGGGCATGGTACTTAATAAAAGATGGTTTTGTGTATATTTCAGTTCACAGAAGTCCATTTCATTACACTTTTTAAAAACTTGAGCTTTACGATAGTGCTGCCCCGCAATGTCTGTGGCATTTAAGCTCTCCTCTTGCATTGATCTGTCCAACAGTACCCTTCAAGCACACACAAAAAAATGACTGAATCATTATCTTGCCATCAAAAGAAGTATTTCAATGACTTTCCTTCAGACATGAGCTACCCTTTGTGAAAGAAGTTGTCAAAAGGCCAAGGCCAAATGGCACAATTTGTAAATAAAGCTGTCAATCAGTCCACGGGGTCACAAGAGAATTGCTGCAAACAAATTGTTTGCTTTCCACTCAGCTGTGGCAGCAATTGTTATCTTAAAGGATACTAAAGACCTGGGACAGGGACATGTGCCACCTGTGACCCCAAGAGATCCAATTCTGTCCTGTCCCACTCTGTCATTTTTCCTTTCACAAACCCAGAGACAGTCCCCAGCCAAGCATCTTTTTTTGGCTATGAAAAGTGCTGCTGGACATCTGTGTCTGTGACCCAGCAACTGAGAAGAGAATAGGAAGCCTTATCGAGAGCAGTACCTTCAGGGACAACAGATTTCCCAAAGTTTCCTCTCTTTTTTCCTCTTTCCCTGTACTAAATAAGGAGGAAGGTTGGCTGAGTCCAGAAAGAAAGCTGGATATTTAAAGGCTATAAACAAGAAAACACTAATTGTTCCTAGCCCTCCAAATAATCAGTGAGAATAAATGCTGATTTTTTTTCTCCTCTTAGATCCATCTTTTCTAATTCTGTTTAGATTTATTTTGTGATTTTTTTTTTAAGGCTCATCAAAACTAGAATGAATGAATGAATATATGAAGCTGGAAATCATAGAACATAAAAAACATATACTCAATGAGCAGGCATACACTGGTTCATTGTAGGGGGGGAAGAGGTAATGGTTTCATTCTTTCCTAACAGGTGTCTCCAGCCTTTTGCTATCTGACAAAATCACCTTCCAGTTTTTTATGCTTGCATATATTTGTCAAATTGCTGTTCCATGATCAGCGAGGTGTCCAGAATTCCTATGAGCATCCTGAAAAGCTCATGACCTTTAACATTAGAAAGAAAACTTAACACCAAGGTTTCATTTTCCCATAGTGCTGGGTCATAGCTCCCGATTTGACCACAATATCTCCAAAATTATTATTTATTAATAGCTGGGTACATCTGAAGGGTTTGGAATATCCTACTGGAAAGAAATGTTAGAAACAGAAATTAGCCTGGACTTCAGCAGTTTCACAAAATGCAAATTTCATTTCAAAGTGACCATTCTCAGCATGTTCAGCTGCTATCTGAGCATACTCTGGTTGAAATCTCTTCTTGGTGAGGAGTAAATCCTGCACTTCTCAAATTCTAGGAATCATAATTTGAAGAACGCGATTTTATTTACCCGAGAACTACCTGTTTGGAAAGGTCAAAGGCTAACAGCAATTAAAAAGAAAAATAGGCTTGAAACCTGATAACCTTTGAAAACCTGAAATCTGTAATGTCTGCTTTGCTTTCTTGGTAAGAAAAACAATATTATTCATTGTTTAAAACTGATACTGAGTTCTTGATTCATGCTAATTTTGAATGGATTTGACAACCTTATGTAATTCAGAACTGCAAGTTTATAAAGACTAAAGTTGCATCTTGTTGATTTGATAATTTTCAAGTCTATTATTGTCTGCTGCCTTATTCTGAAAGTTAACTTTGTTACCTAAGGGAAAGGTGAATAATCCATTAGAAATCCCATTTAGTGTGGGTGCACTCTAAGCGCGGAAGAAAAAGTAGAATTATCAAAAGTCACTATATATAATAAATGGAAATTATTCCTACAGGCGAAAGGGTATACAGCTAAGAGCACAGTACATATAATCCAGTTATAAATATAAATATGACTTTCTGCTTTACGGTTAAAATAGCAATGTTGATATTGATTCTGAAGACACCCTTTTTATACTCATAAAAAATATAGCAAGTCTTCAGTAGGATTTAATAAATAATAAACAGACAGCAGTCTAGTGCATGGAGGTGATTAATAACCAAAAGGAAGAGACTAAATACAATATTTGTGTATAATTAAAACACTGAGCTACTGCTAGCTGATTTGATTAATGGCACCTTCTTAATTATAAAGTGTCTCTACTTATAATTTAAGACTACAACGGAACGTCTCTTGCTCATCCAGAAGCATGAGACAGTGGAAAGATGAAGTATTTTATTATCTTTCTTGCATAAAGATGAGTTCTAATATAAGGCAAGCACAGCAATGCCAAAGTGCAGGGGAGGTTAAGGAATCTACAGGATAGAACTCACAACCAGTAGATGGCACTCATTTTATTTAATTCCATTCTACAAAATTAGAGCAAACTTCTTTCTCTTCTGCAATTATTTCATTTTATTTTTTTAAGCTAGAGAGCAAGTTTTACTGAAGAAAAATAGAGTTTCAGATAAAATATTTAAAGATCTGATCTCACACTGGATATTAAAAGGGGGAAGAAGGGAGGTTCAAAGTGCTTCACAACTTCCAAAATGAAATTTTTAACTCCAAAACCAGACAAGGAAACAAACAAGAGGACAAGGCTAGAAATAAGCTAAAAAGTGGTACAGAACTTCATCTCAATTTAAACTAAATGTTTCTGGTAGACCCACAATGACATATCTCTCCTTGTTTTGATAAAAATCACTCTCTAAAAATATTTTTAAGTTAATGATAACCAGTTTTTCTCCTCACTACTTTTTCAACCAGCAGAGCTACTGCAAACCAGTATGGTTTGAACTGCAGACATTTCACACCACAATTTAAACTGGAAGTTCTCCTCATCTGTTCCCCGTATCAAACTGCAGATAGACCCAGTCACAGGAAGGGTACCTGCCTTTGATGGTGACAAAACTTCACTTATTCTATGCCTCAAGCCCACCCAGAACTGCAACTAGAGCAGCCCTTGCCTCTATACCTGTAGAGGGACAATTTCAATTCTAATTTCTACTCCAGAACCTAATAACTAGACAAGGAAACTTCTAAGTTCACCAACAAGCAGCTACTTCCGTGTCGCATCCTGTTGACATCTCTTGAATTATTGACAGTTCTCTATCACTATATATTCACAGCCTCTATAGAGTCCATACACTGGACCAGTTGTCTTTTTTGCTTCACTCTGTCTTGTTTTGCTTGCATTCATGAGTGCCTTACCACATGTTTGGTACCACTGGAGCAGTGATGGTCATTTGCAGAATTTGCAGAACGTGCTACTGTAACCAGTATTCTCAAAGACACAAGAGGCCACAACCTAGTCTTAGGTTTCATGGCCCCAGGCTGGTGTCACCTTTCCTGGAAAGGTGATGCTGGTAGCATGGCAGCTCTGGACACAGCACAGGAACAATGAGAAGAACCAGTGCAGACAACCAAGCTGATAAATCATTTTCTACAGCATGGTGGGCTTTCGGTGGGCTTTTTTAAAATTTAATTTAAGTATTAAATACTTATCAGTCTATTTACTAAACTTCTTGGTTAGGGGAAAAAAAGACATAAACAGAATAAAGCATAACAATCTTGAAATAACATCTGCCTTCAGGTCTGCATAAGGTTACTCCAGTCTGGGGAGAAGAGAGGGAGGGGAGAGAGATACAGAGAGAACAAATTAATCCAGTGTTATAACAAATTATTTTGGTAACTAGATGTATGAATGAAATAACTTGTTTTACAGCTAAGATATTGGCCAGCCTCAATCTCTGCAGCCTGAATGGACTGATCAATGCCTGTTTGGTGGAGTTCTTATAGCAAATAACATTTCATGAAAGAAGACTGGGAAACAAGTCCTCTTGAAATGCAGCCAAAAAGATCTGTATTTTTATGGTGTAATCAAATTTATTCTGTCTACCTCTGGTACAAAAGTGACCTCTAACAAAGCTGAGTTTATGCCCCTGCTCTGTAGGTGTTTAGGAGGATGCTATCATACTGCTTTTTTTTCCCACTTCTAGCAGGGTATGGATTGGATCGAGAATTCAGGACAGCCCAAAGATTTAACTTTGCTGTACTTGACAGCATTTCCAATGAGTATGTGTGCAGGGTTTAGAAGAAACAAGCCTACCTGAAATCTAGATTCAAAGACACACAAACTCTGAGTCTTGGAGATCTGAACTTTTACTTCTCTTTGTTACAGTGCATAAAAGCAGAAGCCAACATTCCTTTGAATTACCTCCTGGTCCAGAGAGGAAATGCACAGTCTTGAGCAAACAAATAAAGCTGAAGTGACTGTAAAGGACCAAGGATGGGTTGAACAATGTGGGGATTGGGAATCCAAAGCCTCCATCATTCACTGTTTCCATCTTGACCAAACCTGGAGATGAAAATGAGTCTTCTGGTCAGGCTTCCCAGATGACCTAAGCAGGTGAACTTCATTTCATTATCCTCAGCCATGTATGCTACTGCTTCTCCCTCTTCTACCTGAAATCCACTGAAATGTCAATGGCACCTGAAATGTCAGAGAAACAACAAGCTAAAAGCCTGTGTTTCCTAGAAATGTGCAAAGGTCTTGAATGCAATGAAGAACGTCCTGAGTTTGCTGCTGATCCACACTGTGCATGCACCTGGCTGAGCAGTCCAGTGCCTCCCAGCCTGGAAATCATTGTGGATTTCAGGTTAGTGATGGTGTGGTAGTCAGCTGTCAGCCTCATTAGAGGTGACCCATTTGACTGATTATATTAATATTGAAGTAGTTCTGTAAATTAATATTTTGTTCTCTGATCTTTCAAGCCTTTACAAAAGACAAAAAGATTAAATAAGCCACCTAACACAGAATTAACTATCTGATCACAGAAGAAGTGTAGGTTTTAAGAAGTGTGTGAAAAACATTTGCACTGCTATTTCTTTCCCATCCTTTCCTGTATTTTACGGAGGACTGTACATCTGTGTTGATAAAAATGAGTAAGAATTTTGCTGCCTCTCATAGGGAACTTGGTTGGGTGCTTCTGTCTTACACAATATGAAATACTGCTGAGATGCCCAAACTACTCCTAAAATCTTATTTCCCAGATGATTTTCCCAATGGCACTCTGTGCGACCACTAGTGAATTTCTCCAAGCAAGCCAGCTTGACTGTCTGGGGGCAAGTTTCCTAAATATAGAGCAGAAACCACCACAACTACTCAACCTTCATATTCCAGGACTTTAGGCTGATAAATGTCAAAGGCCAGTCAGGGCTTTACCGTGAACCCATTAGAAAAGAGTTGCCAGAGCAATGATGGGAATTATTTCTTCTTAGTGTCATGTGGGAAACAATTATTGATTACTGAAGGTTTTATAAACAAGCCCACATATTGTCACTGTGGGTGGCATATTAATTATTAAGTAAACAAGAGAAAATAAATGTGTGCACAGTATTGTTATTACAAGCAGTAGGAGCTATTTATCATGGTGCCATATGAAATCAAACTGAACAGAAGTGATAATTGAATTCCCTGGTGAATACCATTCCTCTGGCAGAGGACTCCTGGGAAGCAAGACCATTAATTGATTGCCTTGTATGATTAAAAATGCAGAAATAAACCTCAGCATTATTTCACATATTTCAGTGAAATGTATCAATTAATTTATATCAGTAGTGTTATTTGGTCCAGACTAATAAAATAGATATTGGGATTTTAATATTATATGTGGTTTTTTGGTAGCAAAATATTTTCTTTTTTCTAGACAGCACCAATTCAAGGCCAGAAAGAAACCCAACTTCTTTGTCACAAGACCGCCTTCCTTTTTAGATCAGCATTACCCAGTGTGGAGTAATGGAAACTAAGAGAATGTCAAGGAGGCTGGGAATACAGCACCCAAAAACTCAGACCAGAGCTGCTCAGACAGCATTGCCAATAGCTGAAGATAAATACTGAGGTAACAGTTGCTGTTCAACAATTTAATCTCAAACTCTTTTGCCATTTCAGAAGTAACATTTCATCACTGCATTTAGAAGTAAAAAAATATGACTCAATAATTGCAAACCACGTGAAAACTTTTCAAACACAGCTTGTATTTACAGACATCAGAGTGAGATTATCTTAACAGCTCAATGGCCCTCCATCAGCCTAGATGATCATTGAAATAGAAATCTTAATGAGTCAGCTAACATGCAATGACAAGCTGTCTCCTTCACAACATTTAAAAAGGGTCTATTTATTCTTCAGACTCTGTCAGAGGATGGGATGTGTTCTATGGGAATGAAAAGGCCCTGCATCCCAATTTTAGCTTAGTTGCCCGGTGTTATTGTAAGCACATTTTCAGGGTGCATAACTGCTATTGATAATATTTTATGAGCATGAAAAAAAAGTGGGGTTTTTTCTTCCAATTTGCAGGAAACACAACTAAGAAAAAAATTATTCCAGAAATCTTGCAAAGCTCATCAGGTCAGGAAAGAGAAATAATGTAATGTGACTTTTCACAGCAATTTCCCATAATCAATAAAGGAAAGTTAATTTTTTTTGTCTTAAATACTTCTTTCTTGTTGAACCAAGGCCTGAGCCACACTATTTGTGCTCTCTAAGGAACTACATCTTCCCTGTCTCTCAGTCCCTGGTGTGAGTTTTTCACAAGACTGTGGTCTTTTCCTTCAGATTCCTGTCTAATTGTTTGGCTGTAACTGTGTTTTGACCAATGTCATACTACCTTCTTTATCTGCTTCTGAGAAATTTTGGTCCTTACTAACCCCAGAGGAATCTCACTTTGTAAAACAGATAAAGCCCCATCAGGCAGTCATTAGTCAATGAGCATGTGTTCCCTCCACTGCTATTCCCAACTCCTTCTGTTGGATAACTTCCCTTTCTGCCCCAGAACAAGGAATTATCCATTCCTTGTTCAAAGTGCTAGCACAGTTTATCTCCCTGAGAATTTTCTTCTAGAAGTCAGCAGAGTTAACTGTTCCCTCATGTCTCCTCTACGTATTGTTATTGCTTGAGGATTTCTTCTCACCCTTCCACAGAAAAAGTTGTCCTTGCCATCTCTCTTCCTCTTTGGGCTCCTAACTTTTGTGCTCTAAGATCCTCCATTTATTAAACATTCTTCCTGACACCATTTACCCTGAATTGCTTTGACTCAAGAAACCAGATGTTAAATTAATTATTTACTTGTTCCAGTTACATCTTTTTCTGTTGAAGATATACACATATTTCAGGATTACATCATACTCCTGAAATGTTTAGAAATTAAAAGAATTCCATAGGGGGAAAAATAAGATCATTCTTTAGATCATCAAAGTTATTTTAAACAAAAATTTTCATTGCATGTGTCTGATAAATTTCTATAATTTGGATTCTGTAGAAGTATTTATGTACATAAGCATTTAAGTTGCTTACTGGACTGCAGGCATGTCGTAGCAGATGAACTCTTGTGGAAATTAGTCCTACAGCTCTAGTTACCACCTTAAAAAACTCTCAGACTCAGGTTTCCAGAAGAGTCCTACCTGGAAATTTTATTTTCAGCAGAGCACTTCTTGCAGATAAAACATTGAAAATAAAATTAAGCACAGGCAAGTAGGGTAAGTTATATATATTTGTGGGAAAGACAACAAATTCTAGGCTATCACTTCTTTTTTGTCTCAATGAAAATCACTTACACATAGATTATTGCTTAAAAGCTTTGAATCTGGATCTCAAATTTTGAGGAAGAGAAGGAGGTGCATTGAACAATGGGAATAGTTTCCATAAACCCAGTGTTACATTTCAAAAGACTGTTCTGAGAATATAGACTGCATTCGTCACCCCAAAGATATCTGTGGAGTGAAAGAGGTCCATCCTAAAAACGTGCCTTTTACGTAGCCCTATAAAAATCTGGACCCAAATATTTGAAAAAGAAATTCACTGCAAGATTAATTAAGTCTTTTTAAGGGACCCAAAGTGGTCATCATTGCACACATTACAAAAGGTCAGCCTAGTTTTACTAACTCCTATGTCAAATTTACCCTGTAGCAAACTTAGCACCTTTATCAAGTTGATCCAAAGAAAGTGAATTGCTGGCAATTAGCCAAAATGAAGTGAGAACTACTCAGTTCCTCCATCATTTTAATACTTGTATTTTATTGCTGGTGTAAATAGGTTTATAACCTTCCGTTATGAAGCACAGACATCTGTTCAGCTTAGCACTAAACATCTGGTTATTCCAACAAAGCATATAATTATATTTAATGGATGAGAAGTGTTTGATGGATTGCATCCAAGTATCTGAATAAGACAGTTATGCATAAAGACTATTTGCATGGATTAGCTCGACAGGCTAACAAGACAGTAGAATATGATTTTCTCTGATAGATACATTGATTTCAACTGATGTTTTGCATTGCAAAGGCTGCTGACATTTATTTTAGATACAATCACAAATTCTTTTACTTTTCTTTAGATTGCCACCAAATGTAGAAATTTTTATTTGCTTGGTCCAACCCCCTAACACTGCAAGACTCCTCTGTGTTGTACTTTGACCGTGGGTTGTGTTTTTCAAACTTAGCATTAAATATTGGCAGAAAGAATCCCTCTACTTCTTGCCCTCACATTCTATTGTTATCCTCTAGAAGATATTTCTGTCAGGAAGCATTCCTTGCACAGAAAAAAATTGGATGTTTTTTAGCTACTTGATGTGAGCAAGTAGCTGACCAAAAGTGATACAACAGATTGTCTTAAAATGAGAACTATTGTTCTAGAAACATTAATTGTGGAATTCCTCCAGGATTACTTATTTTCATTAAGAATCATGGCACAAAAGCGGGAGTGCTCTAGTTAAATTGAAAAGCATCATTAATAGAGGATGATCAGAACACTAAACAGGAAGAGCTGGATGACCTTGAAAATGCTGGAAGAACAGGGATAAAAAGTAATTAGAACACAAGCTCACTTTCTTGGAGACTGATAACAGGATATAGGCCATGAGGTCAGGAATGGGAAATCACAGAGAACAAGAAAGACACTGGGTGTCGTGGACAACATTTCAAACTACATCAAAACTTCAGACACAATCCTGACTGCCAATCAGGCACAATTCTTCTATTATGAACTGTGAAATCTGAACTGCATGATATGGGGAGTTTGTCTGGAAGTCTGGGTACTGTTCTGGCCACCTGCATTCAAAGAGTACAGGATCCAACAGGAGACATAAGAGAACAACAATAGGTTTATTGGGGGAATGGAAGGCTTATCTTGTCACACACAGATAGAAGATTTAGTCCTTTTTGCACTAATATAAGACAATTTGGGAGATTACAGAACTGATCCCGGTAAACACATCATGGGGAGAAAATAAATCTCCAAAGAGAAAGAAGAGCCAAAGGAGCTCTTCAAACTGAGTGATAATTTGGGACCATTAATACGTTGATAGAAGCTTGCCTTGAATACATTAAACTTGTAAATTAGCAGACTTTTCCTACCCACTCACTAGGTTAGCAAGATTGTACAATTGGCTTTCAGGAAAATCAGTGGGTAAACAATTTTAAGACAGATGCTAGTAATTTTTTAAGGGAATTACATGGCACTGCTCTCTATAACACCACAGGCTGGGTTCAGTGGCAGAAGATGTCTTTGCAAGCCACATGTCTTGTGTCCCAGTGAAAGCAATAATGAATGGAAGGGAATCTATTACCTCCAACCACTGCTTGGTTATTGACATTGAAGAGATAAATTGAGTAATTCAATGAGAGTGTTTGGCAAATATCTTTTGAAAACTGCATGTCACTGTTTAATAATACAGTTCTTTATATGTTAGATATTTTTGTGCCAGAGGTAAAGAAAAACATTGTGGACACTTTTCTAAAGGGAGGGATTATAAATGTGATTTACCTTGTGAGATCAATTGAATGACAGACTTATCCCATGACACTGTGGATTGTACGTCTGGAAATAACTTCAGCAAATGGTGTCAGTCTCAGCCAGGTACAGGGACTTGCTGAGATTAATTCTTTCCCATTTCTTCTCTGAGATAGGGTAGCTGCTTGCTGCCCTCTATTCAACACACATGCTCAGGCTACATTAGTTCATCTTTTACAGATGAAGGAAGAAACAAAACAAGCTCCAAAACCACAAACATTCAAGAAATAAATCTTGCTTAATATGTTTTCCTTCAGGAATGTTAGTTCATCCAAATAGATAAAAACATTAGGTGGGGATGTATCCATGTTGATAGGAATATCTTCCAAAAAAACAAGCACCAAACCAAACAAAATTAAAACCAAGTGAAACCCCTCCCAAAACCCACCATACTTAAAATGTTGTGTCAAGTTAAAAATAGATTTGCAAAAATTTAGTTGATCCTGAACTAACATTTTCCTTCCTAAGAAACTTCAATATCGGAACCTTTTTTGGAGTAAAATATAATTTCTGAATCGCATAATGTAATTGCATATTAAAATTCCAGTTCCCTTATAGCACCAATTATAACATAAAACTCAGTGTACATGAGTTCAGATCTTCATGGAAAATTCCTGATCTTCTACAAAGACACAAAGTCCTGGATTTCCCATTCCAATTTAGAAAACTGTTTTTTTCTCATCAAGATTTGCGCATGATAAATGAACAAGTGATCACTTTACTTTTGTTGACTCACGAGTACTTTCCATCATAGCTGATGTAATACAGAAAGCCTTTTAGGTTTTCCTTATCTCTCAGAGTTTATTAAAAAACCTGTGTGTTTGCTTGAAAATTACAGGCCCATCTCATATTTATGAAGTCATGAATTTCATAGGTCTTTCCTATTTTCTCAGGCAAATTACATTTTTTTTTAAGGTAATGTTAACAATATATGCTCCTGACTACTGGTCTTTGGCAACCAGTCTTTGAAGGAAGAAATACAGCTTGAAGAGGTATGATGTGTAATAAAAACTGGTATTTAACAGTTAAAAGTTTCATATTGGCTAAAATTTCTTGTCAAAGTACTTCTCTACAAAATCAGAAAGTTGAGTCATTAGTTGATTAGCCTTGAAGTTGATATGTTTCTATAGACAAACCTCTGATGATTAAAACTTTTTGGTCAATTGTCTTGGCAATGGTTTGTGTCAAAGCTTGAGCCATAAGCCCATGCTCCCAACAAAGGAGTCTTTAACTAGTCTTTGCAACTGGAGGGAAAAACAGGTTATAAAAAGAATGCAGAACCAACATAGCTCGGACAGACACAGAGTGGCATAGGAGAGCTGCTGCTATAAAAGATATTTTAACTGAGGTAACCCAGGTCCTATGACACTTAAAAAATTAAAAGTTCAGTCCTGGCTTTGTTTGCATGCTCAAGATCTTCATGAACTGGAGGGAAGCCAGTGCGAGGTGATCTGATCAGTTTGGATTTCTATCCTGACTCTGTCACAGTTTCCTTCTGTCACCCAGCAAAGAACGTGGTTTCTTTATGCTACTGCTCCTACCCATGTAAAAACAGGACAATGACAATTCATATTTTCCATTGCTGGAGCAATCCAGGGCATACCTATCTTGAGCCTAGGGCTATTTTTCACTGTCTTTTTGATAAGACACACAGTACAAAACCATTTCCATGGGTTTGGTGTTTCTTGGTACTGAAATTATGCAGATTATATGTTCACCATTTCCCTGAAGTTCCTTCATTTGGTTCTGAAAAAGGCACTTCTTAAAATACAAGTTTTTTCAAAAAGTGCTTTAATATACCTGCCCACAGTAGGGTGGTTTGAACTAGATGACCTTTAAGGTTCCTTCCAACCCAAACCATTCTATAATTCTATGAAATATTTTTAGTCACTTACCACAGGAAATGAATTCTAAAGAGCTGTTATTGCCAGTTTACTCTTCTTTAGAATAGGAATGCAAAATTATTGTTTGTCTACTTTTTTCTTTTGATCTGACGGTGCCAATAAATATATCTAATGCACTACATTTAAATGTCTCTGTGCTCGTCTGCATTGTGTGTGTTTATTAAAAAGAATAAGAAAGAAAATTTGCATAAATTCAAGCTTCCAGTCAAGTCTGCAATCCTCCCAGTGCTCAGTATTTGTACCTGGTGATGTCTCCAAAGGCATAGGACTGCCAGGCATAGGACTGCCAGTGCTCATTGTTTTCTCAACTCAATATAAGTCATTTCCTAATAGACACCAGCTTCAAATGGCCAATTCTCAATGCATTTTTGTTTGTGATAGTCATTTTTGCTATATATTGATAAAGATAAGTGGCCTACCTGCACCCTACACACAATGATATGTACTTTTATTTGTATTCCATCTACCCAACTAGCTACACAAATTTTCTATCAGCTTTTGCATCTATGCAGCTTTTAAACACCCACCTCACATTACACCATCTTTCTAATAACTTCATATGCCAAGACAGCACTTAAGATGATGGTAGCAAATCATACAAGAATGCAAGATGAACAGACAGTTCTGCTACAGCTCTGTTGGAAACGAAAATGAAATAATTTGTATGGATAACATTATAGAGTCTGTTTAATACAATAGTCACACCAAGTGAAACCTTTGTCAGAGGGACGCAGTCTTTTAAGTGTCTAATGCAAATCTGGTGAAGTAAAAACATTCAACTGTTAAGTGACTTACTGAAGTCATCATATAAGGAGCTAGAACTGTGCTTGTACAGAGATGTTAGACTGAAATTAGGTAAAAAACTGAATTCTATCCTAATTGTGGAATGTCTTTTGGCAAGTGATTTCAGTCCACGTAACACAGCAAATGTATTTCTATCATTGTCTTCCCAGTTCCACTTACTTAACTATTTTCACACAAGTTTACTAAAAGCTCATGTTTGGCAGATGCTGAACCACAGATGGATGCAGAAGGTTTAATGTGTTAGATGCAACAGAAAATGGGCACCCCAGTGAGTGAAGAGAGTAGTACATCCTCCATAAAAAAAAAAAACAAAACACACCTATCAAGAGATTCTTCATCCCTAGGATCAGCACCCACAACAAGAAAAGATATAAGAAATGTCTTACTGATTTAGCATCAGGGTGTGTCTATCCAGAATCCAGCACTGAACTCATGCGAACTCAGGACAAAAAAAAAAAAAAAAAAA